>VXBI01000145.1:167111-204920 GCA_013397375.1 Toxostoma redivivum | reverse complement strand
TATATATATATATGGATGAGCAAATTGTTAAGATTCTGGCTGTACACACTAGCACAGATTAACGACTGAGGAGAGGATTCTTCACTTGATGACTTCTTCCAAAACAGGCTTAATAAAAAATGCCATTTTACAGAGCATCATACAGGTGCATAGGAGCTACTATTGTGCCTACTTGGTCAGCATGATTTCTAAATGGCCAGGAAAAAAGTGACTCTATACCCAAAGGCAAGCTGTCAAAATTCAGTTTGCAGCTGATAAACTGATTACAAAGCTGCTTAAGACTTTGCTTGTAAACAAAAGCATTTATCAACTAATAATTTGCAATAAACTGATGTAACTCCCAGCTGAGCCCCAAACTGTAATTGTCTTTACCATCTGCCTATTAAAATACCATTCTTCATCACCAAGCAGGAGCAGAAGGGAGAGAATCTCCAACAACCACATAACTTGAATGCTTATAAATAATCTGTGAGCATTTCACACATTCATTATGATTGCCAGGTTTTGTATACTTCATTTCCTCTTTTTGAGAGGCAAAGAGGTGCAGTAAAGTGGCAGAAAATAAATTAATAAATACTGCCTGGTGCAAGAAAAAATTATGTAAATTCATCATACTCTGCAGTTTCCTAATTTTTTTCTTTTTTTGCTACTCCATAGGAATATCATGATGGAAGCCCCCTCAAGCACAACTTTACAGATTAAACTCTCAATTTCTTTTCAACTTGTCAGTTTTCATTACCTTTCTTTCTTATGCATTTAGTTCTTACAGCTGCTTCAATGGGAAGCCAGTTAAAGCATACTGGCTCCCTAGGGGGAGTCTGCCAGGGTCTGAGGCATTCTGCAGGCTCCCTGGACTTCTACAGGTCACCCTTAAGAGCATTTTGCCTATCTTGTTGAGAGGATGTCTGAAAATTAAGTGAATTTACATGCTTTTATTTTCTAACTACTGACAGTCTTAGTCCTGAGAAAGGAGGTAGTGTCTAGACAAAGTTCAAAATTAACAAATGCAGATTCTCTAAAGCCAATACATCCCAAGGGAAGAATCACTTTGTTAAATGTCTAAAATATTCAAGTATGAGGGGGAGAAAACAACTGATACCATGCAGAGAACGGCAGCCCCTCGAGATGTGTCTGCATGAAAAATTGAATTTAACAGAGAATTGTGCTATGATTTAGTGCAATGCACTTGACCAAATATTTCTGCAATCTGCACTCTCAGCCACCCACTGGTCTGAATGCAAGGCTGTGACCAGACACCAATGATCAGCTTACCTCTTCAGAAATAACTGTGCAAAATGCACAGATGTTTTAAATGCAACTTGATTTCTCATTGACTTTCCAGAGTCAGACAAGAACGATCTATTTAGCTGAAGTGAGGCTTTTTATGTGTATGAAAAACATGTCATCACTGGGAGGAAGTTGGGCATCTAAAAGCAAAAGAGGAAGGTTCCTCCTGCTGATTGCATTGAAATGCAAGAAATTAAAGGACAGTCCTGTCACCCATGCTCACAGAAGCAGTCTCGTTTCCCTCACTTACAATCTTTGCCTATCTTGTAGTGCCTCTGTCTGACCCTGTGTTACCACTAGTGTTCCCCCCATTATCCCACTCCCTAGAACTGCAAAAAGAAATCAAACCACCTTTGGGTTTGCTTGGAACCTATGGACTTAGTTGTTGAGATACATTCCACTCAAGGCAATTATGCTTGTAAACGAAGGTAATTTTATATGTATATAAATACATGTACTCGTGAATATTCTGGCTGAAAGGACTTCCTACAACAGTACTGGGACAGAACCAAATGGGGTGAAACAGAGGGAAAACTGAAAAACAGTGTGTATATGAAATTTCTTTTTTAATGTTGTAAAGAAAAATTTTTGCTGAACACTGAAACATAGCGGTGAAAACCACCTTTCAGACCTCTGTAGTTAAAACTCATAATTTAAATGATTTAATCATAGAATAATTTGGGTCGGAAGGGACCTTAAAGATCATCTAGTTCAAATCCCCTTGTCATAGACCAAAATGCTCAGAGTCCCAACCAGCCTGGCCTTGAGTGTTTCCAGGGATGGGGCATCCACAATGTGGGCAACATGTGCGAATGCTTCACTATCCTCACAGTTAAGAATTACAAACGCTAAGCAACTTGGTCAGCTGAGATCCTTAGCATGATAATCCTGAGCTAAGCTTTAAAGTTAGAGACAAAAGACTTTTAAAAAGACTTGTGTAACACTTTACTTTTTTTTTTTTTTTAATGATAGGGGGAAAAAAGAGAAAATATTAGAAAACACTAAGCTGGAGTTAAAATTTTCTTTTGGCTACCACGCGAAGAGACAAAGTTTGAGAATTTCCCGGCGACCTCCTGCCGGCAGACCCAGCTGCGCTCCCTGCTCTCCCCGCCGCGGCCCGCAGGTGTCGCTGTGACGCCGCGCGGGCGCGCCGCCGTTATTTATTAAATTTATTTAATTTATTTAATTTTCCACAAGGCTGCCCATGGCCCCGCACGCCGATAACACCGCGAGCTTGATGGAACCCCGCTCTCCCGACACCCGCACCGGCCTTCTCCTGCCACGACAGAGAGAGGGGCTGTCGTTCCCGTGGCGGAGATGTGTCCCCTCACGGGTTGGGGGGGGGGGCGCGCACCGGCTGTACCGCAGGTGATATTTTTGATTAAACTGCCGGATTGACGCTCAAAGCGAACAATATCGATTACAATGCCGTCTGCTCACTTAAGGCGCTGTTTAGAGACTCCATCCCTTCTGGGCAGCATCCCTCCCTGCTCTGGAAACAGCCCCGGTGGGGCGCTGCCCTGTGTCCCTCCACTGCCACCAGAACTTTGGGGACAGGAACCCAGGCCGTGATGGCACATCCCCACGGAGGCGGCTGTGGCCACCTCCGCAGCTGGGCAGGCTGTGGTGGATGCTGCAGCCCTCGGGAGGGTCAGGTTTGGAGCATGCCGAAGCTGTGACACAGCAGCATTGGACCGTGTCAACCCTCCCCTGGCCTGGCACCCCAGATCCGCAGCCAGGTGGCAAAGGCAGCACACGGTGATGTCTCTCTGCCCCTGCCTATAAGACGTTCATGGAGATCACCCGTGCTTACCTACTACCACACAGGTGCTTATTTCTACCTAAATCATTCCCCTGCTAAACTGGAGAGTGAGAAGATGCAGCCAGGGCTGGAAACTATCCAACATCAGCCACTTCATAATATTTCTGTTGCTGAGCAAAAACAGCATTCCAGGGTGCATGACTCTCATGGAAACACGTGGGAATCCTGATGTTAAAAGTTTGTGGAAACCTTTGAACACTTATCTCTGTCTCATGAGAGTAATGAAGAAATTTGATGTCAAGCATGCAGTGATCCCTGAAGAACTATCTGGCTTTTGGAGGAGAAGGGATTACACACGGAGGTGAAATTCTGCTAGCCCTGTAGTGCTGGCATGAACCCCTGTGTCCTGGCTGGCCCCTTAGAACTGCACAAAATCTTAAGAGGAATGGTATGAGGCTACTCTAAGTAAAGGGGTCACAGAGATTAAAGAAAAGTTCTATTAAATGTTTGGGATGCTCCCGGGAATATAATTTTTTACGAAGCAGAATGAAAGAACTGGCAGCAATTACCTATCAAGCCTCCCCGTCTGCTTGGAAATCTACCCTGCTGATAAGGCTGTTCTCATGGTCACCCCCTCCCCACTCCCCCCATGGACCCATCGCTGCACTTCTCTGGCCAGTCCTATTGGACACTAAATGTTATCTACTACCTCTCTTCCTCTTTAACCAGGACAAAGTATAATGAACAACTTGGAATCTCTCTGGGGTATGGGAACGGAACGCAATCTGGCACCATGGAAAAATGTAGTTCATCACTGCCTAACCTATGTATGACTGAGACCCAAGCACAGTCTCTTGAACGCTAGCCAGTTTACAAGCAGTGAACCTCACAATATCCACAACCTGCTGGAGATGTTTCACTGTCTCATATCTTTTTGTTTTGCTAAAAGTTAGCACTCACATGAACAGCCATCTGCATCTACAACTCAGAATCACTAAAATGATCCATTACTCTCTCCCTTAATGTGTTTCTTCTTGGTTCTGAGCAGATGATCCTATACTATCCTATCTCAAAAAATGTGTCCTCATACTTCTTTATTAAGACACCGGAAAAATCAATGCTCTCTATGCCCTGGAAGTGGAAACAGGATTTAGTGTCTAACTTCATAATGGAAAATATTGCCCATGTGTAGGAGAGACAGTTTAGACCCATTTCCCCAGTCCATAGAAATACTGCTTGACATAACAATATAAAATGCTTTTCAGTGCAGCTTCTTATTCTGTGTTTAAGTCTTTTTAGCTAGGGGGTTCTCAGTTGGTAACTTCTTCCTGTTTAATTCTCTTTACTCATTTTCTTTCCCATCTACTTGCAGCCCTGTGCTCCACCCCACATTCTCAGTTTTCATTAAATACAAACTGATAAAATAACTGTAAAGTTAAATAACTGATAAAGTCACTCATTATTGTAAATCTATAAGCCAGTCAGGTAACATATACACTGTAGCACATACATACATGTGTAACTATCTAACTTACTGGCGATTACAAGAATTGTCTCAAGCCTTTACTGTGATCAGTCTGCTGGGATGATATTCCCCTAAACAGACAGTTATTTTTAAATTTGGAGACTTCATTGTACAGGTACACTGCAGCTGGTCTAAGCACATTAATGGTATTACCAGAGACATGCAAACTGTGTCTGAGATACCGTGTCTTGCATCCAGTTATCAGTTCAAGATAGTTCTACACAAGTCATCTCTCTGAATCTGAATTAACATTTTCTCTCACTGCTCATTTACCTGTTCATGGTTCTATTAGCTGAATTAACTGCACAGACAGGTGAAGAGTGGATAACACTGGAGAAATGGAAATAGCTGTAAATTTATTTTTTTTTTTTTTAAGCTTCATCTGGCTGTTTTTTTTCTGACAGGTCATTAAAGACTATTCAGTTTCTTGATCTGAAGTCCCCTATGTATAATTGCATGCCTTTTAAATATTACCCAGAGATCTAACCTATATCTAATAGATGGATCCAGTTTTCTGGAAATGAAAGTTATGTAAAAGAAAATCAAGACAATATATTTGAGTGGGAATTTAAAGAAAAGAGTTGACAGCACCAGAAAGAAGTTGCAGCATGAACAACCTATTGAAAAGTGCCTAAGTCTTTGCATAAGAAAAAGATAAAAAATGAACAAACAACCACTTCTTGAGGAAAGTGAACACAGCATTTTGAGGGGAAGACAAAAGAGACTAGCAAAAAGTATGAAGGATTTAACAGGTAAGAATGAGAGAGTTAAATATACTATATGATAAGAAAAAGATCAACTGAGGATTTAAAAGGGCATAGCAGGGCATATTTTAAGTGAGCTAAGTTATCTTCTCAATAGACTTTTGCAGATGCTAGAAAGGTTTGAAGAGAATTTCAGGCAGCATTCAATGGGTAAAAATGAAGAAATATACTCCTGATCTTGCTCTGACTTCTGAAGTGCAATCACTCACCTATCTGGGAGAATTTCAGATGGGTCCACTGATGAGCATATGTGCACCTGCAGAGCAGCTCTCAACTGTCCTGCTACAGACAATGGCAAAGAGCTGCTCTGATAGGGCTCTCAAAGCGCATTTGTAAGAGCTAATTAATATAAAGAATATGAAAGTTATTACCTGAAAAAAAAAAAACAAGTCTCTTTCTGTATTCTTCCATTATTAATTATTATTAATAATTAAATTACCTTGGTTTATATATTCAAGGCATATCCAGATAGGTTCCTGCCCCAAGGAGTTTGCCATGGAAAGGTCAGATTTCAAGAACCTTTATTTATAATAATAAGTACTTAATCTGCAAGTGGCCATCAACTATTTACACAAATAACACCATTTTGTGTCAGTCTTATACGTAGACTTTGGCCTCCAAACTGACAGGAGATGACAACGGAAAAACAGGAGACAAATTACAGAAATGACCTGGGTAATGGCAATGAAAATGGATAAACAGCAATGTGTGGGGTAGATTAAGCAATATGCCTGCTAGTGGGTGCAGATCCCATTAATTCCTTTGTGAGTACATGTAGAGTCCTCAGCTATAGATACAGCTACATTTAATTTTTAATGGATTGATCTGTGTATCTGAAAGAGAAATGTCCAGAAATAGGCTAGGGTAGTGGATAATTCTGGAGGCCAGCTGAAAGGTATGAGTTTTGATGAGGGATTTGAAGGAGGAGCTGCAAATACTCTCATCCGCATAATTGTTGACTTTTTCCCCAATGTAAATCATTACATTTCTTGCCCCAATTTTTTATCGAAATCACTTCCAACTTATTTCAGTCTGTCACAATAATATTTTCATATGAGGAGTGTTGTAACCTAATTCCTTCATTTGAATAATACATTCATTTTTAATTACTGCAACTTGATCTCAGATTATTCAAATAACTGTTTCATTTTTTATGCTTACCCTGACCCCAGTGTATTTATAGGCTTTTATCCTTACCTGATACCAGTGTAATGTAATTATAGATTGTATTTTAATCATCTACTATATCCTAGTGAGTTTGTTTAAATCACTCCAATCCGGAGTCTTTTATTTCTATGCCTTTTAAAATTCTACAATAGCATTCTCATTGCATAAAAGCAATATTTTTGTAGTTTACTACAATGAATGAACATTTTGCATGCATTGCTGGCCATGTTTCTAATTTAAATTTTAAAAAGTTGCTATAGAGAACTCTATGTAAAATGAAATCCTGACTTGTAAACAGGCATGGGACAACTCATCACTTGAAATCTTTGTTCATAGCTCCTATTTGGTCTCTAACATGAGTTTACAAGAAAGGCAGCAGAAAAAGAAATCAAATTCTTTATCCTACCAAAAAAAAAAAGTGTACCTTGTACTAAGAATTGACAAAATATTTATCTTTTCTGCTCACAGGCACCAAATGTTTCCAAATTATTTTACCTGTATTATAAAGAATTCCATATTGTATCCAGAAGATAAATAGTTCTGGTGGGCCACGTCATCACTAGTCCTGGCCACATTTTGATTCCTAGGGCTACCAGTTCTCTTTAAGAAAGATTTAACTCTTGTAAGTTTTTAATATTCTGAGATGATTCAGTTTTGCTTAGTAATAATTTAAAAAGCAGTAATTATTATGTTTTTTCCCCACTCCTTACTGCTGACTGAGGAGTTTCCCTTTCCTTATCTTTTGTGTCTCTTCAAGATTCAGATGTGGAACAGGATCAGAAATCAGATAGGTGAAGCTACTCACATTTGCACATGTGCATAAGAACCAGTATCTTTCTGGCTGTCCAGTCGATTTGTACTTAGATAATTGCCACTTTTCTAGTCAAACTATGCCCTTTTTTTTGAGCAGCCTTTTTTTCCTGTGATGGCATCTAGCAGCAGACCTCAGAGTGTCCTTACAACATGCTCTCAGTTGCAGTGTATGCACATTTCTACAGTGATGTAATGCCCAAAGATACTTCTGAATTAAACCTTCATCCCAGCAGTGTGATGCAACCATCAGTACTGTTCCTGAAGTTGAGTCTGTGTCTAAAGTAGATTGCATAGGTGGAAAAATAGTCAAAAGAGCAAAAAAAAAATTATCAAAGCTATTAATAAATCCCATGTTTTGTGGCCATTTACTGCCATGTCACGTTAGGGAAAGGGGGCATTATGTGTGCTGCTGAAATTCCTGTAATTTGTGTTTTCCACATCCCTTCTTTCTCAAATGTGTAACTAATTTTTGACTTCAAGTACCTTTATCTTCTGTTTCTTTCTATTCTCCATGTGTGTCTATCTCCTGCTGTTTCCTTTATGAAATGTCACTTTTAAATCTGATCCCTCCTAGTTTCTAGGAAATAAGGGTCTAAAATGCAGTGAAACATGATCCAGACTGATATCTGTTGAAAGCACAGGTAAGAAATTGGCACTAGCTACTTAAAAGTATAAAAAAAGTGTCATTTTTACTCCTACCTTCTTTAACAGACGATCTTTTCTCAATGAAACTTAAGAACTGTCCAATGTGTCACTTGTGACAAAAGCATTGTGACTAGTACCTTGAATCTAACAAACAGAAGCACTGTCTCAAAATAGTAAAAAAAAAAAAAAAAAAATGTAAATAAGAACAGGGAATATGGGTTTTTTGAATATAATCAGTGAGTAAAATGAATTACTCTGCTTTTCCAAGATCCAGACAGAGAAGCATGTTTCCCTCTGGGATTTCAACTACCATTTGGTCTAATATTAATTTTGCCTATAATAATACAAGCTTCATTAAAGTAGTAAAACAGCAATTGTCTCCTTGAGATCAAAGGACATCTGTTAAATAAAAGCAGACAGATCTCCAGAATGAAATAGTAGGAAAAGTTTGAACTAAATTTTATGGTGAATCAAAACGTAAATTGTAATTTCACAAGGAAGAGACAGAGCACAAAATTAACTTTGTAAAGACATGGAAAGTGGATATGTTGATCTTAGAAATGTGAACAGATACTGAATACTTATCTATCAGTGGCATTTCTAACTATAACACTTCATGATGAAAAATTATGCTCGACTAAGCACACTGGTCTTAAAGAATTAACGTTAAACAAGAAACATTGCTTATCAGATAAATGATCTGACTGACCTAGCTTCTATTTAACTGATCTTTTTCTTGGGGAAAAAAAAAAGGCAGAAAAATCCATCTGCCATCAACACCCATCCTGCAAATCTTGTGACAAAATAGTCCCTTTTAAAAAAAATTGTCAAACAATACCTAATAATATTTCTAAATCTATATTTCACTGGATACAGTACTGGAAAGATGGAATAGGATCTCTTGTCTAGTTTCAGCATTAGTTTCTCTGGATGCCTCAATGAAATGAGTGCACCTACATTTAATCTTGGGGCATTACAGATCTTGTCAGTGAAGAAAATATTTAAGAGAGACAGACATGCTAAAAATCAAGGCTTTTCTTAAAATACAAAAAAGAATCCCAAGAATTCCTCTAAAAAAATGGGTATTGGCCACACCAAGAGAGAATTAGGAATGCAAACTCTTCTCCAGTGAGATATTCCCACAGGACACTGGGCAACCCTGAAAGCAGGTAGTGCCAGCCAGCAGACTGGGCCCTTTATGCATGTGTTCTAACATCTCCCTCACATTCCTTAGAGAAAAATGGTGGCAAAAGTAGCAATGGAAATGTATACTCTTGCAGGTTTTATTTCCTTCTGCAGAAGGCACAGGGTAGAGTTATGAAATTCAATTTCAATTTGCCACTGCCAAAGTAACCCAATTTCTAACTTATTTCAATCCTCTTATTGAGCTGTGTCCTTACAATAATAATAATAATAAAAATAAAAAATAGAAATTATTCTGAGGAAGAAAAACTCAAATAAAATCCCCCTGACCATAACTTAATTCTAGTCTTTTGACAGGCATGTGTTTATAATAATTAGGAAAATATTTTTTAACTACTTTTGCTCAACATTTTTGACACAATTTGCAATGATACATCTTAAATCTGTTCAGCAGTCATAATCATGGGTCTGCAGTACTAGCTTAAAAAGAACAGGAATGGTTGGGTTACCTGATGCCTTTGCACACCTGCCAGGGAGTGAGAACTTAGGGGAACAATCTGCTAACCTCAATCAACATAACACATAGAGTCCACATGTGTAATTTATAGCTTAATGCATCCACAAAGCATTGTGAAGCGCATTGATGACTTTGAATCAGAAAGGTTAAATCATAATTACTATTGCCTCATCAAAAAACCTGGATTTGATTGCCCACTAGACCAGTCAAATAAATGTCTGGTATTGCTACACCATGATAAACCAATATAAATAATGAATAGACATCTGTAGGCTAGATTACATATTTTGATTTCAAATGGAAAATTAATGACAAAGTCTCATTCTGAAACTGTGAATTCCACCTAGTTGGAACCTTTGATACCCTTTCTGTATTTAAAATACAAATATTGTGTAACAAAAAGTTATGAAATATGAAAGAAGTCAATGTTGATGTCTTAGTAGCAATTTGGTGAAAATATATGTCAAAGAAAAAAATTTTAAAATCTTATTCATCCCTAATTAAAAAGGAAATAAAATACCACTAAATATAAGCAGATATTTCACAGAAATTCTAGTTTAAAATTTTTACATTCTAGGATTTTGTTTATGCATCACAGTAATTTCTTTCAAAGAGAAAACATGAATATTAGATGCCTTTTTGGACACCCAAGTTTCATATTTTCCTCTGGCACAACTAAGAGTGGGTACCTTGGTAATATAATCTTTTCACAACATACTATTTTTGGTTTAAACCAAACTATTTTGGTTTAAAATATTTCTGCTGTCATTACAGTGGCTGCTATTTTAAAATGAGATATTTATGATGAAGTACATGCACAGTTTTGCACTGTGGTGAAAAGCAGGTACAGCATAACATACCCTACGACAACAGGAGTCTCTGTTAGGAGATGGGCAATTCAGCTTTCATAAGCCTTTACTTGGTGTTCCAACTGTCTATGATTCAGCTCTCCTTTCAGCAGATTTTTGCACTGTCTGTGGTGCAGTGAGATCTATACTGGCCAGCTAAAATGCCACTTGAAAAAGAACAGCTATTTACTAGGAAATGCACCAGAAACACTAAATTGTGCCTTTGGATAGGCAGTAGAAGTTAACGATTTGCTTTGTGACTGAATCTTTCTAGAGTGGAGTGAGTGATCCAGAAGCAATGGCCTTTACTTCCATTTTACCAAGATCTTAAATTATATAGCGCTCAATTCCTTACTTTGTAGTTAACACATCCCTTGACTTTAGTGAAACAGCATTTGTTTCAACCCATAGCAATAGGTTCAGACGATTGGTGCAGAATGCTACTCAAATGTTCTTGGATAGGAATTTCATCCCTAATAATCAAACTTGATACACATACTGGTTCTTTGGCATGTCTATCATCATGGCCATCTGTTAGGTGGAATTGTGCCTGCTAAAAAGGAGATATGCCAGTTTTAACATGATATAGGTGCCATCAAAATGCAAGTGGTGAAGAGAAGACTCTAGAATATGGCAGTGATCAATCTTCTGCAGAAAGATGCTCTGGGTAGCAACACAACTGTTAGGAATATTGTATTGATATATATGATAATTAAAGCCTTTGGTTGGCTTTTTGATCTCTAGGCACCCTGTCTGGGTGCCTGTATTCACACTGCAGCATTAGTGTTTGGTGTTTTGCACTTGCTGAAGGAAACATACATCTTTCTCATTTTACTATCACAGCCTAATCACTGTTAATAGCCTAATATGAAGGTCAAATGACAGATGAAAATTGTCTTTTTACAACATTTTCTTTTAGAATATGAAGTGATTTTTAAGAATTAATACTTCTAAGAATTAAACACAATCCTGCTTATTATCCCTCCTCACAAATGTTTTTGAAGGGTCTCCTTTACTAACGGTTCTGGTAAAACACATAACTCTGAAGCACTCCTGCTGTCTGATACTCTTCATAGGAAAATGACTTCTCTTTATAGTCTTTGTGCTACTGCATCATCTTTAGAAAGATAAAAAATACCCTGGTGGAACAGTGGGGGGGTGTCTGTCTAGCTCAGACTCTTTGTCTAAAGTGACAACAGGAAATGTTATTTAGTAAAAATATGAGAACTTGGCCTCCTTCTACAGCTCATTCCCGTAACAGTTCCCAAGCATGCACATGAATTAGGAAAGTTAGTGGATACATCCTCTTAGCACCATTTTCAGATCTGTTGTCCATGAATTTGTCCAATCTCTCTCTGAACCTGCTGATACTGTCTGCTTTCACAGGCTCCTGTGGCATCAAGTTCACAGAGTTAACTCGCTGCCGTGATAATCTGTTTTAAATTGTTCTTCTCCCAGTTTCCTGTAGCACTGCAGGATTTGAGGAATAACAGTTCATCATTCACTTTATCCACCAGCTTCAAGATTTTGTAAGCCTGTATCAAATTTCCCCCTCAGCTTTCTCTTCAGCAGATGGAGAAGTCTCAGATTTTTTTGTCTATTGTCATAAGATAGCTGCTCCCTTGATCACTCCGGCTGCACTTCCTGTGATCAGAGCTGCACACAGTACTCAAGATCTGGGTGAACTGAGCTTTCATATATGGCAAACTGACAGCCTCTGTCTTGTTCTAAAAACTGTATAGGCTTTTGTGATCGCTAGCAAAAAGATCTTTAGATGTGTTTAAATTAGAAATCTAGTCTCATACAATTGAATGGTTGCCTTTGGGGCTCAGATAAAGCTGTGTAGTGTCAGTGAAATAGAGCTGTTTGGTACTTCCAGCTTTCACAGTGTACAAAGGGACATAGCATGTCACACCTGGGATAACATAACAGTGCATTAAACCATATAGTCATAATAATGGTAAAAGGCTTCACAATGTGAGCATGCAGGTAATTTATAATATTAGACCATTATGATATATATAGCATCAGACATACTTAGAACTTTGCAGTTAACCATATACTCAATGCACATTTTCATTACTTGAGAAGCTACTTGAAAATGCTCAGCTAATTTCTAGGTGGTCATAGAAGACTGTTTTGCTCACCAAAGTTTTCTACAAGAAATTTTCCACACAATTTTTATTTGAACAACCTGCTAGTCTACTAGCAGAATTTCTGTGTGAATCAAAATAAATCTCTGAGAATTCTTTCAACTGCATAAAGTGTTATCCCTTCTACAGGCCTGAACCTGTAGCCAAGAGAGTCGTAAGAAACCTCTGGTCCTAATTTGTTTCTTAATCTGGCACCAGCTCCTGCTGATACATCTGCTCATTCTTTTTCAGCTAAGTTACTGGATGGAGGATCTCTTTCAACAGGTGAGCCCCTTTCAGCCAGTGTAGCAGCTGGGGCACTTGTGTGTGGATTAATGGCACCTGAAACATGCCACTCTCAATATCACAGATGATTGTTCTTCTCCCAGCTTGGCTTTCCAAGATGATACCACTGTGCCAGTGCTCAGAGGAGAAGACCTGCTGTCTCTTCTGTTTTGCTTGGCTACAACTTTGGAGAAGGCAAGAATATATTACCAAAAAAAAATATGTTCTCTTTTGTGCATGACACTATCCTTGGGAAGATGTTTGAGTTTCAAGGTTAATAGCTTATTACTAAATGCAGGCTTAGTGTATTAGATAAACCTGAAGCAAGTACAGGTGTTTGCATGAGACATTTTGAAGATAAGTCTTTCAACATGGTTTTCACTACTACTCTGGATTGGCAAAAACAGCAAGTTTCTGGCATACTCCCTAAAACTTGTTTCATAGAAACAATCAATCAAAGTATAAAAATTGTATGATACATTTTCAATATCTGTCTCCTGTGGCAAATATACAAATGCAGAACATAGTGTGAACATATTTACTCTTCTTTTTCATACCTGTAAAATTCCAACTGTATATACCATATTTAGTGCAGGGAAAAATTTTGTACCATATTTAGTGAAGGATGATGAATAGGAGCTTCTTTTCTGACTAAATGAATCATCTGAGACCCTGAATTTGCAGGGGAAGACAGTATTTATTGGTGCCCAAACCTTTTGGAAATAATCAAATTCCTAGAGAGGAAAAAAATATACACTGTCTATAGGCATGGGAAAAGCAACAAATTCATGTTGTCAAAAAGCACATAAAAATGGGAACATGCACTGTTTTATAAAAAAACATACGTATCAACAGCCTATAAAGCTGTCTTTATCAAATTACCATTATCCAGGGAACTACTGATGAAACTTTAATTGTGGTCTATGTAACCATAACAAAGACTGACATTTGCACAGCTTCAGAAAGAAAAATCACATGAAAAAGTCTTCTCTCATCTATGTGTGAATATCATGACATCGAGTCAAAATGACTGTCCACTGGAACTAACACACCATAGAAATGAGTGTGAAAGATACCTGGGTAGACTGTCAGAGGCCTGAAGGAAAGGCATTGGTGTTCATAATGGTGATTTTCTGTGTTTACTGTGTCCAAACTAAGTTCAGATTTTACCCTAAAAATCAAGTGACATCAGCATTAAGAGATATTTACCTTTAAGTGTGGAAAATATATCAAGCTGAGCAGCAGGAGGCAGCAGAAAAAGAAGAGTAAGATGGACATTTATTTTTTGGTTCTGATTCAGGGTTTGTCTTGCTGAATGCCATATTACAGGCTGTTAAAGGAAGACCCGTTACTCGGAACTGACGAAAATCAAGCCCGCAGAATAAACCATAACTGGTTTTACATTGTAAAAAAAAAAAAAAAAAAAAGTGATATATAAAATATCCATTAATTTTACCCAGAAAATAGAAAATGTTAAATTGCACAATAAAAGGTTTGACCACTACATTACATTTTCAGTCATAAATACAACTTTGATAGCCTTCATTTTTTATAGGATGGGATCCCTGTTTTTATCAGAGTTGGCAACAGGGTAAACTTGGAAAATGTAATGGAAGAGTGTGTGATTAATTTTGAATATATTAAAATTCCATATATATGTATTTAAATTTATATGTGTGTGCGCACAAATTTTTCAATGTATACACACATGCATGCACAGCTGCCGAAAGTCAGGAAAGCCAGAAAAGGAAATAAAAGTGATATTAACCTTTAACAGAAAGGGTATAACCTTAAGCTACCAATCATTCTACTCTGAACTATATCAGCATAAAATAGAATAAGCTGCCAAGTGCATTAACTATGGATTTTAGATTGGAATTTGGAGAGGGAGAGAGCAGAAAGCTCATTGTGCTCGCTTCATCATTATTATTAATAAAAAAAAATGAAATAGATTATAAACTCAGCTTCCAAATAACAATGGCCATTCAATGTTTATTTACATGTCTGTAGTGGATCTCTACTTTATATTCATATAAGCAGGTAATAATGTCTTCATTTTCTTGTTGGAGGTCTGCTACACAGTCTGAGTATCAGATGGACTCATTTCAGACTTGAAAATACAATCTTGTTTCAAACACTTGGTGCTTACTTGGTTTGATGCTACTAGCTTTGTTTAAATATCAATTGTACAAGTTGCAGTGTAACAAAATACATATAGCTAGAGCCAAGCCTTCATAGCAGCTCCCATTGTTTTGCATGAAAAATGCATTGACTATAGTATTGCGAGAGTAAATGTGCTGTATGCTGAAAAATTCTGTCACTTTCTATTAGCTGTAAATTATCGACTAGTATAAACCCTAATTTCATTTGTCACATTCTGTTGCATTGCTGCTCTTCCTTGTTCCCATTCTGTCATTCTGGCAGGCCCACTCTGCCCCAGGTATCACGGCATCGCCATCTGCACCCGACATCTGTCTCTCTATTGATCACACGGGTTTAGCACTTGATCAAACAGAGCACGACAGAATACATCTCTTTTTGCAGTACTGCCAATGCCAACTGCTGCATGAAATCTATTACAAAAGCATTCTTTTACCTAGTTTCTGAAACTGCAAATAGGTTTCTCTTCTTTTAGAAGACTCTTAGGTTGATTTTTTTTTCCTTTAACTTTCTGTCATTTTTTTATAGAGAAAGGAAAAAGCATAGACTCCCAAAACCAAGGAATGCATTTTTATCCCTGAGTATGCAAACTATTGTAGAGAAAGGAAAAAAACAGTAGGCTCCCAAAGCCAAGAAATGAAGCATTTTTATGCCAGAGTACATAAATTAAGAAACTGAAATTATTATTAATGAAATAAATTATTATATTGATTCCCATTTTTAAATTAAACATAAATTTTAATTTTGCTCTAAAATGATGGTATAAAATAGACTAAACAAACACCTCAGAGACTCAAACATGGTGTCTGGAGGGCCTTAGATATTTCCAATTTAGATGGTAGACTCTAGCAAGTGACTTGGAGACCTAAAAAAGGTGTATAACTACTCACTGCTCAATCAGGGAGAAAAAAAATAGTGCATCTGAGGACTGATCTGGCATGCTGACCTGGAGAACAGACAACAGGAAATTTTTGGCACCAAAGAATGTCTGAAATCACATTTCCTTCTATAAATGAAATACCTATAAACAGGTCTGGGCACCAGATGCCTCCATTCTTTTGCGAGCAAAAGCAAGGAACTCTTCTCAATGTGACTACTTAAATAAGCAGCACTGATGTTTTATAACACTGAGAAGGTGCACACTACGTTTTGCACAGTTATTCTGTTAGAGTGTTATGGGAACATAGGGTAGTTCAAGAGGGTCACACTGGAGGCTTCAATACAGCCACATCACTTAGAGAGCAGCTGAACATTTAACTTCTTTCAAGGGCTGAAGAGCAAAAAAACCCTGCAGTAGCAAGATCACAATATCCTTCCCTAAAACCATCTGTAACCAACTCTGACACCAAACTGAAATAAAATTGCCTTGAGCTTCATAAAATTAAGCTTTTTTTTCCAGTAAAATCATCAACATTGGCATAGGTGATGCTATGAATTGGCTGTCTTGGGAGAAAGCTCTGTCCAGGTATTGTGCAGCTAACAAGCTGCAATGCAATTCTACATCCTTCTAGAATAATTAAAAATTATTTCTAAGGAAAATGGTAAAATTCTATAGCTGTATCTACTTCCCAAGGCCTTGGATATGCTTATGGCACACAAGTTTTAATGATTTTAACTAAGATATTCCCACTGATTTAGGAGAAGTTCTTTAATAAGTTCTCAAATTCTCAAGTTGAGAGAAGTGCTGCTAGCCATAAGAAAGGGGACATATAAGGCTAAGAAATTAAATTATGGACTAGCAGGAGTCATAAGGATAATATATTTGCTTCTTAAACACAGCATTAGGGATTAATGGAACACAGGTATTTTATGATAAAGTCTTCATGCCTTCCACAGGTGGATACCACATTCCTGTCAATTATTATGCATTTTAAATTCACTGGATAAATAAAAAATGCATGCACTTTCTGGAAACAAATGATGTCTTTATATTTATGAACTATTCAATAACCCAATAGCCATGTGATGTTTTCCTTATTTATGCTACCTTGTCAAATTATGCTGAACAAAACTTGTTGTTAAAAGCAATCAGACTAAATGCACCCCAACAAAATCATGAACGTTAAAAGACTATTTTCCTTGTTTCAACTGACAGCACTAGTTACAACACAGGAATTAGACTGGGATCTAGAAATGTATTATTCATTAGATTTTTTGTAGCCAAATACATTAGAGTATATAGTTATACCAACAAATTAATATTTTAGAGCTAATTGAAATTGTTCTTCCTATAAAGATTAAGCTTCTTCCCACCCTACACACTTCAGTCATTAAAATAACACTTTTAATGCCTTGTCTAAATGATGTCTCACATTAATGCAAAGCTATATTAAAGCACTCAAATGACCAGTTCTTTTGTAATGCATTCTATATGATCAGACACTGGGTCAAATCTGGGCAGTGTGTATGAAGTGGTATCAAGTGGAAGCTAATTAAAATATATTCTCTATAGAACTTTACAGAAAAAAGAGAGCAGCAATCATCAGAAGGTAGAGTCTGAAAATGGCATTTCTGAAAGGCTTGCAATGTGATTTATTCTATTTGCATGAGGATATTTTTTGGAATAAAGGCTTAAGAATATGGAAAGAATACTTCAATTACAAGGTACCTTATTTTATTCCTAACAATCTCAGTGATAACCTGTTTCCGGTTTCCCTCTTTCCTTATCCAAATCCATGAAATACAGTATATAAAATCTTTTTTTACTAATTTCTTTAATCCAAAGTTTACAACATTGAAGTTGATTCTCCTTAAAATAACTGATGTTTTCCCCATTGTACTTCTACTGATTCAGAGCAGAGGGAAATCAATATGGCAAAGATTGTCTTTGTATCTCCACACTACCCAAGAGGAAAGATTTTCATGAGATGCTGCCATTTTGTGCTTAAATGTAGGTAGATGTGTAGGAAGGGGGGGACAGAGGCTATAGCCAGGCTTGCAGAGTTAGCAAGGAGCAATTAGACTGCATGTGTTCAAGCTTTGGTCATTTTGTCAGATAAGGCATCAATCCCCCTTATCCACTGACTTATCTCTTCTTTAAAAAAAAAAATATGAATTTCAGGGATGTGGGTGTTAAGAAGATGGATGAAGCATTTTCTAGGGATAAGATGTGGATCTTTTGTCTGATCTACTGCAGTAATTCTTACGGAATAATAATAATAATGATACTAAAAAAACCAGATTTAACTTCTTAGTTCTGACCAGTGTGCTATCTGTTTATAAAATAGAGTGATGCAAGCATAAATATTGATTTTTCTTTTTCCTCAAAAAAATCTTCGTTGTACTAACTGCTTATCTGTAGAATAACCATTGCTTTCTTATAAGTCTGGTTGTGACAGACCACTCTGTTCACAGTACATACCACAGTAATGGTAAGTGGGCATTTTTTAGAAGGTCTGTGGGATGCTTTTTTTTTTTTTTGGACTTAGCTCTTCTCTTATTATTTGGGTGATTATTTGGATGCGAGCCAAATTACATTTCTTGTAAAAATGGGATTTTTAATTTGTGCTAACACTCCTATGCTACAACTCTGATGTATTATGCAGATGTGCCTGCATTGCAGTAAAACACCCTAACTGAGGCAAAACTCCCCATGTTTTGTCTAATTTCTTTGTCAGGGCTTCTTTTTTTGACTACTGTAAAGGAGGAAGTGGCATCTGTGTATTAGTGGGAACCCTGGCAGGCTGAGCAGCCAGAACTGGAACAGAGCAGAGTTTCACCTTTCTGCCCCTACTTCTACACTAGCTTCAGTGACTGTGTTGTAAACTTATTTCAAGAATGAAAACATAAAACTTGATGTTTTTGGATTTAATTTTAGTTGTGAAAAAATTATTAGTTGGGAAAAATAATGGAGAAAATGCCATTTGACTGTATTAATAATTGATAATAGATAAATGCAGTTGTTGTCCTGCCTTTTGCCTCACGACTCTCAGGGGAGGCTTCCTCCTCCTTTTCTCCTCAGCAGCACTAACCAGACCCTTACACACTGGCATAACATTCTTGAGACTGGCCATTCCAGCACTGAGGTCATAAATCATATCTTGGCCTTTGCTAGCTCCAAGAAGGGTCCTATTAGCTTAGACCAGAATATGATCTTAACATCTATGTGGAGGAAAATATAATAAATAAAATAAAGTAAAATAAAACTGAAACAAAACCACTAAATCACAAGGCAGAAATTCATCAATCACCTTTAGCAGATAAACAGCTGAGAGAATGTCTGAAGCAAGTATCTTTGATAACCTGGCACACTACTCCCTTCTCTTAGGAATCTCAGATGCCATTGGAGCATAAGGTTCAAATGCTGGGAATCAGGTGAGGATGCAAGGAAGAGTTTTATGCTATCTCTGCCTACAGTGCAATTGTGCTTTATCATCTCCCATGAGAATCCCACTCTGTTTTTAATATGTCAGTAAGTGATTCCTTTATGCCTGAGATCTAAAGCACAGAAAGGAGTACTTAAAACATCAGGGCAAATAACAGAAGAAGTGAGAAGAGAGTAACAAAATAATAGAAGGGCATTTGCATCGGTTTTGACATCTGAAGGAAATGTTTTGGTTACCAAGTCTGGCATCCTGCCTACTGCATATCTTAGCATTTGCCCAGTAATTCTGGAAATGGTTTGTGCTTCACAAGTTGTGGTCACATTTTTCTTTTCTGAAAGTCTGTGGACTCCATTAAAAGAAACAAAGCAACAGACAATATATCACAATTAAACTGTTCCAAGGACTAATTAATCTCGGTGTCTAAAAAGTGCATTTATTTCCAATTTGAGCTCTTTTTGCTGTCCAACCTTTGGATACTGCTCTATCTTTTCTGGTAGGTTAGAGAGCCATTAGGAAAAGAGAAGGAGAAGATAGCAGTAGATACAAGGATAAAACCAAATGCTATTTTGAAAATGCTAATATAAACTGGTGATCTTTGAAATTCAGATAAAAGGCTAGGCTTTTTTAATGTACTGCAGTAAAAATATTTCAGTGTATTATTGTTTTCATTTCAAAATGATCCAATACAGCCCTCAGGAAGATCCTGTTTATATTGCAAGAACAACTTTAATCCTGTAAGAAAACTTAAGATTAGCAGAAGCATCAGAGACACACTTAGGCTGTCTTTCTCTGGCCAAGAGATTGGCTGAAAATTTCAGATGGAGCCAAGACTGCAAAAATGCATTTATTTCTTGCTGTACTCTAAAGTACGTTTGTGAATTACATGTTAGCTTTCATTTTCCCCTGAACTTTCAAGTGAAAATACCATTTTACAATAATTACCTAAATTCATCAGTAAAACCTTTTAAGTTAGACAGATGCTCAATATACTACAAAGTTCAAAAGGTAGATGACCTTGTGAGATTCTGAACGTATAGGAAAAATATAAAGGATCACATATGCTAACCATGTTTATAGTAAGTTTTTTGTGAAAATACATGTTTACATAAACATGTATATATCCCCAGCAAGAATCACTTACATACTTTCTACGCACACCTTTGCTGTCATTCAGATACTGCTGCAGTCCTTCCAAATATCAGAATTAATAAGTGAAAGGAAAGGAGACTGTCAACAACAGCATACAATTTAAAATTGAAAACTATATGGAAAATGCTGGGATTTGAGCTACTAATCTGCAGATTAACCCCTATGGCTCACTTGGGAGATGGTTGTATGAAATAGAAACAGCTATTACATCAGCTTTTACAAGTGCAGATGAAGCTCGTGGTGGTCAAACTAAAAGCAGCACACTTCAGAAACATGTAGGATTTTTTTTTCCTGAGGATGCAGGACAGCAGATAAAATATCAGTGTTCTGTGCACAGCTTTAAAGATTAACAAATCTTGAGGTTTTTACATATAGCTTCAGATCATGGCACACCAGACAAGCTCTTTATTTTTTTGAGCACATCCTTCAACACTGAAAGAAGTACCTATCTCTTTGGATTGCAATTATACATAAAAAATGAAAATTACTGCATTAAATATGAGTAATATGTATGACCTATCCAAAATTGTTATGATTACTGTAATTACTGATGGTCATAATTTATTAACATTTATTAAAATATTAACTGACCATTGCATAACAGGTTCTACAAAAAACACAGACTAGTTAGTCTTGTCATTTACAATTCTTGTATAAAAAGAAATTAGTGTAATTTTTCTTCTTTTAAAATTCACTGTCTTTTAATTAAAAAAATTCAAGGTAGACTAGGTAATAAACAAATTTCCTGATTATTAATAAATTACAATTATTATCTCAATTTTAATACATACATTTTACAGTCATTGGCTTTTATTATGGAATTTATATAATATGAAAATTCTTTAAATGCAATTGATTGTAGCTTCATTTGTGGATTAGATCATCACTGGAAAGATAAAATTACAGACTAAAATCTATTTTCAAGTGCTCCGGAATGAAGTAACTGAACAGCTTGAATATATCTGAGCATAGAAAATCAAAGTAGTCTATTAGTTCTAAATATATGCAAAATTAAGGCTATAACTATTCTGATCCCACAAAGCAGTACCTTGCAGAAACAGTGAGAAACACAGATACTCTCACTGCTTATCAGGCTGTTTCCCACCCCTTACACACAGGATTTATGTGTTGGCACACTCGCTCTAAAGTGGTGTTGTTTGTGACCCCACCATCATGGCCATGAAGAAGATACCAAAAATAGTTGCAGAAATGGGAATATGCAAAGATTACTTCCATAAAGCATGAGGAGAAAAGCAAGTGGAATATGTAGGAGTAAAATTTATACCCAAGAACAGAAAACATGAACTGTCCTGTGTCATTTAGAACAGAAAGATGTGAATTAAGGGAATACAGCTGGGTCAACGTATATTTTTGATGTAGGGGATAGAGATCCATGAGACTACAAGGATGAAAAGCTTACTGATGTACTAGAAACCATAGAAGAGCCTCAGAACAGTCATGCAGGAATTAGAACTTCTTCCCCTGAAAAAGGCAAAGGGCTCAATAACCCAACAGAAGTGTATTTACACCAGTTCATACAGCATGGGCAACAAACAGGAGAAACTGGAAGCAATTGTGCAGCAGAAAAATTAACACATAGTTGTCATCATGGAGACATTGTGGGATGAGTCACACAGCTGGAATGCTGCAATGGATGGCTAATAACTCCTCAGAAGGGATAGGCAAGCAAGGGGAGGTGCTGGGGTAGCCCTCTATGTCAGGGGTGTTTTGATTATGTAGAGCTTAATGATGGTGAGGATAGGGTTGAGTGTTTCTGGGTAAGAACTGGGGGAAGGCCATCAGGGCAGGTATCATGGTGGGAGTCTGTTACAGGCCACCCAACCAAGATGAAAAGGCAGATGAAATATTCTATAGGCAGCTGCGAGAAGTCGCACAATTGCTTGCATGTGTTCTCATGGGGGACTTCAACCAGATAAAGATCACTGGCCTGTGGCCAACACTATGAGGTTCAACAAAGCAAAGTGCTGGGTCTTGCACTTGAATCACAACACCCCTGTGCAATGCTATGGGCTTGGGGAAGAGTGTCTGGAAATTTGCCTGCCTGGAAACGACCTGGAAGTGTTGGTCAACAGCAGGCTGAACATGAGCTGGCTATGTGCCCAGGTGACATCCTGGCTGGTATCAGAAATTCCGTGGCCAGCAGGATTAGGGCAGTGATTGTTCTGTACTCAGCACTGGTGAGGTCACACCTTGAATCCTGGGTTTAATTTTGGGCCACTCACTGTGTGAGGGACACAGGTTCTGGAGCATGTCCCAAGAAGGGCAACAAAGTTGACGAAGGGTCTAGAGAGTGAATCATGTGAGCATCAGCTGAGGAAGCTAGGGCTGTTTATCCTGGAGAAAAGGAGGCTCAGGGAGACCTTATGGCTCTCTATGGCTACCTGAAAGGAGGGTGTAATGAGGTGGGGGTTGGTTTCTTCTCCCACATAACACATGACAGGACTAGAGGAAATGGCCTCAAATTGCACCAGGTGAGATTTAGATTGTACATTTGAAAAATTTTCTTCATAGAAGGAGTTGTCAAGCATTGGAACAGGCTGCTCAAGGAAATGCTAGAGTCATCATGCCTAGAGGTATTTAAAAGGTGTGTCAGTGTGGCACTTAGGGACACAATTGAGTCTTGGACATGGCAGTGCTGGGTTAATGGTTGGACTCAATGATCTTAAATGATTTCTATGATTCTATGATTCTAATGTGAAACTAACTAGTTAAAATGGAAATCAAGGCTTATTCCATGCAACCTTGCACAGTGGTCTTTATTTGCTTTTCTAATGAATACCTATGAGGTCAGAACATGCCATTTTTGGCTGACCTTGCCCTGTTGGGTTACACAGGTGTGTAAAAGACAGCACACCCAGGATTAGAGATGCTTACTGAAACTCCTGCTTACTTGCTTGACTCACACAGAAAAGCAGTCTGTATTTTTTCTGATTAAAGCATCAGAAAATTCCACTTCAGTGGTGTGTAAAATTTTTATAAACTCTATTCTGAAACAACATTATCATTATGGTAGTCAGACTGTAAAAGATTGGCTAAATGTGCTCAGCTGCATTTCTCATTTTTTTTCTTTCTTTCTAAATATCTTCATAGAATTGTCTTTCTTATTCTATATTTTTATCTAAACTTTTGCATTATAAATATGCCTTTATATACATGTATAAACATGCTCCAACACCCCCAGAATCCTTTCTGTGTATATGAAGTACAGATTATTAATTAATATGCCCACAAGGATAAATATCACTGCACTTAAAATTGTTACTTTAAATTAACTATTAAGGTTAATATTATATCATTTAATGAAGGAGCAAAGCTATTATGTTTTTCAGACCAAGTTTCAAAAGTATTCAATATACTGCATGTTTACAAGGGAACAGAAAAAGGCAGCCTGGCTTTGGAGTATGAATGTAATCTCTACAAAGACCCAACTGTTTCTTGTTTATGACAAAGGAGTAAATAATCCATTGATCTGGCAGCAGGGCACCTGCCTTACCAACAGACTCTGTATCAGTGGTCCCTGAACCCTCATTATTTTTCCTCAATTAAAGTTCATGGTCTCCTAAAGTCTGTGCTGAGCAGATGTACAACTGTTCTTGACTGCTGAACACAGAAGAATCACAAATTTAGAAAACTACTGCCATTTCATAGACGCTAGAAGGGCATCATTTGTTGTGGTGCAGCAACATTATAAACAATATGTCTCTTTTATAGTCTGCTAAGCCCCCACACTACAGAAAAGAATATTAAAGTTCAAAAACTGTCACATAAGCAGCGTGTTATGAATACTGTAATGTATTTTTTTTTATGATTCAAATAATGCTTACTGAAATGAAAAAATAATGTCCTCTGAGGGGTATAATGTAAAAAATGTGACTTATATTTACTTAGAATTAGAGAAAATTGATGTATGAGCAAAATCAAACTGGAATCAATGATCTGAGGAGAAATTCAAAATATAATAACTGATAAATCACCAAAAGCAGAATTAAAGTTATGTTTGCTGTATTATCACTTTAGTTCTTTGTAATTGCTTCTTTTGCAGAAATAGGGAAGTCCAGAGAAATAATCAGAAGGGCAATACTCCTTGCAATTATAATGCAGCAATACTCTACCTGCAAAATTCAGCTGAAGGATATACATTTCACAAGAAACAGCCTTTTAACTCAAGGCTTAAGTATTGTAATGTATGAAGAGAACACATTACATACATATTCCCTATAGTGTGTAGTGTTATACACTAGATAGAAAATCACTTCTCAATAAGGCACGGGGAGATGCTCATTTCCAGCACCAATCAGCTTAAGAAGCAAATGAAACCCACATTTGGGGGGGACAGTTAAAGTTCATACATAGCATTTGTCAGTCTGTCTCCAGTATGATTCCAGCACAGCTCTCTTGCCACAGTATGTGCTGGATTGAGTGCAGCAGATTGTGAGTCTATAGGTCAGAGTATATGCTTGAAGCATCAATAGCTACACCTGTCATTTTAGTTTTTCTGGGAAGAATATGTTATTGTTAACACTGCCACATGCTTTAGCCACAATCTGACTTTGAGGCTGGGCACTGAATTTTGAAAGAGTCAGTCAAAATATTACCATTCATGATGAGGTGGGGGGTGTTTTCTGTAATGCCTGATGAAGATACTGCCACTATGGTGATGTATATAAGCCTGTTTGTAGTTGGAGCTTGGCTTACTGACTTAGGTTCTTCTGTGAGACTGTAAGCCAGTGTTTGTAAAATGAAAAATGCAGAAAAAGGACTTGAGAAGAGAGGGAATTATTAAGGAACTCATTGTTTGGCCAAAATCACAGAAAATATTATTGCTTGCAATCTTATTAGTAGAGGTCATTTTCTCCTTTCGGCTTTCACAACTGTTAACTTCTGGCTTATTTTCACAAACATTTTGCAGAAAGATACTTAATCTAATTAAATTGCCACCCAGTAGCTCACTTAAAACTACTCATGCTGAACTGATGATTCAATCATTATGGTGTTTGTTGAGGATGTAAGCACCTTTGGACAAAAGGTAATGCTGATATTTTGAGTGACTCAAAAATTAACAAAGGTAAGTACTGCTGTGCACTGGGGGATCAGTTAGCTGTGAAAAGGGCTTCTCTTGAATTTAACACCAAATGGACATCGCACATTTGCATGCAAAGCTTTGCATGTTTTACTCCACAGAATGAATGGCAGAATTACCAGGCAGTTCCAGCCTTGCACTAGAAAGAATAAAAGTAAGAATGCCATATCAATTTTTTGTTTGTATAATACAGAATGTGCTTATGCATGCTAGGATATGGGAAATTTAGTGGGTGATAGTGTAACTTGCAAACAAATACGTATCAATAAATTACTTGTTAAACCTAAAAGACCATGCTAATACTTAAGTACTTTCTTGCCTCAAATAGATTTGTGTAGACATATGATATACCCATGAACTATACAGAAAAAAACAGAGGTAGAACACAGACCATTTCACTCCAGCAGTACAGATGCAGTTATGAGTATTAGGAGACAGTCTTTATTAGACAACAGAAGCTGAAGGCTTTCTTGATGCACTGATATCAGGTACGATTCTAATGGGAAACAGGATCAAACACCAGCAAAATGATTAAGCTCTGACACCAGTGCAGTTACAGTGCCTGTGAAGTAATTCTTGTGACTCACCCTGCCCATTAGAGAGCTGCTGTGTCTCTCTGCATGTCTCCATCCTCACCCATCTCCCGGAGGAGAGGTGGTGATACCAACACAGCCTCTCAGCTGGCAGCAGGCCATGTTTCCTTGCCTCTGCAGCACTGATGGCAGCAGCTTCCCAGTGGTGCCAGAGCAAACAGGGCTGATGGCTTCCGGGAGGCAGCAGGGACCAGCAAGCATGATGCTGGAACTGGACCTCTACCACTGGTTTGGGAAAAAGAACCAAAACCGGACTCTCAGTTCCACATCTGCTTTGCCGTGGAGCATTTCTTTACCAGATGGTGAAATCCGCAGGGACAGGCTTCAGCTTTCCACCAAAATTGGATAAGCTCGAAAGCAATGAACTTGTCAGAGGAAAAATAAATCCAGTGCACTCCTTTCAAAAAGCCCCCCCTTTTGCTGACTTCCTGTCTGAAAACATTACTGATATCACACGCTGCGGTACTTAGACAATTTTGGAGGGACAGGGCTGGCTGAGGATCAAAAGTTGGCCGCATCCATGCAGCTCTTGTGCTCTGCAGGAGTGGGTGCTGCCATACCTGCTGTTTTGCTGAATTATTCATCTCTTTGTGCTAGCAGAGCAGCAAAAGCCAACACCTCCTGAACTTATGGAATAGAGACAACGAAAGAAAAATAAATTTTATAGCTTTTATGCAGCCTGTTCTACCTTTCCTCAGGAAGTGTACAAAAGAATCAATTGTTTTGCAAATCAGTGCTTACACTTGCAGATGTTGAAAGAGGCCATCATTGTTGCTGAGCAGCACTTAGTGGTTCCTGGAAAGCATGAAGCCCTAGCAATGTGCTCCAAAAAGCTCACAGACACTTAAGTATTAATACAGACTTTCGCTCTACTGTTTCTTTGCACAAAGTATAAACTATATTTGATGGACCAGTCCTTTGTGGAAATGGCCTAAGGTCTCCGTGCTAACAGAGCCCTTTGAACATTTTGTATTATTAATACATGAAATTCTACACCCATTCTTTTCAGAGCAAAGCCTCTAGAAACTCAGCTTGTTTCAGATCTTCCCGTCACCTGCAGTATCCTCTTCTTTAAAATGTACTGCAGCATCTCTGGGCTGGAAACATGGTTTTTAAATTATCCCCAAATGCCACTGGGTGAAATGATTCCTTGGGTTTTAGTTTTTATGTTTTTCAGGATCTCTGCTGCTTAGTGCGTGACTCTGAAACTTCATATTAGGTTTTATTAAGTTCTCTTCACAGGGTAGTTAGACAAAACAATCCCTTTCTAGCTCGAGAATCAAGGACAGCTGGTACCCAAAAAGTATAAACAACAGTGAGAGAAAGAGGGCAAGGCAGGAGGCTGAGACTTCATAATCTGGGGCTGTGGTTGGATAATTGACCCCAGTGTGTGGATGAACCAAAACTTATAAAAGTGTAAAAACTCGTGACTGAGATGGATCTTGTATTGGCTTTCAGTGTAGCCCTGGCTGGATTCTTGCACTGCCCAAGGTGTATCCTTTCAATTAATATCTATTTTATTCCTTTTGCTACGTCTAGTCTCTGTTCCAGGTCAGCCTTTCCAGGTATCAGTTCTGATCAAAAATACCTTCTCTTGAAGCATCACTGTTTCACAAACCCTTGGGCTGACTTTTCTCTGCATGTGCAACAAGACATGATGCAAAGATGTTGCAAAAACAATATACTTTATTTCTAAGCCTACTTAAATATAGTTCTCATTTCTAAGACTATATCTCTTTTAGTATGTCCAAAAATTTAGTATAGTGGTGTATCAGTTTAAATGTATCAAATGGCTTTGACATGGAAAAGACTCAGTTTTGAAATGTGCCAGGTTCCAGATTCAACTTTAGCTTCACCTGACACAAACTATTATTAAGGTTAATAATACAAAAAAAAAAAAAAATCAGATGCAAGTTCTCAAGGATTTTGTCTCATTTTGCTGTCAAGTGGAAGAAGTGAAAGCTAGATCCTACCCTGAAAATTTCAGAAATTCTGGGGTATTTTGAGACTCATTTGTCTCATATACTTTCTATGCTGTCTGGTCTGGCACTGGAAAACTTACTTTAAAATCCTGTCCTAAATTTGAGTGATGGCAGGTCAGGTATGGTTCTTGATGAGGTGCAGAGTTTGCTCTGATTACCTCCGTAATTACTTTTTAATATTATTAAACTTTTTACATGAAGTAATTTCTCTCCTGATTGATCCACAAAGCTCAGGTCAAAGGCCATCTAATTATAAAAAGTTACAGATCCATCTTCTTCATTTGAAAATACCTCTTGGTCAAGAGCTGAAGCAAAGTTCACAGTCACATTGCAACCCTCAGAGCATTCTAAATCACTTAAAAGCAAAATATAGATAAATAATTTATTTGCTGATAAAACAGCAGAAAGAAATCCTTCCCTTACTGCAAAACCAAAAGAAGTTCCATTTTTTGAGGCCTTGATTATAAATATAACAGGAGCATAGAAATTATTTCAGTTATGCTTTAACAGTGGTTAATAAATCAAGATTGCATATTAAAGTATACATTGACATTCTAAACCTTAGCAAAATATTTAATTAAGCAAACTACTACTTTGATCTCCATATTTCTGAGCAGGGTCCAAAGTCTGTTCTACTTCTAGTGAAACCATCCTAGAGCTGGACCAATAGTTTCTTTCCTCAAACTGTATAGGAAATACAGTGAGAAAAATACATTGGAAACAAAAATTGTGGACAAATTGAGGTTAAATGATTTATGGATCGTGTTTTTCTTTTATCTTGCAATGTTGATTAGCTAAAGAACTTGTTGCAGATCTGCTAGAGGCTACTGGTCAGGCAGAAATAGAGAGACTGCCATGGGGCCAGTTTAGAATCCTTGAATTCAGTCTACATTAACTGCTTCCTTATAACATATAAATGTTTTATTCTTGCTATACATAAAAAATAATATTTATAAATGGATTATCAATAATGATGCACCAAAATGTAGCTGTGTGTAGCAACTGGGCCCAATTGACAACAGTGTTAGCATAAGTGCATGAACTTCAGTGAACCTTGTCAGATAAGGGAGTATCTCTGCTGTAAGGCAGAGGAGTAAGTTTGGCATAACAAGCTGTTAACCACTGTTAAAGTAAAATGAGCCCAAGAACAGAAATGCATATTCATATAATCATAGAATACTTTGTGTTGGAGGGTACCTTACAGATGCCCCCTTACAGATGTCCATCTGCAAGGACACTTTCCACTAGACCAGGCTGCTCAAAGCCCCCTCCAGCCGTGTCTTGAACACTTCCAGGGATGGGGCACCCACAATTCCTCTGGGCAATCTGTTCCAGTATTCTGCAACTCCCACAATAAAGAATTTCTTCCTAATTTATAAACCTACCCTCTTTAAATGCAAAGCCATTACCTGTGTCCTATCATTACAGGCTCTTGTAAAAAGTGCCTTTTCAGCTCTCTTGTAAGCCCCCTTAGGTACTGGAAGGCGCTCTAAGGTCTCCACTGAGCCTTTGTTTCTCCAGACTGAACAACCCCAACTCTCTCAGCCTGTCCTCAGAGAAGAGGTGTTCCCCCCCTCTGGTCATGGCCCATATCAGGACCCACTCCAACAGTTCCACAGGTCCCCAGAGCTGGACAAAGAACTCCAGGTGGGTCCTATGAAAGCAGAATCTCCTCCCTGGCCCTGCTGGCCATGCTACTTTTGATCAGCCCAGGATGTGGCTGGCTTTCTGGGCTGCAAGTGCACAGTGACAGGTCAGGTCAAGCACCTCATCAACCAACATCCTCAAGTTCTTCTCCTCAGGGCTGTTCTCAGTTCTCTTCCCTCCTTATAACTGGGGATATCCTTTGGAGACAGATCCCTGCTAACAGCCAGCTTTTGGACAGCTTTCCTTCCATGGAACAAGAAAATGGCATAATTTGTAAAAAATGCATACATCTGTGATTAAAAGTGTTTTGGTATCTAGGTCCATTTAGCCTGAATGGTGATTTGGTCTTGAACTGCTACACTGTGTGCGTAAGTCAGACCACTCCCAGTCAGCTATTTACTTAATGTGTATTTAACCAAGCCCTAAAAATATAATGTCTGTGTTTTCAGTGATCTAGTTCAATAACTGAAATTAACATGAACATTGATAGGTAAGACACATGAAAACAAAATTAATATATTTTAAGATAAATATATTTTAAGAGAAAACCTAAATAGATATTTTTTAAACCAGTTTGTGACTGGGCAATGATAATGTATGATGTGAAGTACAAGGATTTGTAAGAAATCACTTTCTTTTCACTAACATTACCACACTAATATATTTAACATAGACATTTACATGCTTTGCATTTTAAGTGCCTCTGAAATTCAAGCACCAAGCCTGCACATTTCAGCAGCACCATCAGATGTAATGAGTTATGGTACTATCGGCATGTTGATAAGCTATAGCCCAAAGAAGAACAAGAAGGAAGTATAAAAAATATGGCCAGAGGATGGGATAAAATTATCAGCGAGTGTGTTTTCCTGTTTGGTTTTAATCTACATTTAATTAAATTCTTATCTTCTGTGTACTTATGGTCGCATTTGAATGGCGAGACTGCATTCATTATGAATGGTAAAACTTAACTCGGAGAACATTTCATGTGGCTTCTTTAAAAAAAAGGAAAAGGAAAAATACTGTCTTTATTCTTTACACTTAGGTCTTTTTAAAGAAGGGTTAAGTTACTTTAGGCTCAAATGCTGTTCTGAACTTAACCTTTAGGTTGACTGATTTCTAAACTTGCTCTTTAATATTTTTTTTTAAATACATAATTTGGAAATGTTAATATCAAAATTTTGGTTGAATATAGTCAGGAATGGGGGAGTAATGAAACATGCCAGTATGTTTCCTTCATTCTTAAAACCAGAAAATGCTAAGAAAAAATTTCCACTACTAACAACAAATATGTGTATTGGGCTGCAATCAGAATTACTTATAGCCATCAATTCTTCTGAAATTAAAAAGACATTTAAAAAATCATAACAATGACTTTTGAGAATGTTAGTTTGTATTATTGTTTTTTTCTGTCTTCCAGATCACTGGGCTGACCATGCAGTCCTCCTTGGGCAAAACCCAGCTTTAATCTTGTGTAAATGAGAAGGGCAGGATTGGATACTCTGTTGTGCTTGTTAGTTTCAAATGTATTTTGGGGACAGAGGACAAGTGAGATCAGAAATTATACTACCAGCACAAAAATAATATCTGGGCTAAATTATTAAAAGATACAACCAAGTGAAACAAAATGGAAAGCCTTCTGAATGTCCTTATCAGTCACTACAGCAACTACTACACCATATATATTTTAAAACATTCCATTTATCTATCATTTTCGAGGCGATGCTATCTGGCAATGCAAAATCATATGACATTGTGTCAGAAATATCCCTGTGATTTTTATATTGCATACATTTATTTTCTTTCTTTGAAGGGCCTATCCCTGTGACACTTTAAAGGCATCCAAGAGGTACAATGCACTCATGCAAACCCAAGCCCTACCAAAATGAAACCCTCTCCAATTAAATATATTCCTGCAGTACTGAATACTCATTTTCCTGAGCTAACCTCCACAAAAGCCCTTGAAAACTGATCAGCTTTGAAGTGTGGGTTGATAATTAACAAATATCGGGAGCTACTGCAGGTAGAACATTTCAGGGTCAAAAGTTCTACTAGGAAAATGAAAACATTGGCGCCAGAAAGTAATTGTTTTCTTGCTCATTTGGTTATTGATTTTCAACTCCCTCTTCTCCCAGAAGTTTGGATTTCGCATATCTTCAAGTATTATGCTACTACTAATAGATAAAGGAAAGGGGGAAAGGCAGAAAGGAAAGGAAAAGCATGGGTGACATTTAAAAATTATAATGTGTATAGATTTTGGTCAATGTCTTTTTAGAGCCCACTGGATCTAAGTCATGCTGTCAATGGTGAGTTTTGCTTGATAAAGGGCCAGCCCAGGTATGAGTCAGCTGACAGCCCCTAGCTTTACACTGCAGTTTCTCATACAGCATATTGCCGTGCTGTGATTGTTCAGGTTTAGGAACAGAAGTAACTCTAACAAAGTCCTCCCTCATCCAAGAGAAAATGTTGCAATCTTTTCACAAGGCAAATACAATAAAGCAAAATAAAAAGCTCCCTCACTCCAGCATCTACATTAAGCTTTAATAAAGATTCTGAGATTGATAACTGAGCCATGTATCTTCTGTCATCATTGCTGAGAGAAAAGTTATTGTCATTCCTTTCACCTGTATCCAACCGTATATTGATGTTACCAGAATCTGTCTTCCTTAAGTGTTTGCCAGCTAATTCACAACTAAGCCACAATTTAAGCTGAAGTAAATCACTTCACCGCATCTGTCGGATCAGTTTGGAGAGACAACACAGTCCTGGCTTAATCCTTTAAACACTGAGATTTGTAACTATGACACTGAAAGAAGGGAAGGTGCTGTCCCACATTTCCTCTTCTCACTCAGATCTGAGGTAAACTGAATCACACTCTCAAACATCTGTCTCTGCAACAGGATTATCAGAGTCGGGCTGACACTGATCCCAATTTAAGTGCCTCAGATACATGTCTAAATTTAGGGGGAAACTGGACTGTAGAGCATGGTACAGTTGCCATTTAGAAGAGATCACACAACACTTTTTCCCCTGTCTGTTCAGATGGCATTGTGTCCTTCTGCAGGGGAGAGGTGAAGCAGTTTGGGAGACACAGCAAGAGAAACACAGAAACAAAAATACCCTTTCTTAGAAGAACCATTCAATCATTACTCTTGGATTTAGGAACCATATTAATGCGGTCACTTTCCTATGCATTTCATGAAATTTCCAAGAATCTCTTGTGGTATGGTGTGAGAGCTCTGGGAAGATGTGCTGCCAAAACCTGTTCAAAACATGATTTGCAACACTGCCTGTTAATCTATTTTATTGGTATTAGCTGTGTTGGGATAAAAATACCAACTCATCTTGGAAAAAAAAATATATATATAGCCAGCTAATCAATTGCATAACTTTTCTAAAAATGTCTTCAGCATGATGACATTAGGCAACTGTGAACCTGTATGCTTCCAGCTCTGCTGTCAGTGCTATGATATAATGAATGCCAGCATGGTGTTCCAGTCAGCTACTGCCACCTGCTCCACTTTGGAAAAATAAGTCTCTTTTTTTGGCAGCCATCACATGTCATACCCAGTGCCCACTGGCAAGAACAATGACTTTTTGCCATGGTCTTCTTTGCTTAAGAAAGTCTTAAAAAGAGGCCTAGTGGAGAGAGAAGATAAAAGTGCTGCAGTGCAGGGGCAAAGGACCTCAAATGGGACAGGTACAGTAGTACATCAGGCTGCTCAGGGTGAAGGCTAATTCAGAGAATGATCCATCCACCTTACTGCTCACAGAGGACTGTGACCCTGGCTCTGAGTGGGTCTCCAGTAAATTGCAGACTCACTCTTAGGCAGAAAAGCAACTCCCATTTTGGCCAGTTTAGTGCCTGGATGGGGGGCTCCAACCTCTTCATATCTCTGCATATATGTCTGTATGTGTGTAACATGGCACTGTGTTCCTGCACTCACCCAGGTGAAGTCACCATGGCAAACTGAGGCATACAGGAGGCTGTCTCTGTCTCTCTCACTGTTCTGTACTACAGGCACTGCACAAGGGCAGAGATGTGGCCCAGAAGGCAAGGAAAAAAGAATAGCCTTATTTCTCTCTTCCTCACTTTGCTGACTAGACTTACCTGGCTGGTAGGATTCATACTTTGTCTTAGCCCTAAGATGCAGAGAAACTGAATTTACTCAACTGAGAGGGTTATCTGTTGATTAATGAAAGTCCAGTGTGATGGAATATTGTCCTAATCACATTGCACACTGACCAAATACTGCTATAAATGAAGGGGAAAGAGCATTTGCTTTCTTAATGGCTGCAGCAACTGGGCTTTAGATTGGCAATTTTAGCAGTATTATGCTAAACTAACACACACGCATCTACCATAAGCCTATTGCACTGATTTTAATAGGTAATGCCAACATTAAATGCTGCTCTATATAGGGACAAGCCTGTTGTATTTATGTTTTTCTAATGTGCACAAGCATTTACATGCACTGCATTTTTACTTCACGGGGATTTTTGCTGCAGTAAGAGGCACAGATTTGCACAGTGTACTTCAGAGTGCACGTATAAAGAAAAACAAAAAGAGAGAAATTATACTATTCATACTGCTTGTGAACAAAAAAATAACTGTAATTAATAAAAAGTGAAGCAGTGAGTTATGACAAACCTGCCCTCACAGGACAACAGTGATGATAAAGTATACAAACCCAGACACACACCATGTTCCATAATTCCTTGCAAACTCTAAGCCTCCAGTTTGTTTTGAGGCAAGCCTTGACTTCTGTAGCCAAAAAAATCTGACTTTCTGTTGTATTAAAGTAAAATGGAAACAACTATTGTTCCATTTATTTTATCTAGTGTTCAAATGATTGTGAAACCATGACAGAAGTTGCTGCATAAAGAAATAACATTTCTTTTAGTATGGACTGCCATTAAGGCTGTTTTTTTTAATGGCAGATTTATGTATTTCATAGGCATTCGGGTGAGGGGGGAAATGTTCTTTGAATTATAAGGCTGAGATTTTTTCTCTGTTTATGAATCTCATAATAAAAATGCTTGAAAATAGTCAAACAAAAAACAGTGCCACATGCTACTGAGACTTGGTGAAATCAACCACCGACAGCACACCACAATGGTCCTGGTCCTACTGCATCTCACGTTTGCTGTCTTATTCAGCACTGTCATCATTTTAGCACATCTGATTATGACTCTTTCTAATAGGAATCATCAACCTGGAATCAAGCTGACAAGGTTTTGTGAGGCTGTCTTTTTCATTGCTAAGGATTCATCTTGTTCACAGATCTTTATGTTTTTTAATTTAAAAAGCATTAACTAACACATCTGAATGGTTTATGTATATGCACTAAAGCACGTGAATTATTTCTGACAATTGTTAGCCTCCTGCTTAATATCTAGAACATAAATAAAAGTTGTATTATTTAACTTTGAACTAATTTATCTGTAAAGGACAGATCCTGCTTTTCTCTCCAGTCTCGCTGAGTTAAATTTCTGCGTTGCAGCAAGGCATGCTCAGGTGTCAGAAATGCCAAACTCCAATGAACTACAGTGATGAGTTAACTCTTTCAGAGATACACATTGACATACTGGATATTGGCAAATTCTTCACATCACAAATTTTACTACAAAAAAAAAAAAAAAAAAACAAAAAACAACCCAGCTTTTCTATGCCAATAGTACACGTGAAAGGTCTATAAATGTATTTGCTTCTATTCTCCTTTGGTGGTTGAGGCCAGGTCATCTCCTGCCAGGCCTCCAGGAATGCACAGTCCCTGGGCACAGAGCCACCAGTCTGTCAGTGCCCCCACACAGCACTGAACACTGCAGTGGATCTGGCTCATCAGCAGCTTAGCCTGCTGCATCCTGGGCAGATTCAGCTTCTATGCTGTATATGGGCTTCTTGTATGTTGCTGGTTCAAGTGAAATGTCTCCCCCCTTTTATTCAAGGAGCTCAATAGCCTGAGCCCAGCCCAAATCATCTGGGTTTCACATTGAAGACTGCAGGCAACTCCTCAGGCACACAGGACTTCCAGTAAGTGGGTTAAACCCTTCCTGGAGGCAAATCTGAGACACAAAGCAGACTCCCACAGGTGAACGGGGTGAGCACCATCCTTCCCACACCTTGCTACAAGCAGAGGCTGAGCTGCAGTCTTCAGGATAAATACGTGCCACTATTTACATTTTGATCTCTCTTCTCAAACAAGCCTCATATCAAAACTACACCTAGCAGTGCAGAGATACTAAGAAGAAAGCAGCAAAAATTAAGTATGCAAGCAGATATTAGTTGTATTAATGCAGGGTCTAACATCAGAGTGAGATCCCACAACAAGCTGCATAAGGCAGTCATTCATTCCTTACATTTTCTTCCAAGGCCCCTAATTTGCTCCAATCACAGTTGTTTGTTCATGTATGATAGCTTCTTATCTTTTACCATGTGTAGTACCATAAATGTACCTATTTTTGATAATATACAGAGCTTGATATTTAGTTTGTCCCAAAACACATGGTGCATTGCATGGGATCATGACCTAGAATGTGCAAGGAAAACTTCTCCTCTGCTGCAGCAAAGATGTTGGGCGCCACAAGTAAATCCGTAAAACTTTGTATTTTCAATCAGCTGCTACAGGTTTGCTCCATCTGCTCTGTATCCACCATCAGAGCTTCTGACAGAAATGTCTGGGGAAGATTTTCCTTACGTACATGAGACTCAAATGTAGCAGAAATATGGAAATTATTGCACTCTGCTTCTGCTAAGCAAACCTGCATGAAAACCTTTTGGATCATATGTGCCCATGGAAAGAGGGTTGGCAGGATCTACCCTACAGACAGAATTAAGACTTCAAGTGAGAAATAAGTAGGTAAAACAAATTAACCTGAAAGGGCAAAAAATATCCTGCCTTGATACACATTTTCTAAAAGCCACAGTAAAGAACAGAGACAGGTAGAGAACTGTGATTGCCGCTGCTGTTCCCAAGAAAGAAATGTAGGTCTTTAAATCTGGGGGGAGAAAATGGAATTTTGAGAAGATGCATTATAATTTGGGTGTATTTTTGTCTCTGAGAATGGTAGTTTTGCAACAGTGGAGCGGCAAATTAATTGTTTTCATTTGTAGTTTAAAATAGAAGGTCACACAAGGTGTACAATGCACTGATTTATTGTTCTATATAAAGTATAAAATTATAATTTAATGTAGCCTTTGAATTATGATGTCATCACATGGAAAATATATTTGTTATAGCAGATAAAGGATTTATAATAGTTTTTGTATTTTATTCAAAATCATATGGAATATATGTTTTCTCTTAATAAGAAATGAAGAAAATTCACCCCCTGCCAACATAAAATGTTCTGATTCCTCTGAAGACATCATATCTCTGAATTTGACATTTTAAAAAGAAGAAAAGATCCTGAAATAGAGTTTGACAATGTTATATTCTCAAGGTGCAGTTTTCATGATGTCAGAGTCCCAACTTGAAGCATTCAGCTATTCTGCAAATGTCTGATATTTAAATCCTTAATCAATATTACATAACATTAAATGGGATAAAAAAGATGTTTTTTTTTCCAAAACAAAAGGATAATAATATATAAAGTAGTGTAAATATAAATTGTGTGGAACATTTTATGCAAGTCTTAGATAGATTTCTCCTGCCACCAGAAAAAAATGCAGTGGCATTAAATTAATGTCTAATCTAAAATCTTAAAGCATTTTCTAAATGATATAAAAATATGTGTAAGGTTACATACATATCTCAGATTTAACATGCCAACAAACAAACTCCTTGAATTTGTTCTTATACTTAATGTCTTCAGAGACCACTGATGTAAAATCTTAGAGCTCACATTTACTGGTTTATTATGCTCCATAAATTTTGTAGATACAACCAAACTATCTGTCTGTTAGCAAAGAAACTAGACACATTTCACAGTGGTAGCAATCATTAGAATGAAATTAGACTTGTTAG
>VXBI01000145.1:117111-162111 GCA_013397375.1 Toxostoma redivivum | reverse complement strand
GTTCTGAGCAAGTTATTATGAAGATTTATGAGAATGGATATATTTTTAGAGTATTGTGGATGTGACTGTTTATAGAAAAATTGGATAGAGTAGAAGGGTAGAAAAAGGAGGAAAAATGAAATATAAGTAGAAAATAATCAGGTTATAGCCCATTATTCTGATGGCAAGAAATAGAGCAACCTGGAGAGGTGAATGAGAAGAAACTGGCATATCTGGAGCAGGGACTGCTTTTTAAGACTTCATTTTTTATGATATCTAGTACAGCAGATTCTTTACAAGTAGTGCCTATGGACAATGAAGCAGCATAAATAAATACTTAAGAAGAAAAAGATTAAAATCAACATCTTCTTCAGGAAGAGGATGAGATACAGAAAGAACTGAGACCTGGGCAAATGAAAGAAATCCCAGCAATAATAAAATGGGTTGGGTATTGCTGATTTAAAAGTGTGAGAAATAAAATAGTGAACATATGAGTATTCACTGCTACCCTATGGACTACCTATAGGTGAAAGCAGCTCTTGAAATATTTTAATGTTTTATGGAGACAGACTATCCAGCAGAATCTTTTGTCTATCAATAACACAGTGGCCCTGCCCCTTCTCTGACTGTCTGCAGGAGTTTCATTGCTGACATTCTTCTGTAACCTTTAGAGATATAGTATTAATATGACCTTTTAACTTTCAGGTGATTTGGTTTCAGCTGCTGGACTAGTAGTATTTAACTGATGAACCAACTAAACAGCAATCAAATAATCTGAAAAAAAATCACAAAAGGCTGAAAAAAATCCCACTATATGTTTCTTTACAGTACACATGCTAGTTTTGTTTTTATTTTTTCTTTGCAAGATAAAATGTTAATATGCAAAAAAAGGTTCATAATTATATATACATATTTTATAACAATTTAGGAGATATAAAACCCCCAGACTAAAATTAAGGAGGAATTAAGGTGCCTAATAATTTTCAGTAAATTTCCTTAAAATTACCTCTGAAACATAGGGAAATATATTTTTTGCAATTTATATGTTTTCTGAAGTAAGAAAGACTAAGGGTATATGCAGGTACTTATTTCTGTGAACATGCAACCACAGATAACTAAATAAGCTTTTATGTATACACAGAGAATATTGATATTTGCATGCACATGTACACACGTATATGCATATGCATTGCAGCTTTGCATATGCTCACATGTTTTAGTAACTGAATTCTTACTTTATTTATTATGCCACATATGTTTTTTCCAGCAGAATATTACATAATATATGATTAAACCTTTTCAAGTGAGATTTACCCTGGTATTCTTAATTTTTAAAAGCAGACATCCTGTAAAACCTTTTTAGAAACTGTAGTTTAACTTTTGGATTCCTACAGTAAACAGAAGGATACACATATTCACCTGCTCTGTCTGATATTGTGGACTCTGTCTGTGACTTTGCCTGGTTACATGAACTTTGATTTTTAAACCTCAGTCATATGTAAAAACAACATTGGATCTTTGTCCTGTGTGACTAAGGAAGGTGTTCACAATACAGAAAAGCCTTAAAGTATCAATGACATGAAATTTCAAGTTGTTTAAATATTATTTTTGATTGATCTAAAGCTCATTGGCTGTTTCTATATTTTTATTTGACCCATAAACAGTACAGAAAGACAGCATCACTTTTTTCTTAGTCATTTAACAGCTGGTGTTAAAAATGCTCTATTTCTTCCTTGTCATCTCAACTGTACTGTTGCTGGAGAAGACTCTACAAGCTTTTGCTTTTGTGAGGGAAATACTGGGTAAAAAATGGTAAGAAACAGGTAGCTTGCAGTCTAGAAGTGATAGAAGGAAAAGCTAAATAATAATTATGTCTGGATCCTTTAATTCCACTATTGGACTTTACATATTACAGTTTCCCTGTAAATGGAGTAGGAAACACTTGGTAATACTAGTACTTCCTGGTATTGAAATGCAGCCTGCTTCCCATGATGAGAAAGAAAATCTTATCAAAGTGTTACAGATGTTCTTCAAATGATTTAATAAATACAAGAATATCTTCTAAGTAAATGAGGCAAATATGTCATTTGAATTCTCACAGCTTCGATAATTAAAAGCAAGACCACCAGCTGACTTCTTTTATTTTTTAAAAGCACAACTTGATCTACACAAGGAATACAACCTTCTTCAATAATGTTTTCCCTCACAAAGTTAAGAACCTACCTGTTGATCCCGAGGCAAATGCCAGTAGTGGTCCAATATTCATCAGAAACTTTAATTAATTCTCCTTCCCTTCAGGCATCTTACTTTCACCACAGTGGGGGAAAAAGGAAAAAAAAACAACCCTACCCAACCTGTGGTCATTAATATCAGTATAAAACCAGGATGATGCTTAGACGGAAGACCGGGAGTTTCATATACTTTTCTCATAATGTTTTTAAGTGGCATCCAATTAGTACATGGGGACTGGGATGTGTCTCAGTATGCAGTCACTGCCAATTTATTTTATAATTTAAAGAATTAAACCTTCCCTCTAGCATCTCCCTTTTGCTCTTGTATAGCTTCATTGTTTTCAGCTAGCTATATACACCTATGAAATGAATGAAAAGTCATACTTGATCCAGTGGAATTAGAACACGTGTCAAATGATTCACTCTGAAAGGTAAACAGTAAGGAATCAAAGCAAAAATTACTTCCTATATTGTCAGAATATATTTATCAAATATTCTAAATGGAAAAAAACCAAGCCAAAAAACCAAGCAAGCAAGCAAGCAACCAACCAAAACACAACACAAACAAAAAAAAACCCCAACACCACACGTACAAAACAAAACAAAAAACAAACAAAAACAAACAAACAAACAAAACCAGAAAAAGGACATATTCTAAGGGTTATGTACAATGCAATATTTTCTGAGAAATGAATCAATTCCCTTCTGTGCTGCTGTTACCTTGCATGATCTCACCCAAATTGTGTTGGGTCAGATTTTCAAGACCGTTTAGTGATGTGCTGAATTTTCATATGCATGGGGTTTCTCACCTTTTGTGGCCATTGCTAATAGGGGACTGCTAGAAACCCTTGAGGTTTCTGGTAAGAAATACATAACTCTATAGAGTTAGAACACTTCTACATTTCTTGGTCTTTCAATACTTGTAAAACAATGCAGTATACCCCACATTGCTCACAGTTGCTGTAAAGACAGGTACACTGAGGTACACAGATGTTAGAGTAACCAAATTCATATAAGACAAAATACAGTGCAAACTAGAAAGGATCCTTGAGGCACCTTACTGCAGTCTAAAGCCTTAAAACCAAGAATAAACCATGATACTTATATTACAAAACCTTCCATAAATCAGTGTTTTTTCCAGGAATGTAAATCAACTGAGCATTTGGCTGCAAAATTCTTCTTTCCAGTCACAGAGGCATGAATATAAAACTCTCACAGACAGACAGCATTTGGATTTAGTCTTCAATCTGTGTGACTGTTTCTTGCTCTGAGCACATTTTGTCTGCAATCCTTCCAGCCCCAGTCCTGTCTTACAGGGCTCATCTTTTGCTAAATGCATTATTTCAGGACATAACCTTTCCAGTGTTAGGCAGAAGAAAAAGATGACAATTTACACTTGTACTGTTAGCCTCTGTGTGCTCTGAGACAGTCAGTGCAGGCAATCGTGGAAGAGAAAAATGTGAATGAAGTAAAACATTTATAATTTTGGTTCTATGTTTATTTTTAAGAGCAGGTATGCACTTAGACAATTGAAGATCTACTCACCACTGATATTTTTGACCAAATAGGTTTAAAATTAAAACCAAATGCACAGTATTTCTTAGAATTTTTGAAACCAGACTATTTCCTTGAAATTCCCTTGGATAGTGTGGCAAAAACTTAGCTAACATATTTGGGTCCAATGTGCCTTTGATGCAAAAGGATAGGACATGTCGGGGGGCTGCTCTGGAAAAGCAGGCATTGCTGTCAGAAAAGAGGAGTAATTGATAGAGCTCTGTTCTGCAAATATGAGTTTCACTGCAGGCTTTCAATTTCAATCCCAGGTTTCAATATCATAAATATATAAAATGCATTTCTTTTCACAGAATGCAAATTATTTAGGGAGAAATGGAGCTAAAGGTTGACTCCTGACTGTGTTCCCAGGCTCTTATTTTCAGACTGAAGTAGAAAGAGTTACTTTCATGTTTTCCTTGCTGCCCAGGGTTTCAGTGAAAACAAGCTCCATGCCTTGACTCCTCTCTGACTCCTTTTTCACAGCTACTGAAATAGGTCATAGCCCTGACAAATCTATTATGTCTCACTCATAAGTACTGCAGTTTACTTAGACAGTAATTTCTGGCCCAGAGCATCACTGAATGTTCAATTTTCTCCTTTTAACAAAACAAGGCACAGGTGCCCTGTAAAATGTAATCGGATTGCCCATCCCCCCAAACAAGGAGGGACAGTGTCAAGGGATATTCTGAACTTCTACAACTCTATCCTCTCATGTAGCCACTAAGCCTAAAAATACATGCAGAAATAAAAGTAGAAGCAACAACTGATCCAAAGCCTTATATAAAATTAATCCATTCAAATGCCTGATAAAATGATTTCTACTATTTTGTCCATGGTGCAGCTACAACAAAGCTGCTAGTCAGATCCAGCAGTGCTTTGATCAGAGGTTTTTTCAGTTTCCTGTTGCAGCCATCACTTATATAAATGAAGAAAAGACCAGAAGATGCAAAGTCCTCACTTCCTCTGCACTAACACTGGGTCGGGTCTTTAATTCCTTCCTGTATTTGCACTGGAACAACATTCAGGGTTTATGTTAATACATTTTACCTAATGCCTAAGGAAAGAGATCTCCTAATGGTCTGACAAGTGCTGCATTGTGCTTGATTGCTCAGACTCATGTGACTTAATGCGTGTCCCCAAAAGATAGAGACAAGACAACAGCGCAGGCCAGCTTGCTTTTCAGCCAGGATGGAAGCTAAAAAACCCAGAAGCCCTTTATTGCCACAATTATTTGCTCTGAACAGGTCTCTTAGTTTTATTACTAATACAAAACACTATGAAACTGCAGATTCCTTTCCGGATACTAGCACATTTTAATACTAACCCTTCCCCAGAAATTAGGTCATCAAAATTCACTAATTTCTGGAAAGTATGAAACACAAATATTCAAACAGGACCAAGAATTCCAACCCAAAGTATTTGAGCTTTATTTCCTATTGTGTTCAAAGAAAACACAACTGGCTCAGGGGAAAATCTTCCATTTTTTAAACTGCAGTAGCTTATTGTTGACATAAAATATTTCGCTGTAATAACTTTTTAACTGTCATCATAAAGGCTATTTTATATATATATATATATATATGTTTAGCAACATTCACAACTCCCAGAAGTACTAGCCTTCTAGTGGAGGTTTTAACAAAATAACCTATGTATGCATTTTTAAAATAACTTCGCTGTGCCTTCACTGCCAAGATTGATCACTTTATTTCATCAAGAAGATCATTAGGGACTTTTATACATGCCGACAGGCACAGTGAGCCTAAACTGCCACACTTTGCTTGAAAACAGACATGCATGGACCCCCTCTTGCTGCTGCACACAGATATGCTATAACCTCCAGGCTACCTATGCAAAACAAATGCCAAGACATTCACTACCCATTTCAGCTCGAATTTTAACTGAATTAACTTCTCTGCTGTAAAGTTCGGAATATGGATGCTGTGGGTATGTGTTTTCTGGACATCACTGGGTGATGTGGAAGGCTCTCAGAAAAGGCATGACCTGCACTAGACACATGCAGTTGTGCAATTTCATGTTTCAGTGGCCTGCCTAGGAGACAAGGCATTCCCAAACCAGCAGTGCTTGACTGGCTGGATGCCCACTTCCACCTAAGAAGCACTCTGGGCTTCTTATTAGAGTTTTGGTCTCAATCTAATGTCACTTTTGGAAATATGTTTTAAAATAGAAGAATAAAGCTGTCACGTAAATCTGCTAAGTTCATGAACATATGAAAAAACGGTTCTTCAAAGCTAGGTTGGTGGGGTGCATGATGTAAGTCAGGGTTGTGAAAGCCTGTCTTGATTTAATGATGCCTTTCATGCTGTGTATGTGATAAGGTTCATTCAGTGTGTACTTTGCATAAAAGCCAAAAATTTAGGAACTGAAACGCATGAAGAGAACACTCATATCATAATCCTACCCCTGTATGTATAAGCATTATGATGGCATCTTTCACTACAAGAATATACACTGCTTCTGAAACCTGGAAATATCCTACAGATTTTTCATATGCTCTGGCAAAGTGCATTTTTAAAAAGCACTCATTAAATGAGCCACCAGTTCACACCTCTCATTCATTACAAGCATTACGATGTGCGCTTTGTGCTTCTAATTTACTTCAATTTCAGTAAGATCTGGGGATATTGAGAAATTTGGCAGAACCCTGAACATATTAAGCAACAGGATACCAAAAGAGTTGTGTTTGTACTTTAAAGACATTAACAGAAATTAAATAGTATTTTAAAACGTGTTTTGAGATTTGTATGTTACTGTATTCTCTGAAGTAATACATGCTCACATGGGTGCCACACTACTTGTATTTGTGACTTTGGCTTATGATTACAGCTTTTACTCATCTGAAAAATGTTAAAATTCTCTTAGCATTGTTCTTCAATAGAAACATTAAAATGAAATATGGCAGGTGTTTTTTTTTTTTTTAAACTCCAGTGTCCTCCTAAAATAACTAATCTAAATCATAGGGAGGTGCTTGCAAACCACACTCTTGCTCCAAATGGCTGCTGATCCGAGCACTTGTCTAATACTTACTGTCTGCAATGCTAGGAGGAACAATCGAGCTCTCCTCTTCTTCCAGATCTTCTCCCAACAGCAGTTGTAAACATTCATTTGCCAATCAAAAAATCACAGCAAGTTTATGCTACACTGGGCCTTAAATACCTGATTAATTCTAGAAATTACCAAAATAAATACAGGCTAAGTCTTTGCTCATTGAATAAGGATAAAGTAACTTCAAAATCCACAGCCACTGGTTGCCATGCAACCTGCTATAGTATTATGGCAGAAATAAGCTGTGCTTGAATTTTCAGTGCCCTCTCGCTCAGCCTTCTTGATGTTGTGATACTCTAATGCTTCTCAGCTAACTTCCATTAAGTAGTTTTTTGTGGGGTAGTATTCCAAGGTTAAAATGATTAAATAACTTTTATGGTTGATCAAATATAAGCCCTTATTATACACAGTAGGCAAAACCATACATTTTAATTACTTTGTTATCAAAGATCTTGGTATTTACATTTCATTTTTCAGTTATAATTCTGAATTTAGTTTGACCTTCATAAAAAAGAGAAGACCCGAGATTCTTGCTGTCTTAAACAATTTTTCCCATAAACACTAAAAACCATTAAGACATGGTAACAACAGAAACAATGCAATGAGATTTACACAAGCTATTAGAAACATTTTCTACTGAGATATCTTATTTATTTAAGCATCACCTTTTAATTTTTCAGCTTAATTTTTAACTACTTTAATTATTTGTCACTTGATAATACATTTGCTGTGTAGGGGTGATGCATCAATATTAGATATTATTGAAATAACATTAATTCAAAGTTCATTTAGAGCTATCAATAGCATTTTTCCTTTATAAGAAGTATATTCCAGTATAAATACTGAAATAAAAATACTAGTTTCAGGTACTCTATAGAACTTTGCTACTAATTGGTAACAAAGTAATTTTCTGCAAATAATTGCACTAATATTTATAGAGACATATGCTTAAAAATTCATGATTAGGCAAAGTTTGCATTTTGCATTTTTGGTTTCTGAAATTATTTGAAGAAGACAGATTTCACAGACAAAGATCAACCTAATAAGGTCTTGTCTTATATATCCATTTATTACAGAAATCTAATGCAATTCAAAATCTATTAACCTCTACCACTTCTGTAAAAACAGATTTATTAGATGGGGACAGAAATATCATGTACATAATTTACACTGTAAATACATCAAAATAAAAATACTATCTTTCACTAACTAAAAAAGCAAAAATAAAAGAAAAAGAAGTCTTAATATATTTATATGAAAAGATGTTTAGATCACCCTTTGAAAGAAAATATTTTATTTTGCCAAATTTAGAGTCACTATTTTTCATCTGTCTGCCTAGATTACACAGAAACAATAAAGAAAAAAAGAAAAAGATAAGTTTAAAAAGCCTGTATTTTAATTCTTATGACCTTTTTTTCTTTACTACTTTGTCTTTCCAGAGCTTTACACAGCTTTTCCCACAGTGTACAGCGGTCTTTAAATATATACAATCAAAAATATGCTTGTGGTGGGTGGTTACAGACACATTTTTATAAATTATTTGTTTTTCATAGTGTACTGGTTAATAACAAATAAGTAAAAAAATACTAAATAGAAAGCATGACACTAACAACAAGCAGTAGATTCAAATAACCTTGCAGTCAAAGCTTTGTAACCTAATTCCAATAATGGCTCAAAGATACATGGCATAATAACATTTTCTCTTTTTCAGACTGTAATAACGTTCACATGCAAACGCATGGCCAGACTCATCGTTATAAAATGACTGTTTAACACATTCCTTCTCGGGCTTTGTAGTCTCATGTCTGCATAATGTGCCCGTTTTAGCATCTTACCGTGCAACACTTAAAGTTAGCTCCCAACAGCATCACTATTTCCTCATTTATTTTGTTACTTTAGGGAAAAAGCTCTGAACGTCCTCCCTCCTCCCCAGCCCCCCAATTTAAGGAATGACTCTAAACTACAGGAGTTTTCTTCTTATTCCAGTCAAAGAGAGGGGAATGAGCTTATCTGTTGGGAAAAGCAATCTGTTGTAACTCCCTCTGTAAAGGGTACGAGGAGCAGACAGCACGTAAGTGACACCTGGCCTTGTGTTCCAGAAACAGATGGGGGCACTATCCAGTGTGCTCCACAGCATCACTGCAGCACAGATCCCAGCTCGCGGCCAGCCGGCACGGCGGCAGTGCCCAGCACAATTCCAGCTATTAATAATTAGCAATGCTAAACTGCAATGACTCCATCCTCGCTGTCAGGTGTTTAGATAATGCCATCAAGTGTGGAGCCTGGCACCCACAGTCGTTTTGTAAACTCTATCTATCAGTTTAGGAATGCATTTCAGTTTCCTAGTGTGGATACAGTCGACCTGCTGGTGAAATTGCATTGTATAAAGTGAAATACTGTACTATGCAGGAGAAGATAGAAAGCAGAAAAGAACTTAAAGGAGAACTTTAAAGGATCTGTCATGAAAACTTTAAATAGGCCTTTCTCCAGCTGTAGCTAAATTATTGTACTTCTTGATACTGTTTGCTCCTCATAGCAATTGAAAGCATATGTAATTTAACAGCAGGCCTCAATCCTTTAATAAGCTGTCTTTAAAATACCTTACATGGATTACCTATCTGTAAATCTGCTTCCCATGCAGAATGTGACAGCATTATGGAAATTGTGAGTTCAGTAAAGATGGCATATACCAAAGAGAACCACATCTGCACACTGTAAGATTATACCAAACATTGGAAGTAATCTTTAGTCATTTATAATACTGCAGAATGAATAATTAAGATTAAGGGCTCTATTCTGCCCTTACTTATGTCCTACGTATCTCATAATTTTTCCCCCCGTAAATTAAACAGAAAAGTAGCACTGCAAGGCTTTCTTGTTCAAATTATGCAAAATTGGTATTCATCTTTCTGCAATTTGGTGCACATCTAAGGAAGTTTGGCAAAAAGGAATGATCACATATGGAACAGAATCCATACTAAAAAGGGATATCCCATGTTTGCCAAAAGGAGCAACTTGCAAGTAGCACATATTTCCTTATCACTTAAAAAAAAATTAAAGAAACAAAAACCAAAAAAGATTTTCCCAAAGCAGAAACAGAGTTCAAAGAGATTCTGTGCTCTGAGTCACTCTGCTGAATACGCAGCCTGCCTAGACAAAAAGAAACACAAATGTCTTAAAGCAGCTAACAGCAGAGGGGGAATTGGTAAATTTTGGCAAGGAAAGGGCTGCACTAATGCTCCATGACACTTGCATTTCTAAGAAGGACTTGTTTCTGCCCTTAATAATATGTAATTTCATCTGCCATTTACTGGTAGGAGAAGCAGCAACTGGAGAGTTTTCTCCAAACCCATGCTGGCGGGCAGGAAGAGGAGTGAGAGGCACTAATAGTAACCAAGGTTCTCTGGGGGAAGACCTATACACCACCTGCTAGCTATGTTTTCCTTGCCCACACCTCAGCTCCAGGAGTCTGCAGACTCTGAACATATATTTTAATCCACAATATACAAGTTCTTTACAATCCCCTTTCAGCTGGGTACCATGATATGGGATCTGCAAGTCCCATAGCAAACTAGATCAGAAACCAGCCCCTGACCTTACTTTACAGCTTCACAAATGCCATTATTATTTGCAGCACATGAATGAATTTAAATAACTATCTTACTGATAGCCATTCATTATATTCCATCACAGAAATTACAAACCTGTTAGTGCCAGGATAACGGAGCCCACAATGAGCCTTGGCCTTTTTCTTTGCTCTGGCAATTCATGAAAGCCAAACAAAGGCAATTTTTGGGGAATAATTTTTACTAATGCCGAAGACTCACACACATGGTTAATGTCTGCTACTTTGGAAACAGTGGCATTTCTAGGACTTGGCATTTGAGACAGCAGATGGGTGGAAATAAATTTGCCTCTGGGGTTAGGGCGCTACACCGGTCTTCTTTGCCCACTGCAGAACTATTTGTTCATTCCCTCTTAGTGTAGAGCAGTAAAGATGCTGCCATTTGGAGCATCTGAATCTGAGCTTTAGCACTCACTTTATTCTCAGCATTAGTGCTGTGTATTAATGTTGGTCATACTAATACCAAAATACATTGCAAGCATGTGCAGCACATGCAAGCCCTGGAGAGCCTCCAGTGTTAAGAGATATCTCAGCTGCTCTGGCAGCTTTCTCACATAAGGAGGACACTTTCCTCCCCCCATGTGAGAGCCCAGAGAACACACGTCTTTAAATGCAGAATTAGCTAGGCAACTAACACATCATACGGCAAAATAAACAATATTCCCAAGCTTGTTAAAAGCTAAATATGGCACTTTAGAGAACAATGCACAGTTAAATGAATTTCAAGACTACATTACCATTAAGACATTCTTAATCCTCTGGTCAGATGTAATTTTAAATTTGTACAGAAAGTGAGGAGGTAATTATTAAGGGAGTGAGAACATATTCCAGCTCTAAAACAGACACAGATAAACTGACATATGCACAGACATCTCAGATGGCGACTCAGCACAAAAAATCACTGGAAAAAAAAATCCCTTTGCATTTCTATATATATTTGGAACCTTTAGTTCCTCACTGCTGCAGTAGCATTCATTTCCCAAACTTCTGAAATCCTCTTTATCAGTGAGATTCTCATACACTCTTAAGAGAAAGTAATGGTAACCTATCACTTTTAAGACTACAGCTTTTGAAAAACCAGACTGTCAGAATACTGCAGGATGTACAATAAAAGGCAAACGAAAGCCAAAGAGACTGACTAGATTTTTTAATATGTTTCCAGCCTCCACAATTCTAAGATTAATTTGTTCTCTCTCATCCTCTTTTCAAACTGGAAGGAAAGCCTTTACCTTTTCTGAGTTTAGCATTACTTCCTGATCAATTTAGGGATTTTATTGCCACAGAAAGCAGAGTGATAATGATTATTATTATGAACATTTGTGGGGCAACAACTACTGCAATATGAGGCTTATATTAAAAGGAAAATAGTTCTCAAGTACCAAGAGCAAACGTCCAGCAATCTGTGTATAATCTCACTTTTACAAAATGAAGAAAGAGACTTTTTTTCCCCAATAGACATACAAAGTGCTGGAGAACCCAGACAAAAAAACTCCACTAGAGTAAAAGCACATCTTAAGCAGTTCCTGAATGAAGTCATGAATCAGAAGAGCTGAACATTCACAATGCTGTCTAAATACATACAGTTCATGGCAACAGTACTTCTGGCTTAAATTGAAATGATTTTCTGTTGCTTCTGCATCTGAAATCTTACTATCTGATCCCTAAAGAAAAGTTTTACAAATCTCTTGGATTGTCTTGCCATAATGGCCTGACAGTCTTTCTGGAAAAATGAGGTTAGTGGGTCACTACTTTTAATAGATGATTTCTTGAGCAAGACCTAGGTCGTTTGTAGTTTGACAGATTTCTGGCAAATGCCCTTCAATTCAAAAGATATTCATGATCTCCAGCACTAATAATTGTACTCGCATCTCTCCATGCTGCGTTCTAACTAAAAAGAGAGAAAAAGGCAATTCACAGTTCAGGACAATCTTCTTTTCTCATTCATACCAAAACGAAAGAGAAGTTTCTCAAGGAGGAAGGTAAAAGCAGAAGCAGGTATTTTGGAATGCACCAAGATAGTTCTTTTCATGCCTTCTAAAAATGAAAATTTCCAACTTCTAATTTCTGATTATCTTCACAGAAGTGCCATGTATTTTAACAGCCAGGGCGAAGAGCTGCTGCTGACTCTTGGTGTAGCCCAAAGCAATTATTTTATGTCAGCTCCCAGATCACTTGCATTGGGTACATTTTGGAGGAACGCCAGCTCAATGCTCGAGAACCTGTGTGAAAGCTCCTTTCACCTGCCCTGCACACAGCAGGTAGCTTTGTGTATAAAAGCCAGCATTCTTCTGATATTAGTATTTTTTTTTAACTTGGTAATTTCTGTGAAAACAACTCACTGACCAAAGGGAAAACAAGGTTAACTTGGGAACCTTTGTCTCTTACCCTAAACTTAGCAGTCTTGTGAGATGCATATTCTGGTAAAGAAAAGAAATTAATAATAGATAAAGAATACGGTTCCTGATCTACAACATCTTATATATTATTTTGGAGCTGAACAAAAAAAAAAACAGAATAAACTAGTGAGGGAGCGAGCCAGACTTTACATAATTTCAAAGACGGCTTTTGTTTTACATAGATTCTTTTTTAATTCCTTCTTTTCCTTTTCAAATGCATTTAGAATAAAACCTTTTCAACCTTTGAGCAACAGTTTATCTGTGAAGAAACAATAACAGATCTACCGGATATAGAAGCTCTACTATTCGGCTCGCTAGGCTGTTTCAAGGAAGGGTACAACAAGAAAATAAATAAAATCATTCACATTAAATCAGAAATGGGGATGATCCAACTTTAAACTCTGCTTTATCTATCCATATATTTCTTTTACTATTGCCTTCATATAAAGAACATTTCCATTTTGATTTCCTGCATCTTGTTCTGAAAGAACTTTAAAGCCTTACATTTGGTGTAAGTGGGTTACTTTTCCAACACGTTCTATTTGCCAGAGCATTGGAGTGATTTTTTCAAAAGGTATCCTGTCATCTCTGATATTGCAATTGATATAAGTCCTGAGAGGTGCATACAGTAGTGTTTGTTTGATCAGTTAAGTATTTGACATTATCCTCTAAATGCTATCTCTTCTGCTCCCTCAAAATCTGGAAGTATATACTCGCAGATGAAATCATCTGTTCTATCTCCTTGTCTCAAGACAGAGTCAACAGCACTCCAGTTAATCTAGAAGCTAATTCACCTAGTCTTTCTCTCTTTAAAGACATCTAATGATGTAGACTATATAACCTGTTCCAGAGCTTCACTTTCCTTCTCTTAAACTGATTTCAAGTACGGATGTTGAGGTTTTTTGAAAGTCAGAATGCTCATATGATGCTGGATCCATTCATTCTTCTACTAAAGGAACTATTTGTTTGACATTACACTTCCAAAAATATAACTGCCTGCATTAGAATTCCTATTTCATAAGTCTTTTTTAAGTGCTGCTCTGTGAAATCATTTGTGACTGTGATGACTTTGAGTAATTTATTATCACTTGCACCATTTTCCCTTTTACTCTTAATAGTCTCAGTTGTTTCTTCTCCTTTGGTAAGAGGACACCAGAACTGCCTTTGAAAGAAAGTTCTGAAAGATACAGAGATTTTTGCAATCTTTAAATTTTTCCATTCCTGTTTCATACTCCATGTCTATATTTTCCCATCCTAGAATTTCTAGGTTTGTTGTTTACTTGAAGTTTCAAGGTGAAAAAATAAATTTTCTTCTCCTCCCAACAGAAAAAAAGTAATTTCCTACAGCAGCAGTGGAAGGAAGATAGATATATAAAAGAAGCAAAAAAACCCTCCAGGAGTAAAAGAAAGCTTAAATCTAATAACAATAGACCGAGGTAACATCTTCATTTTATCTGTATGTCTAATGAACATTTAAAAACAGAGATCAACTAATTACACCTAGTAACCATTTATTTAGTAATAAGCCTATGTGCTGCCATATGAACAAATTTGCAAATGTAAATAACATTATTCCTGCTCTGAGGTTTTTAACAATCTTAAGTGACACATACATAAGTTAATATAGCTAGAACACCCTTAATATGGATAGAATTTTAAAATATGTTTAAGGGCTTTGTTTTGGTTGCAGTTGAAGAAGGGATCAATGCTGCAAAATGAGAAGTGATTTAGGAACAAGTACTTTACCTCAGAGAAGAAATCAAGGCAATCTTACTGTTTTCTAACATAGTCCTGATTTAGCCCATGTCTAACTTGGGTTTGCAAGGCCCAATATTCTCTGTATCCTCTCACTTCTGTAACTACTTCTGGAATGAATTTTCCCTTTCTAAAAAGACTCCAGCTATTTTTCATTTCTCCCTCAGTCTACTTATTCTCAGATTCCCTTTCTGTCTCTATAGCAGAATGCCAGATGAACTCCATGGCTCTTTTTTGTTTTCTCACTTGGATAAGATTATATTGGGTTATAGAAGTCTTTGACTAATTAAAACAACAAATTCACAACTCTGCTCCATACCAAGGCTCAGCTTGCCTTATTTCTCTGACACCAAGCTCCACAGTTCAAAACAGTTCTTAATCTCCCTTCATATCTTACTCAAGAGTACACCTACCCTTCTCATTTTACCTTTCAAAAGCACAGCCTTTCCTTTCCATCCATGCAGCAAAGATCCCCCTGTTAATTGCAGAACCCTTACAATTCTGGTATCTGGTCAGAATGCTGTTATCAAGATACTTCCTTTCCACTAGCTTGGCCATGTGATGTCTGTCTTTGCCTTTCTCTGCTGCCTTCCCTCTTCTTTTGGGTGAAACATAGTATTTGTCCTCACTTGAACAGAATATTTTCTTCCCCTTTCACTCAGTACCTTGAGGTCTGCTCCATCTTCCCCAGCTATATGAGCCAAGCCTCCAACTCGTACTTCCTATATTTACAAAGCATTATCTGTGCTCTTTGCAGTGCCCTTGATACACTTTCCAACAGCACCCATAGAGCTTTTCTTCCTTTAAATCCAATCCTCCCTTCACCTTCTCATACATCTATAAATTTGTTTGTTTCTGTGTGCTGAGACCAATGTATTGACTTAATACTTTCTGATTGCTTAAGCATGTTGTCTGTCTATATTTTGCTCCTCTGGTTTTTTTTCCACTTGTGTTCTCATTGCAAGACATGACTGTTAAAGCAGCAGTGGAAACAGTTATGAAACAAGACTTTTAAAACATTTAAATTTAAAGTATTTTCCCTGAAAATCTAAACAAAATTGTATGGAAAAATACACTGAAAAATACAATCAACCTATAAACAATAGCTATATTTAATCTGGGGATGAGGTGACAAAATATTGAGCATTAAGTCCTGCTTCAAGGTGAAATCACTGTACAAATACAAAACTGTTACACAGTTTTTCCATTACAGTGGTTAAGAAATATAATAAAAAATATCTTAACAATGGTTACACATTTTTGTGACCGAGCCTACATGTCACTAAGTTAGCTAGACTAATTAATAGAAGTCATCATAAATTTACTTTAGTATTATAAGCACTGTTGCTACTATCATAAAGACACCCACCTCCCAAAAAAGTATATGCCCATTTATACTGCCCACATGTGATAAAACATGGACTTTTCAATTATGGTGAGGGATATCCCTCCAGCTGCAAAAGAATCAGCTCAAAACACTATATCCAGACACAGAGAAATTTTTATCTGAATTCGAACTTTGCATTTAGTGTTCTTCTCTGAGGAATGGAAAAAAAGAAAATAAATTCATTTTTGTCCTGAATTCACACACTATATAGTTTGAATAACTGTAGTATGAATTCTCCTTTCAGAGAAAATATGCTATAAAATACACATTGCTACTAACCTCTGCTGCAATCTTGTGGTAACAAAAGTATATTTTATGTTTTGAGTTAGATTGGATTCCAGCTTTCCAAAAGTGGAAGGAAAAGGCAGCAGTCTACTTTTCTACTCAGTTTTCAAGGTCTGATAAAAAAGTTGTAACAGGACCGTGACTAGGCTAAAATAAACATAGATAGCAAGGCATTGTTAGAAAAAAAATTAAACATGTCTTTTGTAAGTTTGTCAGGAAAATATCACTGTGATAAAAAGCCTCCTTCTATTGGGGGCAGAGGATCCTGGAGACAGGCACTGGAAGACTGCCTTTAGTGATTCAGGCTGGAGATCCTTGACAATGGACCGTGCCCCAGGCTTAGCCAGGCAGCATGGGAGCTGCACCGGAGGGGCTGCACAGAGCTGCTGCTCAGACGCATTTTTTGTAAGATTTGGCCCAAATGTTAGAACTTGATCTTTTGCAATCCAAATCTTTCTTTGTCCTGTGGAAGGGAAGTTGGGAACAGCCGGGCCATCTCTCCATGTACTTCAGCAGCAGATGCTCTGCTGGTGTGGCACCAGGGCATGGAGGTACCCGGCTCCTGCCCAGCCACCCAGGCACCACCTCACAGAAAGCCCAACAGTTCTCCAGATGGGACTGAGAACCGATTTGCTGTCATAAAGACTACATAAAACTAAAAAAAAACCCCCTTTTTTCCCCCCTTAGGTGTAGGCTATCATTTTGATACGTGTAAGAGATTCTAATGATAGAGGCAGTCTCTGCAGATTTATCAGGGCTTCCCATTAACCTTTTCAGCACCTCTTTCTCCTCAGCAAGGCTTCTTCAGGAAGCAGCTAAGAAAGGAAATACTGCCAGCACAACTGTATGAAAGCCACCCTGCCAGAGATCCATGTGGGATAGTGAGGATCAATGTTACAGCTTAAAAGACATTCTTTCTCTGCAGAGAAATACAGCTGTGGTCCTTCAGGAGAAAAACGTTGCATAATTTCCACTTCTCTGCATGGATTTTTCTCAGCTGATGCATTGTCTGGATCTTTCTCATGCAATACTTCCTGCTGTTTTTGAAACCTCCTACAGATGTATTTTTATAAAGTTCACAAATCATAATCCAGAAAGAATACTGAACTGGACCCACCATTAGCATTCTCCTATTAAAGAACAGGATCAAATGCCATGTTCAGTAGTTCTTCATATTGAAGCAACAAAGATAACTGAAGACAGCTGAATTATAAAAATATAAAATAAAACTGCTACTATAAATAACTTGTTTTCATAAATTTAGCTGCACATTGGGCAGATGAATTTTGACCTTGCTCATTTTGTACTTTTAAATTTTTGCATTTTTCTGATGCTTAGACAAAGCATTTTGTCTAACTTTTGCTAAAGAAAAAGACCTCTGACATAATCCACTGCAAATTCAGAAGGATAACTTTAGTGCCCAGTCTATGGGGCACTTACATTCCATGCCATTTTGTTTCTCCCATGCTGTTCTTGCTGTCACAATTTCAGTCCAATTTTTAGACTAAAGTGATAATGATTCTTGTTTTCACATTTTCTGGTTTTGGTACATTTACAGATAATTTTTAAGATGATAAGAACTGTCAATCTCTTAAATTTAGAATATATGTATTTATCTTGTCATTAAAAACTTTATAAAAGTCCAGCTGGTAGTGCACCAACTAACTTGGTGTTAAGACTATAACAGTTCAAGATGCTGTGGAAATGGACAACAGCACTTTATTTTACACAAAATTGTATTGGCCACAAAATTGTAACTTGATAAATGATTGTTATGTTTTTAATCTGGCAATAATTCTGTAGAGACTCAAATTCTCTTAAAAGAGATGATCAATTACTATTTGTATATCTAAGTCCATATGCAGACTTATTCTATATTGGGTCATTCATACACTGAATTTATTTCCACATTTGAAATGTATACCTGATTTTCCTCTGCAAGGAGATTCAGGTGACTGGGAGTTTGGCTTCCACCCCCTTCCACTCTGCCAGGCCATAAGCCAATATTACAGGCTGCATTTTTTACTTTTCTGAGTCATCCAGATAAAAGGGAAAAACAGTAAAATTCCCTGCACCATGCACCACTCAGATAACGAACAGACAAATAAATATAAGCAAAACAACATCAATCTTTATGTATACATTAAAATGAAAATAGAGTCTTTCATATCCCATGAGTTTGATTCCTTTTTCATCTTTTTTACTTTCCACTTTCCTGTCCTTACCCTGGTTTTTGCCCTCTAAAAGCAAGCTACCCCTCCTGCAGTCATAGATGCTGTTTTTATTTCTGGTGAGAGGCTTTTACTCCCTCTCTGCCTCCCCACTAATGACAACACTGATGTCCTAAATATTCTTACTTACAGCTTTCCAGCAGGGAAATGTTTACTTTCCCCATCTAACCCCAGTGTGCCCCCTCCTTGGCCCGTATCAGTATCTTCCCAACAGCCAGCAGTAAGGGGACTGCCTCTTTTCCTCTATAACCTTAATTGTCAAATGGATTTGTGGGACTCCAGGTGAGTAAAAAAGCAGCAGAATTAAGGAATTAGGAAAAGGACACGTGGGGATGAGCTTGGACGGGTAGCTCTGTCAGAGCAGCACCCTGGCAGCTGGACAGCTGGACACTGCCATGCCCGGAGCTGGCCTCTGGGCTCAGACCACCGGGCTCTGCCCACGCCTGCACCACGGCCAGGGAACTGCTGCAGGAGAAGATTGCCACAGGGAATAACAGAAAAACCTGAGGGATAAAAATGGATAGCTTCCAATTAAAATTACCATACTGTAATTTTGTTAGTTATCAGTGACAGACTAAAGTACATGGCAGCTTAACTGACAAGGAAATGTCCTTTTGGGCATAATACAGTGTACAGATCTTTGACTTTTTAACATGCAGTGTCCAGATGGTACTTTTTTGCTTCATGTTGCGATCAGGAGGCAGAAAGGCCATTTCAGAAACAGTGACAGTGAAAGCCAGGATAGATCAGAGGCACACGAGGCTGCCTGAATGTATGAGGATGTATCGTATCATTGCAGGTAATCCTCACATGAGGGTACGTACACTACGAAGGATATTTTCTAAAGCTATTTGCTGGAGACTATCAAGTGCACTTAGAGCAGTGGTTTGTGTGGCTGATTAGAAACCTACCCTGCTGTTGCTGAATGCCTGTTAAGACAAGGAACATTTTATTTACAAGATGTAAAGAAAAACGACTGCCGAATAATAAAATGTTCCACTGCATTCCAGCATGCTATATTAACTTAGGAATGCTATTGTATATTAAAAAGTTATGCCCTCTTCATTCTTTCCCGCAGTCTTTACTTTAGAGACGAGCACAATGTGCTTCCCCCCACCCTACAGGAAAGATAATCTTTCTTCTTCAGCACAGCACAAATCCCGCGGCTAACTCCCCTTGTGAACCTGAGTGGTATTGACATGGGGGTGTAGAGTCAGGCAAAAAACCAGGCATCTTCTGATGAAACACATAAACTACACACATTCAAGAACAAAACAAAAATCTTCTAAAAGCCTGTGTGTAAGATAAGACTGCCTTGGGGGCAGCTCGAACTTGCGGTCTTGGCCATTTACTCAGGATTTTACAGAGCCATCTATTACAGTATTCAACAAAAAGAAGTACTTCAAAAAGCTTCTTTTTTTTTTTTTTTTTTTCAGTTGGAAGTACAATAATTTCTAAGTCAAAATTTGGAAGTGTTCCCAGTTTTTGGCAGTAAAATGATAATACTGGGCATATCATTTTAAAGTGGAATCTCATGGAAGTTAATTCAGACGACAAGGTCACTTTTAGACATTTTTTTCCCTTATGTTTTGGACTGAAAATAATTCCCAAATCCTATTATTTGAAGCAGGGGTACTTACCATAGCAATCCCTGCCTCCCCTGATACACATGCTACCTCTGAGATAGAGTGCCTTAAAAAAAGCCCTCACAAGAATACATACCATGAGCCTCAGAATTTTTACGCAAAGAAAAGAAAAACTTGTGCACTAAGCAATCATATAGCATACCTTTGTACTGCTTGGTTTTAATGTGAACTTTTCAAAAGTGTGAGTTTTCTTCCTTTGCATAAAACCAAACAACTTAGGTGAAAAGGAGGAAAAGGATGCTGGGCTCTTTTAACAGTTAAAACAGAGCATTTACTTCAGTGAAGTAAAACTGATAAACAAAAAACAATTTTGCCCCAATATTTCCTTGCTCTGGTTTGCACCTCAAACTTAGGGCATGATGGATGCCCTGGACCTGTAAGTGATACTACATTATTATAATTAAAACATCAAACCAACCAACCAAACCTAGCAATGTGTTTGCAGAGAATGGAAGACTTATGGAAAATCCTGATTAAATTAATGCCACCAAAATAAAGAGGCAAGTAGGGCTCAGAGATATCAAATTATCTCTAGATAAGATTACATCAAGTCACACATAACTGGAGGATCCATGAGAAGTATCACAAGTATAACATCATCCATGTCATAAAAGTATCTCTGAAGAGAATTTATTTACATTTTTTTTTTACATTTGGAATAATTTTATTTGAAAGTGCATATCTCCAGTATTTGAGTAAAGCCTCAAAGTCCATTTATACCAAGTTTTCCTTAACACCCCTTCCTCTATTTCTCTCACATTTCCTCTCACACATAAATCCCATTCACATTCTATAAGCTGAATACTGATATACTATCAAAATGCAGCCTACATTTATCTAGAACAAAGTATAAACATTTCCAGTGTGTGTACTTAAGATTCATTTGCTTGCCAAATGGCTTTGTCTCCTTCCTTGGTTATTGTCAGAAGGAAGCATTTTGATTCAAATGACTGAATTCCTCAAGCTCAGGTACTGCTGATAATAGGATTTATGACAAGCTAAAAAAAGCCAAAAGTGATCAGAGACCCTCTTTTAAATGCCATCACACTGCTGACTGAAGGTATGACTTAGAGGCCAGATATAAGGCTGAACACATGTGGGCATGTAGGAGATTGCCTGGACAGCTATGCTTCCATACACAGCCAAACTCCTGCTGATTTAAAAGCAAATCGGAGAGCATAATTTGGAGAGAAATATTAAGCATTTAAGTATCACAAATTCTTCAAATTAATGCTTTTTTTCTTTTCAGTGGAGGGTTGTTCCCTTTTTTTTTTTTTTCTCTAGCATATGTTCTACTGAGTAACAAAGCAAAGCAAAACAAAGTAAGTGAGCAGGCAATGGCAACCAGCCCTTTATTCTTCACGTTGTTCCTAGCACTGTGCCTCTCACTAACCAGCTCGTACTTGCAGCCTCCGCTCTGTTTACTACTGGCTGCTTTGTTTCTGTGGAAGCACTTCAATACATACCACAGAGAACAAAAAGAGGAAAAGTAAATTCCAAACTGCAAGAATCCACCGTAGAGCATATCTAATGGCCATCTGCACACATGCTTAAAGAAAGCAGAAAAGCACACAACTGAAAGACACTTTCCTCGATCTTTCCCCCTCTCTGCCATGTGTCATTTACGCATATGAATCCAATGCATCTCAGAGATGATTATCTGGCAGTGTCCTACTAATCTGCTCATCAGTTACAGGACAGACAGGCACATTTTAAGCATATCAGTTCCTCTGTGATTCTGAGTTAAACTGAAGCCATGAGAGATAGAAGACAAATACATTAAGCCAAAGCAATCCTAAAAGACGGTAAAAGCTTTAAGCAATCCAGGAGAGCCAGAGCCCAAACGAGTGAACTTTAAAACAGTCTATGTTAAAATAATGAAATGTTTCCATTACGTATTTTCTCATTTTAATTTTTTTTTCTGCATTGATACACAACATGAACACATTCAGTATGTTTAACACAACAGTACAGATGGAAAGAATAACAACTGAAATTAATTCATTTTGATTTCTGCTTTACAAATAAGAGAAAGACTTGGTCTTCCCTGAAAGATTTATGAGGCTTCCCACCATAAAGGAGCATGGATTACAGCTATGCTTACTTTATAAAATGAAATTCTGCCATTACAGGCAAGAGTTCATGGCTGTAATTATTTCAATGCACTTCCCAGTCAATGTGTCTTACACAGCTGAGCCAAACCCTCTCTTACATATGCAGGTCATTTCATAAGAAGTCTAAGAGCTTCAACAACTTTGTGTGACCTTGCATTGAATAACACTGGAAAATTGATTTGGCTCTAGTAATAAAAGACCGTCTGCATTATCTGCATTCTAATTATAATTAATATAACCAGGATAACTGCTGTATTATTTACGATTAGAGCTATAGTGAGCACAGTGTAATAATAATCTCCTACATAATTTTTTATTGATCTGATGGCTTTATTGCAGAAAAAACAAAATGCTACACTGCTGTACTACTAAAATTGCCTTCCTAGACATGTCTGTTTAGAGGAAGAATGTTCATTTAACATTTCTTTTATCTCATCAAATTCCCATAGATTTTAATATCAGAGAGAGTATGATCCTTGCTTGCATGCTTGCTTTTCCTTTTTTTTTTTTTTTTTCTCTTTTGCAAAAGGAAGGAAAACTAGAGTGATTAACGTGTCCATATTTTCTATTGTTCATTTCCTGGGAATCATTCATTTCTTGCAAATCTTTAGCAATTGCAACACATTTTCCTAACAGAATTGGGCTGTACCCCAGCAACATAGAGCTCTCCATTTCACTGGAAAACTTATCATTCTACATTAAAATAATTCAATTAAAATTTTTAAAAATAATTCAAACTTAACTGAATTAATTTAAGCTTTTCTGAAAATATGAAGCCATCACTTAGAAGGTGAAATCACTGTTCAATGATCTCACATTTGCACTCCTTTTCCTAAATTCTGATGAAATGGAAATGAATGTCTTAATTTGGCCAAAGTGGATGTAAACTGGAGTTTTTGGCAAAACCTAAATATGCAGTGGGAAAGCTCAAGGCACCATTTGTAGGAATGCAGTAAAATATCTGAAAATGAACACATTTTGCAATTTCAGTGTAAAACTCAGAAAGTGGATAAAAAAAAAAAGTTTTCTAGAAAGCAATTCCAAATTGCCTTAAACTACTTAATGACAAAATAAAATTTCCTAGAAGTTTTTTCTACTCATAATACATCACTATGCTTATTTTCTGATCATCACTTGATTCCAAGTAATATAATAAATAATGTCCATAGATGAGTTTATTACTAGACTTCAGAGTTAATATTTACAAGTATAAATCTGGAGAGTTTATTCTTAGAACTTGTTTCCAGCAGCATCAAGACAATATCAGAAATTAATTACAATGAAAGATAGAACAAATTCTTATATATTTATAGGAAATTTATAGATATTCATGATTACATATTATGTTATTAATAATAGGAGTGCTGATGTTATCATCTTTGAAAGAAAGATGAATTCTCACTTTCTAATTCTTTTGCTGCACGTTTTTATCTCCTCAGTCTATGCTTCTGGGTGATGTTTTCATTTTTTTGCAACAGCTTCGACACTTCTTTATAAAACCGACTGCATTTAAGCTCTGCAGATTCCTACCTAATTACATTATCTTAATATATTATTTTATTGTAACTTTTAGAAAGAAAAAAACCAATCAAACAAAATTCTTGCAGCTGCACAGGTATTTAGCTTTAATTTGTACTGCTCTAAAGAGTTATCAATTTAAATGCAGTGATTTTCCATTGAAATACTGGCTTGAAATAACTTGAAATAGCTCTCATTACTAAATTGCACTAGCACAAGGTTTAAACAGAACTTATTTTCCCCCCTAGGATCATCTATGACTTCTCCTCCTTGCATTTTTTTGCTTCTCTAATTGCTCCATCTCCAGCAAGTTGTAAACCCCAAAATGTCCTTCCCACAGCATGATGTGCAGAAACAGTATTTTCCTTTCCACCAGGATGGTTCTGATGGCCTCCTTTTAGAACAAGCACATCAAGGAGTGACCAATCCGATGTTTTCAGGTGTGACAGAGGCTGTGTCTGTCATCCCTGGGTACAAACCATTTACATGTGAAAGAAAGAAAAATTTTTCAACTTGTTATTACTTTAAAAAAAATAACTTTGGGATTGAGAGCTATGTAAATTGTTGGTCTATATGTCTGCATGAAGCCTGGAGATATGTACTTCAGCAAAATACTCCTACTGAGTACAATTGAAGGAAAGATATAGGTGGTCTATAGAGTGCTTCAGTTTTCTGCATTGGGATGTCCTGTGATGCTCTGCTTTACTTTATTTTCCTTAGAAGACAAGCAAGCATTTTTACTTGTGTGAGAAGGACACAGATGTCCAGTATGAAGGCTCTTGGAAAATACTTTGTTCCCTGATGCCAGTCTCACCTGTAAAACTATGACATGTGCAACTGAGATGCTGAGAAAGCTTGAAGTGAGAATCACATCTAGAGACCTGACATAGTCTGTGCCCTATAAGCTAAATCCGAGTTCTACTGATGCCAAATTAGATTTTCCTTCACCAGGCTTTGGCTAGATCTGCTCAGAGATGTCCATTCAGGTTGAGCACTGATTTCAACAAATTTGGATGGATGCAAGAATGGATGGATCTTGACATCTGGAATTATTCCAGACAACCTGATACAGTATCTACTTTTATTGTATACTAATCTACCTACACCAACATTTAGAGGGATTATATGATACTTCATTCACTGACAGCATTTGGGTTTTTCTTTGCTTGAAACAGCTTTGTAAAGAAGGCAAGAAGAGTATCTCATGCCTATTTTTCTTATATCTGGAACTGTCTTATGTCTGCAGGATGGAGAAATGCCAAAATTCCTTCTTTCAGCTGACTGCTGTGGGATTTGCTTTGAAATCTTCCTAAAGATTTTTTTTTGTTATTATGTAATAACAAAAAATTAATTTGTGAACTACTCATTTTTATTATGTGTGGTCGTGGCCTATCATAAATATATAAATAGATGCTGGACTTTTCATGACACGTCAATTCTTTCTATGTGCAGTGGATCCATTTATAAGAAGTAGTGGTTGTGTAAACTCATCCTGGCTTTGAAGGTCCAGCTGGGCTCTTTCTGTATCACTCACCACTGAGCATGGTGTTTCTGAGGACCACATTTGGTCTTTTTTTAATGGCAGCTCTAAAAGGTATTCAATGCCCTCAGTAGGTTTCTACTGATATAGGACCACTTAGAATTTATTAAATTGTCCTGAGAAGAAAACATATGGATAAAATCCAACTGGCTTTCTTTTCTGACACACCATCAGAAAAGAGGGAGTAAACCTTCTTCCTCAGCAAAGCCTACAGATTTAATTCTGCACGCAGAGAATAAGCAGATTATTGAGATTATTGACCAGATAGGTATTGTTAAAACTGTTCTTCTGAGCAGAGCTATATATTAAATCTGTGAGAGCCTCACAAACCATGTATTATCCTTAAATATGTCAAATGAAGAACAAATACATTATTTGGGCTACAGTAGGTCCACTTAATAAAAGCTTCTCAACAGAATTTTCCTGTATTTCTGGCCATTTCTTAAGCATTACCTCTGAGGTGATATCAGAATTTTGTTTTACAGACATAAAGAAAAAAATTGGCTTATGCTAAAAATATCTCGGAAATGTTGAAATCATGGTAGGAATTCAGTAAATCCTAAGGTTAGAAAGAGTAAAAATTCCTATCTCTATGTGTAACAAAGCTGCAAAGAGATTCAATTGATAACTTAAGTGAAACTGGTTAAACTCCTGGTTAAAACTGGTTAAACAGTTAAAACTGATTATACTGGTTAAACAGTTTAATCCACAGAAAACAGTGATGAGTTTGTTTGACTGTAGAGAAAGTATTAGAATAGAAAGATGAAGAGAAATGCTACATTTTCAAATCATTTATCCGAGAAATATGTTTCCTTAGCCACAAACATTTTGTTTTGAAAACGGGGCTACAAAGTTTGCTAAGGCCTTATGAAATATGAGTCTCATTTCTCCCTATTATTTCAGGCCATGCAGATGCCATTTTTCAGCCTATCCAAAAGGATGCCATTTTCAGGGTATAACAGGGGTATAGTCCATGTCTTACAACAGAGATAAATGGTAAATCCTCCAAAATATGCATTACTCTTAACAAAGTGTGGGAGTGCAGCCCCATCCTTCCAAGGCCTCCCACCTCAGTTTTTACCTGAACTTTTTGTATTATTGGATATTATTTCTCAGAATATTCTCTTCCATTAAACAAGAGGCAGCTCTGCTTTTTTCTACACAAAATAGAGAGGCTGCAAAAATAAAAATTGCTGTGAGGTGTCCTTGTAAATGTAGCCCACAGAAAAATGTTTCTGGACAAACAGCAGCAGCAGCAAGGTAAAAACACCTGTCTCCTTTGCCCCTTCCCTTAGTCCATGGCTGAACTTCAAAGTCTGCTTTTGGACTATTTAAAATGCTAGTATGAATAATAACAGGGAATTACTTTTTTACACCAAACTACACAAGGAAATTAAATTAAAAAAAATCCTATGCTAATGCACTGTAAAGGTTGCAGTTACAAATCACAGATCTGTTCATGGATATTTCATGAGCAGAAAAAAGGCTAAATTTGTCAGATAAATTATTCATTGTGAATTATTTGCTCAGCTCTACACTTTGCATGTGCACTGTATTTATAAATTTAACAGGGATTCTGGTGGNCCTTCCCAAACGGCATGCAAACACCTTACTGGGCAGCAAAGCACTCCACAACTACTGCTTGTTTAAGCTCATGACAACCTTGGTATTGGGTACATTTTACAAAAAAAGTCACTGTTTTAAGTCCTCTTGATTCAGATGGGGCAAAATGAGAGATGGTAAGATGGCAGAAGAAATCTGAAAACACTCACTGCACAGCGCACCATNCCATTAAACAAGAGGCAGCTCTGCTTTTTTCTACACAAAATAGAGAGGCTGCAAAAATAAAAATTGCTGTGAGGTGTCCTTGTAAATGTAGCCCACAGAAAAATGTTTCTGGACAAACAGCAGCAGCAGCAAGGTAAAAACACCTGTCTCCTTTGCCCCTTCCCTTAGTCCATGGCTGAACTTCAAAGTCTGCTTTTGGACTATTTAAAATGCTAGTATGAATAATAACAGGGAATTACTTTTTTACACCAAACTACACAAGGAAATTAAATTAAAAAAAATCCTATGCTAATGCACTGTAAAGGTTGCAGTTACAAATCACAGATCTGTTCATGGATATTTCATGAGCAGAAAAAAGGCTAAATTTGTCAGATAAATTATTCATTGTGAATTATTTGCTCAGCTCTACACTTTGCATGTGCACTGTATTTATAAATTTAACAGGGATTCTGGTGGTACCTCAGAAAGCAGCATAGTGCAAATTCTGCATATTCTGATGCAATTTCCAGTTTCTCTCACCGTCTATGTTCTGTGTGTGAAATTCAGCCCTCCCACACTATAGCTCGTTTCCGAGGCTTTCCACACCATTATGAAACCCACCCCCAGCTCTCCTCCCTGAAGCAGGCTGGACTAGAGCCACGGCTGCCTTCCCTCTCCTGGGGTGGGTGTGGGAGCCAAAGGACAAAGAAGGGGCTGCTGGTGAGTCTGTAGAAAGGTGTGAGGTNTTTCCCACCAAAAGACCCTGGAGAGAGGAGGAAAACCTCTCTGAACAAAAACACCAATACAAGCATTAAAGGACAAAACGAGCAAACAAGCAAGCAGTTTCAGTAACACACCAGGTCAAATCTCTCAAATATCTTAAGAGAAAACAAGTGGAAGAGTATTGGTTTGTAGGTAAAAATTAAAATAAGCTCTAACACATAATTATGCATGATTGGCAAGAGCAGAATTTTTCATGAAGGGCAGACAGTGCTTTTAGAGAGAGATAAACACTTTTTTTCTTTAGCAGGGATGCAGAACCAGAGCAGGGAGTGATTTGGCAGTATATTGACTGCATGCTTTTATCCTTTCGGCTGCTTAAGTTCTAGGAGAAGTAACTTGAACAGGACTACAGTTTAATACAGTGAGGCTTACACAGAAGGTATTATTTTCTCTTTGACAGGGTCCAGTGCTATTTTTATGCTGTTTGATAGAGAGCTGCTGTTAGGCCTCAGGGAAGGAATAGTGATTCTTTAAGTAGGGCTTTGCCTAACAGCAGCTTCCTCCCTCCTGCCACTTCAGCCACCTTCTTCAACATAGGAAATGCTCGACTCCCCTTTTACTTTAAAAACTACATGTCATTAACTATCTCTTTGGTAATCTGCCTAACAAACCCTGGTTTGTTTTTGCAGGACGCCTAACTCCAACACCAGCCACTCTGTTTATTAGTCCCTTCCTCCCCACTCCAGTGCCCAGCCTCCCTGCCTCCTCAATCACATGTGTTGTTTCTCATTTAAATGAACAGTTGGATTCTTTTATTTCTTACAAGTGCTGGATTCGCCTTATCGCCCTCATTCCTTTGGGGGTTGCCAATTGGTTTTATCCACGGATGTATCATTTCTCATGCTTCCCTTTTTTCTTACAAAGAGAAAGAACCACTTCGTCAACAAGCCTCTCTGGAGTGGAAGATTAAAAACCTAGACATCACCTACCTTGCAGCGCTACTCCCAACTGGGTTGTGTAAAACTCAATTAAACTTGTCCCCATTGAATACTGCATTACAGTACATTAAACAGAAAATTCTTCAAGCGTGATGACAAAGCTTGAAACCTTGCCTCAAAGCTGTTCCTTGTAGCTTTCTTTAACATTTCAGTCTTTATGGTGCAAGTCTCCCGTTGACACAACTTTAGTCCAGCTATGAAAAATCACAGAGCCCCACAGGGATTAAAAGAGAAAGAGGAGGAGGGGGGAAAAAGAGAAAAAAAAAGAAAACCCTGTCAAAGCTGGTCTTGGCACTTTCCTTAGTGTATCTATTGAAACTATATCACCAGCAGACTAGAACCTGAGAAGTATTAGAGAGACCTATGAACAACCTGACAGATTAGAATAACACTGTGTTCAGTCTCTTCGGTTGCCTTTCTGTATTTCCTGTTCAAGAGAAACAGGTCTTCACAATCTCCCCCAGCCAAAAAAATTACATAATGCCCTAAGATTGGACCAAACTTTGAATTAAGGAAGGGTATACAAATCTGAAAAAAATTATTTCAAGCCAAGAATTACAACCTTCTCCCAAATCCAAATGTTAGTGCTTTCTGAGGAAGTGTGAATTAAGGTCCAAATTCAAAGTTGTGTGTCACTGTGATGCAACTGAAATACCAAAAGAAATTGCTGCTAGTGTTTCAAGGTTTAGTTTCTTCTCCTTATCAAAGGATGATAACAAGTTTATCACAAATTTTTTTCTGCTACTAAGAAATAATGTGATCTCAGGTAGAAACAAATTTGCGGTAAAGTAAGAATTGGAAAGATTTCAAATTCTAAGGAACTGCTCAAAGGAACTCTCTAAGCTGTGAGTTGTCCATAGGATAAATAAAAAATTATGTTAAAATTTCCCAAAACAAGATTTATCTACACTGAAAAAGAAAAAATATTTTTAAAAAGGGGGATATTGAATTAATTTAGAAAAATTCCCACTTTTCCTACAGAAACCTAAGGAAATACAGCCATGCTACATGTCAGCACCTTTGACTCCAAGTATATATAAGAGTTATCAAAAGTCTCACTGACTAAGTAGTTACATTTGCACAATCCATCAATATCCTTCTAAACAATTCTTGATTCTCTTGACTTTATAGTGATAGATGTAAATAGACAGGCTGAGCATCAAAATCTTTCCTAAATAATAAGGCTTGAAATGTTTGCTTCTTACCTCCTGCCTTAAAAGCATGCATACTGATACTGAACATCTAACAGAGCATTTAAAAAACACTTAAGAAAAATATTCCTGCATTTTAGTGACAAATGCTGTAAATCATACACTCACTATTTGGGCTATGCAGACATGAAGAATACTGTATAATTGTTTTTCTTTCTTGTATGCTGTTACTTCAGTTCATACTAAATATTCTGGCCAGATAATACAAAAGGATTTTGAAGATGCCACAGGATATGCAGGCTATCACTCTACAGAACTCATTTAGCAGTCCAGCTACATGTAGTTAAATTCTAGATTATCACACATAGACTGCTATATAAGCTCTGAAAAAGGCAGAATGATGCATGCCATTTTCGAAAGGGAACAAATGCAAATATAATTAAGCCAGCCATATATCAAAATGCTGAGATTCGGTTACTTCTGGCAGTTCCTTTTCATTGCCTGAATTCTATATAAAGTCCTATGTGCTTTCTCTCTTGTGTTTTAATTTGCCAAAGAGCCCTACTGCTAAGACAATATTTAGGACCTATGATGAAGGGATGTCAAGGGACTTGTAAGTCCCTACTGATTACTTCTCCGGACTAGTGACATTTTTTTTCAGTTTCTGGAGGGCAGAGTTCACTATCATTGGGTACATACAATTTATGCTACATTATACATGATAAGAAAGGACTACTCAGAGATGTGGTTCATTCTTCTTTAGACATTTCCTCTAGGCACCTGAATTTCTGCAGAGTCAGAAAATCAAGAAATAAATGAGAACAATGAATGAGGAAAATTATGGGATGGGTCTTTTGCTTCACTTCATCCATTTTGTACCAGTAGATGCCACTGAAGGTAACTTACTGTGATGCAAAAAATAACAATAAAAAAAGTCAATGTAACAACCAAAGGCTATATACTGAAAATATTTTAAATATACTGAAACTTTAACAGCTGTTCCCTGTGTTAAGGACATAGCCTAACTGGTTTAGTGCTATGAAACAAGTCTGTTTTCCACAGAAAGAATATTTATGTCAGGATAAAGCAGAATAATATAGCAACTCTACAAGAATACTCAGTTTAAAACTCAAAGTTTTCATTAACAATATTATAGGAAAGTAAGATTGTTTCCCAAGTAAAAATTTTTTTTTCTCAGTTTTTCTTTTTGTGTCTTCTACTTACGGTATTATTCTACAAAACTCTTTCATCTACCCAATATTAACCCATTTTCATGACACTTGCCATATGAAAATAAATAACAGTAAGAGGAACGATGTAAAGTATTTTTTTTATTGTATTTAGTCAGGCATGTGCATCCACGAGCTAATTTTGAGGGGCCACAGCAAATTAATTCATTGAAACATGAATCAGAGGCAACCTTTTACCAGGATCTGACAAGTTATTACTATGAAAGTGATACAGTTTGATAAATCAGGTGTTTGATTTGCAGCATACAGCTAAAATCTGTTTGGGTTATTTCCAAAAGACAGAGTTACTGTTAGATTCAGATTCAGATTTACTGTTAAAAACTGCAGGATCTCTCTTTTCCCCCAGGATCCAACACTATTAATAATAATAACTAACTAATTAACTAACAATGTTAGTGACTGGAGTCTGGAAACTTCAGAAGCAAATTGATTCAACTTTTCTCTAGAAAGAAAGAAGGTAAAGAAACTAAGTAAAAACAAAGAATGCTTCGGGATATTAATGGCACAGTGTCGTGCCAAAGTGCTCAAAGAAAACCTCTGCTAATCAGCTTCTATTGATTCCTCTGTAACATCAACATGCCAGAGATGACACGTGAGACGTGATCCAGCCATGGAAGACTAACAGAAAATAATAGCAGTCCTGAACTTAAGAATTTTCTTCAATATCTACAGCTTGAAGATCTCCTGTGCATCAGTTTAACAGCTGAAAAGAATCACATTTAAGAAAATGCTTTTGTTAAGGAAAGTACTTCCCAATGGGTGCTTTTGGAGTTGTCTCTTAGTCAGGAACTGAATTCTCTCTGTACAATTAGTCCTTCGAGTATTCAACTGTTCAAATGTTTAGGCTTTGCAATAATTAGGGACGCACTAGCACTAGAATCATGCTTCACTTTCCTGAATGTGTTCATATGTTCTTAAAGAGATGAAGGTCATGTATCAGCTCATCACTTTTTTGGAATCTTCTAGCTGAATATATTACAGAGCTTTTTTAGGTGTAATTGATCCAAAATTAATTTTTCCCTGCTTAACATTACTCTTTTAAAAAGGAGAGAAATGGTATTTTGAAAGAACAATTTTTTCGATGCTGAGTAATTTTTTTAAGATATCAAAAAATTCAAGCTGCTCAATATCCAAAGTTAATCTACTTATGTCCTAGGTTATAAAGTAAGATCAAATTAATAAAAGAGAATACAGAATATAATTCCTTTTACACATATTTCTGTAGGAGAAAGGAAGAACAAATAAATAATGAATTTTAGGAAGTGTATCAAAAATACAGAGCACCAGTGCCACACTACAAAAAGCTGAAGATCATATTGGGGCAAGCTAGAAAATTGTGCTTCACTTGTTATGGTACACTGGATAAAACAGAGAAATAGCTGGCATGTACAAACACAGCATTCTCTTGACTCACTGCAGAGCTTCTGACATTTAGGGATTTACATAGAAAGGTACAGAGAAAGAAAAAGAACCATATTTAAAGAATCAGTCTAGGCAGATCTGTTGAGAAAATGCAAAGGACCAGAAGTGGCTTCCATGAAAGCAACAAAAACAGTTAATTCCTTAAACAACTAATAAAATTTCAACTTTCCCCTTAACTTAGCTAGTTAAACCCAAATAAAATACATAATACTTTGCATGACAAACAACAAATTGCTCCTGGACCACTGGTCCACGAAGACTCAGGATGGGGTTCTGAACCTAGAGCCAGTGCTTATTTAGCCCTAATTAATTTCTACTTTAGGAGGGAATGAAAGATAAAAGTCTCTAAGTCATACTTCAGACTACACTTCCCACCAAAGTAAGCCACTGAAAAATATCATTGTTTGTGATTTTATACTTCATTTGCTCCCATGATAAATATAATTTAATTGAACCTTAATCATAGAACTGGCTTAGCCTTAGCAATCTGTCAGTCTTATTTTAAATTTTCATTTAATTGTAACTTGAAAATGCATTTAAACCTCACATAATTTAAATCCATTAAAATGCACGTGCAGTCACCATAAAAGTGAGCCTGTTCACATTTAAAAGAACAGATTATTAATAGAAGACGCATAGTGATCACTTGATGCCACCCTTCTCATTTCCTAGTGTTAAAACGTTTCCTTTTCATCTCATACTTTAAGTTCAATTGCCCATCTTATCATGTCAGCAAATGTTTTGTCTGGCCAAAGACAATGCTATCTCCCCTACACCTCATATGCTTCCATTCCTACATGCATGAACATTTGCTTCAGCTAAAGACCAACAATACTTCATCTTAATTTTCAACTGAAGTTAGCATGGCTTCACCAAGGGCAAGTCTTGCCTGACCAACCCAGTGACTTTCTACAATGCAGTGACTGCATCAGTGAACAAGGAAAGATCAAGAGATGTCATTTGTCTGGACATCTGTAAAGCCTCTGACATGGTCCTCCACAACATCCTGCTTTCTAAACTGGAGAGAGATGGATTTCATGGATGATCTTCTAGATGGATAAGAATACGGTCAGGCAGTCACATCCAGAGGACAGTGCTTAATGTCTCAGAGACTTGATGGACATCAGAGAAAACTGGTGTTGCTTAGGGACCCTATTGGGACTAGTGCTATTTAATGTCTTTATTAAGGACACAGACAAAAGGATCGACTGCACCCTCAGCAGATTTGCAGAAGACACCAAACTGACACACCTGTGGGTGACACACCTGAAGGATAGTATCCATCCAGAGGGATCTGGACAAGATCAAGAAGTAGCCCATGGGGATTTCAGGAGGTTTAACAAAGTGAAATACAAACTGCTGCACCTGGGTCAGAGTAACCTCTGGTATCAACACAGGCTGGGGGATGAACAGATCAAGATCAGCACTGCTGAGAAGGACTTGGGGGTGCTGGCAGATGAGAGGCTGGAAAAAATCCAGCAATGTGCACTTGCAGCCCAGAAAACCAAACAAGTCCTGGCGCATCAAAAGCAGTGTGTGCAGAAAGTCAAAGGAGGTGATTCTGCTCTCTTTCTCCTTTACTCTTCTCTGGTGAGACCCAGGACAGAATGCTGCACCCAGCTCTGGAGTCCCCAGCACAGGAAGGACGTGGACCTGTTGGAACAAATCCAGAGGAGGCCACCAAGATTAGAGGAATGGAGGAACTCTCTTATGAGGAAAGGCCAAGAGAATTCAATTTGTTCAACCTGGAGAAGAGAAGGCCCTGGGGTGACCTAATTGCAACCTTCCAGACATGAAGGGAGCCTGAAAAGAAGATGGAGAGGGACTTTTGACAGAGCATGAAGTGACACGCAAAGGGGAATGGCTTCAAACTGAAAGAGAGTAGGTTTAGATTAGATATTAGGAAAGAATTCTTTACTGTGAGGGTGGTGAGACACTGGAACAGGTTGCCTAGAGAAGTTGTGTATGCTGCATCCTTGGAAATGTTTAAGACCAGGCTGGATGGAGCTCTGAGCAACCTGGTCTAGTGAAAGGCATCTCAGTCCATAGCAGGATGGTTAGAACTAGATGATGTTTAAGCTCCTTCCAACCCAGCCATTTCATGATTCTATGATTCAATTAGTCAATTATTAGTCAATTCCTGTTAACCCAATGATTCTCAGTTTTCTTAAAAATGTCTTTAATTTTTTCAGATCTTGAATAATTAGTGTACAGTCCTTATATGCTTCTAGTGCTTTATTTATATATATTCAATTGTTAAAGGAAAATTTCAACTTGTGTGTTTCTACATCACAACTATTTCAAACAAGAATTCTTCATTCACCAGAATAAAGTTACAGAGCCCTGTATGTATTACCTTAGTGCATTTTGACTTTTTAAATAAAAAGTTACAATGGTTACTTAATCCATCTGATACGTCTGAATAAATGTGATGCTTCTGAATAAATGTCTCTTCTAGTGTTTCTAATGCAATTTAACTTTTCAACATTCTTTCTACATTGGTTTGCACTCAATCAATTGCATATTTTTCTCTATGTTGCCTTCTACTTTCACCATTTTATTGCAAAACTAACATACTTCTGTAATTTATAAAGCTAATAGTATTAATTTTCTTAAGGCTTAACAATGTTAGCTAGGACTTATTCTATCTTGGGAAGGATTTTTCAAATAATATTTCCTCCAAATGACTACTAACCTGTGATAATATAATTGTTTAGAATAGATGGAGCCACCCATACAGAAGTATATACTGCAGCTATAGGAAGAGATTTCAGAAACTTCTGCAGCTTGAGTTAAATACAGGCTGAGGTGTTTAACTGAGGCATGAGGTTTTTGTTTCTGTTTATATACATGTATGCAAGTGTATATGCCTACATATTATGATATTATCACAGGAAATTATCTTACAGGGAATTTCTGCTCCAGAAACAAGCCTTGGTTCTGCATGCCACAGACCAATTCAGTCATGTGTATCACCACTCAGTTACAGAACATCTGTACTAAATCTGCTTCAACATCACAACTTCAAATATCACAATTTAAGCATGCTCTAGAATGGATTTTTGGTTGTCAGCATCACATTGACCCATATGCCTTGACAGAATGAAACTGAAACAAGAAAGGAAAAAACAAATCTGAAACAGCAATTTTTTTCATGTTTTTTTCTAATACCAAAAGAAATTATATTTTAAAAAGCTGCTAAGTTCTCTCCATGTTTGCAGTAACAAGAGCTCATTCCTTAGATATTAAAAACATATTGAAGCAGGTTGCAACTTCTCCATGCTTTCTTCAGTTTCTTCAGTTGGGAAGATGGACAGGTGCCCCAGCCCTGGTGAGAAGAAAGGCAGCTGTAGGCACCAGGAACATCCTGCCTCAAGTGCAAGGAGAACTGCAGTGAGGGACTCCTGTGTTTTCTGCCATGCTGGAGTTCTTTCCTCATTCTCCCTTCTCCCCACCTCACTGTACCCCCTTCTTAACCTGCCTCAAAGAACAGGGTGCAATTGCCATTGCATCAGGGAAAATAGACGTGTTCTGCAGTGCTGGCCTCAGCACCACGGTGCCCTGCTGTGAAATCCTGCTCCTTGTGGCCTCTGCCTACATGAGTGAGCAGTGCTGGAATACCACGGGAGAAGGAGAGAAACGCCAACATTGATCTTTGGATCAGAGAGTACACACATTGATCCCCAGGATCAATAGAGAGGTCAGGATTCAGTCACACATGATCTCTAGCTACAGTTCTTAAGCAATTCCTGAAAGACGATGGAGGGAGATGTATGTATGGATGACTGATGGTTAGATTTTGATCCCGTTTTCTGTTTAAGGAAACCTACACTCCAGAAGAGCTTTTTTATTCAATTTCTTTTGGCTCTGAATCCATTTTCCTGAGCATAAAACAAATCTTAGTGTCCCCAGTATTGCAACACAAGCTATCCATTTCCTTTAACATGTACAGTGGTTTTAGACTTCTCCAATGTCAGGAAGCCTCCTTAAGCTCTGAAATTAACAATGAGAACAAAAACCAGCACAAATTGCTTTAACCCAGAGTCTAAGTATCATCAATAAATAAATCAGTCAGGATCCAAAATATGGCTACAGAGTTTGAGAATAGAGAACTGCTGCTCTGCCATTGCCTGTGCGGGCAAGCACAGCAATCACCTGCTGAAGTCTCTAGAGGAATAGGAATAGGAGCTTAGGGACCTAATAATAAATCACTGACTTGCAGATCACTTAAGTGGCCAAGAAACACTTGAATTCCTCCCATTGTGCCATAATAATGGGCTTGCTTGTAAGCAGCTAAAGGCAAAACGCATGCAACATGATTTTAATGCTGCATTCCACTACCCACTTGGACATCACGGCTGCATATCATGCAGGTTTTGCTGGGAGCTTGGCACCTTGAATGCTACAGAAGGGTCTTCTCTTATTAGCACCAGGCTTAATTCATTTGGAGATAAGGGACATAGAATTCTCACACCTCAGTGTCCATTATACACAACCATCTTGAACGGGGGAAGAATATACTTCAACATTTTTCAGCTTTTGCTTTTACATGGCACACCATTAGTTTGTCTGGTATCACAAATACACAGTAGAAGTATTTAATAGGAACCACTATAAAACAGGCTGCAGATGAATCCAGCCCTGTTTCCTAACACACAGACATTTTATACTCATCACCAATGGAACTGTCTGCAAAGAATGACCCAGGTTTGATATTAGGCTTCTAGGTCATGGTTTCACCTTGACAACAGCTCTTTCATTTCAAGCTGTAACATTTGCCAGGATCCCTAAGGTGTTTTCATTTTTGTCAGGAAGTATAGGGGAAAAAAATATGAAAAAATGATAAATCTTAATTCACAAGCTAGAGGACTATCTCTGTGTCTCCAGCACAAAACTTCAAATCCAATCCAGGACCTGGATGTGTATTAGGAGGCTGCAGATTTAAACCTTGTCCACCATGATCAAACTGGATTTATGGAGCATCATAACTCTCCAGACACCATCCAGCAGCTTATTAATTTAATAGACTCCTGTCCATTCCATGATGTTCCTGCCCTGACAGTCTCTCAAGATAAGGTGAAAGCCTTTTGACAGGACAGAGTGCATATATATTTTCTTCTGTTTTCTCGTGGATGGGGCTGTCGACAACTTGAAAATTGTGGCTCAGCAAATTTGGGGCTTTTTTTCTTCTCTCTTGCTTTGTAGGGAAGATGACAGAGGTAATGGTACCATGAGCCTCGGGGGTCACAAGGTTATTGCAGCCCTCAATAGTTACTGAGCACAATGGATAAAAAAATAATTTAATTAAAAATAAAACACATTTAGCTTTTATTTCATATCCTGAAAATAATGACAACATTTTTCTTAAAAATCATTTCTAAATGACTGATTCCACTGCAATTGACTTAGAAAAGTGAGGGACAAATACATACATGGAAAAAAAATAAATTCTCTGCACTTCATTTGCATTTATTGTTGCCAATTGTCTCAGTGTATGAAGCAATCTTTCTTTTCATATGGTCACAATGTGAAGTGCAAACTGGGCTTCTCTTCCTTCCTGACGTACTGTCATGGGTGATACTGTCATAGGTGAGTTTTAGACTCAGTTTACAGCTTTTTATAGCTTCAGTCCAAAATACATAGTTCCATGCAAATCATGTCAGCATTCTGTCTATTTCCTCGTCTCCTCAAACGAAAAATAATTCCAATTTCAAACTATGAGACACACTATACAGTAAATTATAAGAACATAAGAAAAAAGACCCAAATCACTAAACATATGAGAAAAAATAATATCATTTGGCTGTTACGTAAATGAAATGCACTAATAATAAACAAAAGCATTTTCATATTAGAAGTGGAAATTTAGTTGCAGTCCGGTATTTCCTGTCATCTTCCCTTTATTATCTGTATGCTTAGAATTTAAAGGGCATGTAATAATATAGTGTGCTATTACATGCATATCCATAAAGCTGCATAAAAGAACTTTATTATTGATATTAATAAAATATACAAGGTCCTGACCTCTAACTCCCTAAAGCAGAAAATACCTCACCGGATCCATTTACAAAGATAAAAAATAAAAATAAGGTAAAATTATTTTCCTTACAGTCCTGCTCTGTGAGTTCTTAGAAGCTGAATAGCATCTGAAGTAAGTCCACAACACTGTGACTGCTATCAACAAGCCATAAGAATCACTAGTGATGGAGGCAACATATTTTCTCCTTCTGTGTCCAGCAAGGAAATTATCAAGACTGATTTGCAATGGTTTCACTCACAACAATACCACTTGGCATCCCACCGTCTCAACATCCCTGGAAAACCAAACAGGGAGCCTGACATTTACTTACCAATCAAGCCCTTATGTCTGTATCCACATTTCCTTCCAATAACTGTGAATGCAGATATACTATTCTATGTAAACATTATGCACATAAATTATACTTCTCTTGAGAAATACTTTGCAATTGAAAAGTATTGTGTAGAAAGGAATCCAAAAAAACCTCTTCCATGGACCTTTGATATTAGCATGTCACATTGTCTGTTAAAAACTCAGATTTGTTTTTTGTCAGTGGATACAAAGAAAGAAAAAAAACCTTTAGCTCCACCAAAGGTTTCAGCACATTGTATAGCTAATGGAGGCATCCAATAGGACAGCAGATACTGCAGTTTTATGACTGTCCAGGTGGAACAGACTTAGTAAATTTACTCAATTTGGTTTTTAATAGTATGTGGAAAAAAGCCCCTTGCAATCTAAAACATATGCCCCAAGTTAACCTTTGGCCTACTAAACAACTTGTTCTCTGACCCAAACCAAATTATACTCATATTCTAATGCAGAAGTGTTTAAACTTCTTATGATGTTTGACCTCTGTCTCATTAGGGTCCCTGACGTTGTATGTCTGTGGTGCAACGTACCATTACATTGCCTGAAGTTGCAGGAGAAAAAAAAGTATTTGCTAGCTGAAAACTCTCTTGCTGGGGAAAAGGTGGTATCAAGGATCTCACAGAACAATCGAGAAAAAGAATCCTGTCACCAAACAAAAATTTAAATATCCTTCTGTTGTAACAATTGACTTTTCCTCTATGTTAAAAATTAGAATGCTTACTTTAAATTAGCAAAATTAATTAAAAATTGCTTTCAAATTTTCCTAGTGATTTCATGAAACCCTTTTACAAAGTCTATATCTTTGGTAAATGGCACATACATCAGCTAAATAAGCCACCCCAGTATCACTGAAATAGGTAACCAGTTATGTGTTTACTGACTTATTTCATATGAATTGTGGGGTTCAGCAGCCAGTGGAAACCACAGAAGGGTCGAGCACAGCCCTTTGCCTTCAGCCTCGGCTTCTGCCCTGCCCTCTCCTCTGTGCTGCCTTTCCTTGAGCTTCTACTAATAAATTAACTACATGACACAATTTCAGTGTGGGCAGCTGTCATTTTAACTAATATAATTCTGTAAATCCACCCTAGTAGGCTTCTTCTATTGTGATTGGAGAATAGACTTTTTTGGGCAGCTTTCAAAAGCCACATCTGTTTGAGCAAGGACCTATTCCTTAACTGTGTGGAGCAGCACTCCCCCGAAATTCCCTCCCCCACTGCCCATTTTTTTGTTCATCAAAGAAAATGACAATTCTCAGATCGCCCCCTTAGGCAACATCCTCCCTAGCAAGGGTTTTGCTTTAGTTGCTCAGTGGGCACCGACTGTGATTTCACTTACGGAGAGAGGGAGGCTTTTTATGGCTCTCGATATCCTGTGTCCGCACCACCAGCACAATTAACGGGAGCACCCTGTGGAATCACTTACGGAGATGTCATGCAGTGCCTGTGGAACGGCGCTGGGGCAAGGATGGGCTTTTTCTCCTCCCGCATCCTCTCAGAAATAACGAAGGGCATAAACTACTTGGTGAGGCCAGGCAGAGGAGGAAATAACATCAGTAAATCACTAATGGAAATGCAAAACCAAACACTGCCTCACACAAACTGAGATGATGGCTGGCTTAAGAAATGTGCGAGTCGCTGCCTGCAGCCACCTCCCTTTCGGCAGCAGTACCGACCCCATCGCATCATCCCGCACACCAGCACCCATCCCCGTCCCTCCAAGGGGCAGCCTGCAAAGCGGTCCTTCCCTAAATTAGGATTTGCAGCAGGAGCTGTGCCCCACGGCTGCCACCTGGCCGGCAGCACGCTCCATGGGACGTGGAGCGGCCCAGACACATGTTACACATGTTGGCTTTCCTGCACACAGCTATCCTGTGGTGCTCTGCAATCAATTACTGTTATACCACCATCATTAATAATTTTCTTAATGAAAATTATTCTGTTGATCTCCGTTGTATTTTAATTATCAGAGTTAAGCATAATTACACTGCAGCTCTGAGCTGGCATGTAGACTCCTTTAGGGCGCAATTTTGTTTTAACACACTGATAATGTAATTTTACATTGTGTCAGTTGTTTAGTTATTATCCAGTCGTACAATTCCGCTGTATTCCTGATAACAGATAATAACCTTAGCACCTCCTATATCCTGAAGTCATTTAAAAAGCAATATTGGAATTTCACAACTAGCTAACTTAATCGCCTTATGATTTTATAATTCTCACAGCTAAATATTTGTACAGACACCCTATTTTAACAATGCCACTAAACATACGGTATCCATACATTTCACATAAATGGCTTAAATAATATCTAGAAAAATGTCTGTTACATGAGCATGGCTTTTAGTCTGTGCAACTGTGGTTTTTACACTGTTTCTATTCTGGTTGGTCATAATTTATTTTTTAAAATCCTTGCTGTTCCAGTGAAAGATTTGCAGTAAATAAATATCCCAGCCCCCTCCTAGCTTGTGGGGAGACTCTTAACCATGGTCTTAGATATTTTAGAGGTCTGGTGCACAACTCTGTTAGGCAAAAATATTTCTGAAGTACACTATGAAGCAATGAAGATAGAGTTCATATATTAATACTTCCTACCACTGTAACTTGCTTGAATTATGCTGAAGCTTTTTTCTTTTAAAGAAAATATATTTCTAAATAAGCTTTAATTCATAAAATCTGTTGCCTAAATCTCAGTTTCTAGGAGATAGCTCAAATTACTGAATAGACTTTCTGAAAGTCCATTTTTGAAATGAGAGAATTTTACAATAAATATTAAAACAAAAACAGCATTCCTTTTGAATGTAATTAAAGTAGTAAAAGTTTCCTTTCAAAATGGAAGAAGAAATGACAAAAATAGAGTGGAATAATTGCATGTGCCATGGGTAGAATTTTTAAAATGGGATAATAATTAACTATCCCTAATTAACTGTTTTTCTCTTTTCTAACTTGTTCTGATACTGGGGAAATGCAGTTAAAAAAATACAAGTAGTGATCCTAGACTAAACTGAATAATTAGAATAGCACTTATTTCAAATATTGAATATTTATTTCATAGCTATTCACTTTGAATGTACTTTGATGTGTGATTATAAATAACTGGTTTCTTTATCTAAAGATTTGTATAGAAGATGACTTGTGATTGCACTGCAATAACTTAGAAATATAATCCTGTATGTGTACATAATATATAAATTAATAAATGCACATATATATGCACACATATGCTTTGCTTGTTTGCCTATGGAAAATATGAAGTATTTTATGCAGAGAAAGGAGAGCATTGAAGACAAACAGGGACTTAGCCAGCCAGCTCAAATTCTCTTTCAATAGAACCTACTTTAGGTTCCTGTCCCTGTGATTATTCTGTGTGCAATATGTGGGTGACTATAGTGCTCACAGCCTCTAGTGAATTGGAAATCAGACTGACATTCCTATGTTCTCCTGAAGGATCTGGGGAAATTCTGCTCTCTAAGATATCTCTGTAATGAGCTAAAAGGAAATATGGCATGTGCTTCTGAGTCAGCAACTGATCAACCAGTACTATGTACTCTTAGCCAATTCCAAACTTATCTTCATCTTAGAAACGTGCCAATTTACTCCACTCATCTCATCTTGAGTTTAGTATGGAAAACAGCTCTCAGGTGACCAAATCTGCTACATGGACAATTCCACACATTTGTTCAGCTAATTGCTTTCAGAAATAAAAACGTATTGCTAAGCAAACTAACAAAATTATACACATGCAACTACAACATAACATCGAATTACAGCTACATGCCAGCTGACACTGTTTCATTAGAAGTAATGGCACTATAGGAGACAGAAAGCTAACACAAATCAAAGCAATGTAATCTGGAATGATGAGATACAAATTGAAGGAAGAAACATTATTCTATTTATTTATTTTACCATCTTCTATTTGACATTGTTTTGTGATCCAAGCCAATTAATCTCTCTAGTACAAAAATCCCAACAGAGCTCAAGGCAAGGGTAGATGCTTAATGACCAACAGAGCAGCCACCTCAGAGTGCAAAAAGAGGAACAGAACAGAGTGAAAGCAAAGCATATCTACAACTTACTTTCTGCATTAGTTTAGTGAAGTATCAGGTTTTTAACATGTATTTATCCTCAAATGTATCCTCAATCTTTAGTTATAATATGCATCTGTGGTAGAGGTAATAGAATTCACCTTGAGTACTGTTCAACTGTCTCATCATACATTTTTAACCAAGTACAAAAATAACTGGTATGATCAGTGAAACAAAATCCATCACCTTTGAATGAAAATACTAATATTTTGGGTTAATCAGATTGCTTCAAACTGAAGCAAGTTCTTACCATTTGAAAAAAAAATGTATTTCAGTAGAATAAATCAGACAGGACAAAAACTGTCTAATTAATTAGTTAATGTTAGAAAAATACTTTGAAGATGAAAACTGGTCAATATGTGCTAAGTATTATCATAACTACAGAAAGAATATACTACTTGATAAGACATCATCCTATGGGAATTTGCAGGAGCTGTGTTTTGGAGTGAAAGTAGTTTCCCATTACATTAAGAAGTTTTTGTAAAAAAGTTTGCCTGTGTGTATTCAATATTATGAACAGCAAACTGCAGCTCTGGATTTTCATGCCAAAAGCTTCAGTGTGCTTGTTACTCAGAGCACTTTGCTGCTTCTTCCACTTGGGCTGCAATCAGCAAGCTGTGAAGGGAGGCAGCTCAACCCTTTTTAGATCTGAGCCCAGTTCTCTAGTACTGCAGGTGTTTCAGGTTGTAGAATGAATGTGTTGACATTCTGTAATTATAACAGAAAGAATTTATAAGACCCTGGTGTGCGACTCATTTTTAACATGCAAATTCCCTGTTTTCAGCGTTTCAACTTTCAAAGGCTTGTGGCAGTTTAAAAGCAATCCTCTTATAAGTGTATAAATTGCAATGATTATAGGAACAAGTTGTAATTGTTTCTAGTAAGTTTTTAGGAGTCTTTGATGTTATGATTAGTGTTTTGTATGTTAATATATTGATATGGCTGCTTATTTGCCTGGATGCTTGTATGCTGAAATGGTCACTAGGTTGCCTCAGCAAACAAATCTTTGATCTCAGTAGGTCTGTTTGGTTAGAAATAAAACCTAAAAGAAATTAAACAAGAATAGTGCATGCTCTAAAGTATTCACAAAGTGCTGAGATTGGTGATTGAAATACAAGGAAGGAAAGTCATAGTTTTGCAACCTGATCTGTAGGGTAAATGTCAAACACAGCTACACTAAGTTATTTTTATTCCATGTATTCAAGTGGTGTTTTGTTTCTCTTTTTTTAAAACATATTTTAATGATTCTGTAGCTGCATTTAGAAAACTTTCACAGTGACTGGACCAGAGTGGTGAATAGTCCATGGTGCTATGGACTAAACCCAAGGCTCTTTGTGTTGTTTCAAGATACAAGACTGTGCACCTTGAACCAAAGGAGATGTTAGATGTGGTGAGTTAGATAAAGCATCTTTGGCAGGTAGCCTTGTAAGAAATACTGATGTGAACAAATCTGAAAATTCACATAAGACACAAGGGATACCCATTGCACTCACCAATACACTACAGTGAAGCAGCATCACATCCTGCCGCTACACAGAGACTGGAATGCCAGAGGTGACAACCCTGAAATCCAGTTCCATTTATCTTACGCTACCATGCTGACATAAAGTCTTTTCATAGTCCAATCAAATTCTCATTCTTCATATGAAGCTGGATTTCAGTTAGTAGTCTACAATGTAATGTAAAATAGAGAAACGATATCTAGTATACCCAAAAAAACATGTCAAAAAGAATTAACCTATTGAAAGTGTATAGGTTTCACTGATGTTTCCCAGAGCCCTGACTCTCAGAGAGAAATGCATGGTACATTTTATGCCAGCTCATGTCCTTCCGTATTTATAAAGCATTTAATAAACTACATGTACCATGTGGGGTTTTTATATTACTAAAAAA
>VXBI01000145.1:0-117049 GCA_013397375.1 Toxostoma redivivum | reverse complement strand
AAAAAAAAAAAAAAGGTGAAACCAGAACATGGAAGAAAAATGGGAACAAAAGCTGACATTAAGGGGAGACTTAGTATTAATGTTCCTAATGTGCAACAGGTACATATTTATCTCAGTAGCTTACACAAGAAAGCAAAGAAAAAATCAGTTTGTGTTTACCTTTGCTGTACACAATGCAGTTGTTTTTGTTGTCTTCTACTCCTTGCCAAGTCACATCCAGCAGCCACTTGGGGCCAGCAGTCAGTACCATAGGGACTGAAGCCTTTGTCTTCTGTAGGAAGGATGATAACAAACAGATGCCATTTGTTCGCCTTGATTAAGAACTTGAATAATAATGGTAATAATCATTTTATTTGCAAACAACAAAATCTCGAAACCCATAAGCCAAAGTCTTATTCCCTTGCCTAGGGATTTTTTTAAAGAAGATACAAGCAGGAAGCTTTAGTTCTTTCATTGATTGAATGGTGAAACTATTATCAAGGATTTTTCTGAATGATATTGGATCAGATCTCCAAGATTACACAGATCTCTGGTGGCTGAGAATTATAAAGGGAATGCAGATGACTTTCACAGCAAAGAGCCAAGTGTTTAGAAGTGAACTTTAGACATATTGTACTCATAATCAATGGCATCTCACTATTTCCTGAAACAGACAGGAAAGAATTTAAAGAATTAGTATCCATTTCAAAGATCTGTCCTGGGTAATATTTGTATTATCATAGGAAATTGTTCTGAATGGATAATGGAATTTTTTCCCCTTTTGCTATGTGTCGATGTGTGATTTTACTATGTCTGAAACAGTAATAATGCTAATGATTGACTCTAAAAAGACTAAAACAAGTTCTATTAATACATTCAAAGACTTAAAAGTAAAGCATGACATCATCACACCTGAAAGGCATGAAGGCAATTTACCATCTCCTATCTGTATTTCAGATTCTATACTTAGAGAATTTTTTATTTAAGGCAAAGGCCTCAAATTTATTAATACTTAATTCCTTTTACTAATCAAATGGCAAAAATCCTGAGTTTGCTAGTATGTGGCACTTAGACTTCTATGGTAGATAGCTCTTCTCCTCTGTATCAAGAATAAAACCACCACAGAGAGTACAAAGTAAAATAGCTACAATGTAACTTTTAATTATCTTTTCTGGGATATAATTCTGTCCAAGACATTCCAACATTTTGTAAGAGAATTTAATTATTTTTATACTCCACCAATAATTCTCTAGTTGTCTCAACCTTATTTTTATTGTGATATTCTGTATTACTGACCAAGATAAAAAATTTTATGATACAGAAAAGCATATTTACATGGACATTGCAATGCTTTGCCAACATTTAATATTGAGAACTATTCTACAAATGTGGTGAAGAATAAAAACATTTATCACAGAACATATTACATTCACAAAACATTCCTGAAAATATTTATTGAAAATCAGATATTGCTTAAAATATTTTAGTTATATAAGATTAAATCAATAATCTTAAATAATATATATTTCCTATAATTACATAAATATTTTAATAAAGATGATAGAAAAGGACATTAAATGTCACAAGTCTTCATATTTTTGTGGGTTATTTGTTTAGACTCTAATGTATTTTATCAAACACACTACTTACTTAATTTTCATTTTAGATTTTACATTTTTCACATGAATGTTTATGCATAAGTCACGCTTCTACATGCACTCCATGACATTATTTATCTTCCCTATGCATTGGGAAAAACAGATAGAAATTATGAATGAAATTATGAAAAAAGAATGTGACATCTAGCAAAAATATACCTACCTAGTGTAAAAGTACTGAAACAAGAGATATGCAACGTCTCAACTCCTAGTACTATGGGAAGTTGCAGAAAGTATGTTTTGCTTATATGAAATATTACAAGAGTCAACCCAACTGCATGCACTTGTATTCTAAATATAAATTCTAATTAATAATCGACCAGTAAATTAAAAAAAAATAAGTTTCCATATAAATTATCAAGAAGTCTGATATCAGTTATGAAATCAGTGTAAAGCATACACATATGGGCTACATAGAAAAAAATGACATAAATTAGGTAAGAACTGAAAAAGGGATACAGCAGATGAGATGAAAGGTAATCAAAGTATCATCTCTGTATTCTATCATGGGAAAGTCTGAACTTTACTGTAGTTTACACCAAAACAGTGCTAAGGCTGCCACAGAAACAATTTAGAGTGCATTCCTCACACAGCTGAGAATCATACCCAAACTGAATACAAGCTGTACCAAGAATGTTGGCAACTATGGCTGCATAGCAATAATGAAGAGAAGGATCAGGACACATTCCAATACTTGCTGCATTTCTCCAAGTGCCGTTTCAGTCAAGCCTATAATATGTTTTTGTGCTTATATGTGCTTTCAGTCTCTGGTAATCCCAAGTACAATCAAAAGACAGTGAAATATTATCCAGCTAGGAGAATTTTCCAAGTACCACAAATGATTAAGACATTCAAAAAAGTTTTCTTTTTCCTAAGTTGTAGGCCAAGTTAAAAAACAGAACAAACCAAAATTCTATCTTTTAAGTGCAGATCATCTATTTAATTTTCACAAGATCTAATTCCTATTTCTGGTTTACTTCTTTCCAGACGTCTGACATTTCATTGTGTCTCTTCCATCTCTAAGGGTATTATCTGCATTAAGGTGGTATCAAAAAGCCTCAAATAATATCAGGATCTTCTTGTGCTGGGCAATAGTTTATCTACATAGACAGGACAAATAATATGTCCTGGGAAAGGATTATACTTAACCACATACTGCTGAGGAAGAATGAGATACAGAGATACCGTTTGACTTTCTCATGGAGATTAATTTCTCCTTTAGTAAGTGGTAGGCTTAGTCCCAGGCCACTGCCCCAGTTTCCTCCAGAAAAGAGAGGAGCCCAGGCCTCATCTCTTCTGAGGTGAAGCAGAAGTGGCAGCAGGTAGACTGAGCAGCAGCAGTCAGCATGTGTGTCTGCTTTGCCATTCCCCATTTACAGGGCTTTTTTGGAACTTAAAGAACTCCATGGTTATCACTAAATTAGCTTCCAGGTCAGCTTGGCAGTTAAACTTGTAATCAGCTCTGCAGCTTTAAGCAGTCTCTAGGCACTAGAGATAGGCTGGAGGAGGAACAGGGTGTTTCGTCTCACAGCTCTGCTAGCCCACAAGAACTGGTGGACACCTCAAAAGAATTTTGCATTCTCCCATAGCTCTGCTCCCAAGCTGCACAGATATGCAAATAAACTTATTTTAATATGAAAGTAAAACTTCACAAGACCCTGGCTGCTTGTAAAGCTTGGCAGCTCCACTGAGGGATACCAGCAGTGGCTTCCCTTTGATGCACCTTACTGGCATATTGTGTGAGCTGTAAGGCAGGTCAGGACCACAGCAGCAGTTCTTGGGGTCTGGCATCCTGTGAGGTTTACACATTCATAGGTGTTCACCACTGAGAGAGGCTTGCTCTTGTTGTGCCTTAGTACATAGTAAGAACTGAAGCAAGCCTGCTGATTCAGGAAAGGCCATTTCCTTAAAATGGTTAAAATGAAAAGACCCCAGTCCAAGATAACAAGCAGCTATGGTTAAATCAGTCATGCCTTTATCACCTCAAGATTAGACTACTGCAATGCGCTATACCTGAGGCTACATTTTAAATCCATTTGAAAGCTGAAGCGGGTGCAGAATGCAGCAACCCGCTTCTAAAGCAGGATATCGTGCTTTGAGCGCATTACACCAGTGCTTTTTAATTTGCACTAAGTGTCTGTGGAATTTAAGGCACTGGTTACAACCTCTGAAGCCTGGGACCTGTCTGTTTGAGATACCTAACTGAGACCTGCCAGGTTCTTTGTCTCAACTTTACAACCACAGCTGAGAACCAACAAGGAACATGAAAACGGCTTTCTTGGCTTGACACTGAAGAAAGTCTTGGCAGAACAACATGTTCCTCATGACAGCTCTTTTACCTTTGGGATATCATCCTACTTGAATTAATGTATGTTCATGTTCTGACTCTCAGAGAGTTCTATGAAAATCATCCTGTAATTCATCAGATTCATTTGTCATAGTGCAAAATTTAGTTGGTCATTCCCAAAATAGTGGTGGTAGATGTTACCAACCTTTTGTTTGGGTATTGTTACCACTCTGTTGTTTGGGCATTTTTAAAGTTCTAGTAAGAATATCTCTAGCTTAAGAAATAAACCTTTCTACAGGCACACACACACACACACAAAAAAAAAAAAGCTATCTTGATACAGAAGCAACAATATTGCAGCTGTTTACAAATAAGACTTCAAAAACTGAACATAATTTCATTTCTCTCTCCAAAAGAACTGCTACATATTACTCAAAAGCCTACAAAACATTCTCCCTACTGCCCATGTATAATCACAGGGATCTGCTAACATGGATGCCTGTAAGAGGGCCATACAGTAATTACCTCCTATTTTTCAAACGAGGGCACATTATAGACCCACAGTATTGTTCACTGCTCTACACTAGGTACATTTTACACTTGAGCAATGTTTCCCTGAAAACGCAATTTCTGCTAATGTTTTCATGCCATAACTAGACAAATTTGACAAGGACAAGCAGGGTCAAAACTGTGAACAATTAGAATTAGCTAATGAGGATAAAAGAGGTCAGGCAGGCATCCACTTTTCACTAACCTTTGAAGCAACTGGACAAACAAGGGAGGCAACCCTCAATAAATGTTTATATTCAGTCAAGAGGTTAATGGAGATAAAAATAGCCATCACAGCAGGCCGAAAATAGTTTTGCACTCTTGCTAAATGGAATCGGGCTGACAAGTAACATTAGATGGGCTCTTCCCTGAATAGATTTCTAACATATGATGTGTGTGGCTTGGCAGAAACTTGAGGAAACCCCCACGCTCAAGAAAAAAATATAGCATGATCAAGTTGTTTGAAACCTATGAAATTCTGTTGTCAAATGCCTGATCAGTGCTAGCTGTTTCTTCAGAAGCTGTGATACTGAGCTCATGCTCAGTAAGTCACTGTGACATGACATTCTGTCCCAGGCATGGTGTTCCAAGAAGAGTTCAACATTATTTAAGGAGATATACTGATACTCAAGGGCTTTGTTTCTTACTGTATTTTGGTTCCTGCAAACAGATTTTCTTCCTAAATCTTCCAAAGAGCCTGAGTTCCCATGAAAGATAAACAATACTACCAGAACATCTTTATGACCTTGGAGTAAGTTCCAATGACCCCTGGGCAGAGTTAGTTTATATAGTCAATTAAAACCAAGAGTCTACTGGGAAGAGAGCTCTAAACATATCTCAGGTGCCTTCAGATACGAGTCTGGGCTAGCAAAACACCAGTTAATACACTGATGGAGGTTTCTACTTTGAAATTCAATTTAAATTCAATTGGATCATCAGGGTTGACATGCTCAAACTGCAGAATATCCCCTCTAGAGAGGTTGAGTTCACCCTTGATGATCACCATACTCAATTCAGCAAACTTTGTAAGCTCATTGAACCAATTCAGTTGGGAAGGGCTCCTAAGGGTTCATTCTGGACAGCACAGTAACAGATATTTGTGTAGGTCTCAGAATACCCCCAATTAATTAATATTTGTTTTAAGATGTTTTTGAATAATAAGAGGAGTGGTAACTCCATTTTATCACCTCACACACTGACTATCTAAATGCATTTCTTTACCTTACAACTGATTACAAATTCATGAAGCTGTAAGACAATCCCATCCAAACAGCCCAATGGACAGACAGATCGCATGTTTTTGTTCATTTGTATGCAATCAGCTGGACTGTCGTTCACTTTCTGTAGCTTCCCTGAAAACTCTTATCTTTTACCAAGGAGGATTCAGGCTTGGAAGAATATTTATCTCAAGGGCTTTTCTGGAAAACCTGCCAGTCAAGGCCTTTGGCAGCACTTCACAGTGCCACAGCTTTCTTTGCTAGACATGCAGAAGCAGCTCCTCTCCACTAACAACAGTGGAGACATCAGGAGGTTTTCAGTGCTGTGGCTCCATGCTGATGTCAACATCACTAATTAAAGCAAAGACATGACAGTCTCCAGCTGTAAACACCTACTCTGGAATCTTACAATTGCACCAGCATTTCAGCTTTCACAGCCCCCACTATGTCTGCAGGGGAGATCTTGAAACTTGAACTAAATGCAAAAGAAATTTTGCAATCCTTAGCCCCTGTGGTTGGAAAAAAAAACAAACAAAAACCACAAACTTTGAAAATCTGGTACCAACATAATGTATGGAGTTAATTTCACCTAAATCTTCAGACAGCATGAGATAATTTTTCCAGTTACTACTTTACAACTTTACGGGATCCAGTATTTCAGAGGAGTGTTCAAGAATATGTATTTCTGCACAAATTCTTACTTGAGATGGGCCATGAAACTAGTGATGAAGAAAAGAAGGATCTGCTTCCCACTACCTTTTTTGGTGATAGCAGAAGAAAAACACTGGTAACAGTTGAAGAGGCTGTGGTCAAATCAAAGCCATTAAATGTTTCAAATACAAAAAATAAAAAGGGGGAAAAATGTGCACACAGATGGAATCCCAAAAGACAGCTGGGATTCCCTGCAACTGAGAAACCCTGCTGTTTACCCCAAGGGATCATCACTTGTCAAGTGACAAGACTGAACATACATTTCACCATGTATCACTATTTACATTTCATCCACAAACCTAAAGCAGACCAAAGAAATTATTCAAACAAAAAAACTCCACACTCTAGGTATGTTAATATTTTCCAACACTTGTCAGGACTTTAATATGATTTCAAAATTTTATTACTATCAAATGTGACTGCCTAATGCAAATTAAATGTGTGCTAAACATGGGGTTCAATTAATTTTACCTAACTAGAGTGCATTTTTTTTCAAATCTGTAAAATAAACATAAATCAAATGTCACTGTAATTTAGGGACAAAGCAGTGTTGTCAAAAGCAACTTCAATTTGTTCTTTTTAACTCAGGATACCCTCAGAAACCCGTCTTCAAACTCCTCCCCAGTTCTAAAAATTTTTAAATAAATCCATATTTTGGAATACCTGGACTTAGCCAAGTCCTGGTGATGCTTCTGTGGCCCTGGAGGAAGTTACAACCAACTGATTGGAACAGAAATAGAAAAGCTGGAAAATGTATCTCTGAACACACAGTGATCTTTCACTCTGCCCACATCATTCTGCCTTGATGGGCTTTCTACTGCAGTCCTTCCTTCCTCTAAAGCCTTCAGCTGGTATCACTCCACAGTTACTGCTCCCCTGCCCTTTCCACTCTCTTCTTTTTCCCCATTTTAGAAATACCTGACTATGTATAGATAACTTCCTTTCTCAAAGAGCACGGGATGGAGAGCAGTGTGTTTTGCCATCACTCTCTTGACTTCACTTTCTCATTTTATTTTTCCTTTTGCTCTCTTTCCTGTTCATTTTGTTCTTTAGGAAAGCAGTGTATATATGTATTGTGTGTTTACACAATAACCAGAACCAGGAAACCTCGTTCTTAGTCAGTGCTGTGATTAGCATAAATGTGCTGAGGATATTCTGAAAATTGTCAACTCTAAGTGAATCATCTCTGTTGTGGTGAGTTGATACCTGTGGGTAGCATGAGCACTGTCAGTGTATTTTAGTGTTCAGGTATCTGCCATGGGTGTTGAACCTTCCTGCTTTACTGCAAAGTTGAATACTTCGGATAATACTATTTCAGAGATGACATGCACCTGTACCGATGGAATCACACACTATATAACTTATCTTTAGACAAGATATAATACAGTGCTGCTTGCACACTTTCACACTGAATTATCAGTGCATTTTTCCTACTGGATTAACCTCACTGTTGTAAATTATCGTGTACTCTAAGAATTCAATCTCTCTTTCCACTAATTGCCAGTAAACACTTTCTGAATGCACTTCCTTGGATATAACTTATTTCACTTTTGCAAACATTTCTCACAAAAGATACCCTGCTCAGTATGGCTCAGCTGCAAATCTGCAAATATTGAATTTACTCTGGATAAGTTGATGGGCTAAACTGTGGGATAAGCCATCAGTCCCTGGTAAGCTTCTGCCAATTGGTCTCTCAGTTTGCACAAGTATCATTTGGGCTTCGGGCAGTTAATGTGACAATTGATATTTCAGATGATCAAGGAGACAATTACAGAGGTTTTTCCAGAAGCCATGAAGGCATTTATATTGCATGTGGATTAATTCTGCCTGGTCCCATGGTCTAGCTTTTTACACCAAAGCCATCCGAAATGATTGCTGTATCTCCAGCTTAGTTTAGTGTGGTACTAAATAATTTCTAGTTTAGAGTAATTTTGTATTTTTTTTCTTTGCTATACTTTTTCTTATCTTGGAATGGATGATTTAAATCACCTTTTCCATAAGTCCAAATTTCATGTATCATGTTTCTTTTTATCTAAGGAATAGAAAAAAAAGTAATTATAGGACAAGAGGGAATGGCTTTAAACTGAAGGACAGTAGGTTTAGATTAGATACAAGGAAGAAATGCTTCACTATGAGAGTGGTAAGGCACTGACAGGTTGCTCAGAGAATAAAAATCTCTGTATCCGGAAGTGTTCCAGGCCAGGCTGGATTGGGCGTAGAGCAGCCTGGTCTAGTGGAAGGTGTCCCTGCCTCAGGCTGGGGGATTAGAAATGGATGATCTTTAAGGCTCATTCCAACCCAAACTACCCCATGATTCTGTGAATCCATTAAAAATACAAAAATTAAAAAGGACAGGCATAAAGCCTTCTACAAATCATCCATTACAAAGAACTACAGAATAGCTAGTTATAGATTTTGCTTATTATATATTTTTATTACTTTGGTACTGCAAACTCAGGTTGTGTATTTTGCCTTAGGAAAGTGAATGTTTTTGTCATGAATGGTAAGTCACGCTTTAGCAGTAGTAAAAGATAACTTTTTAAAATTTGAGCCTTTTTTTTTATTTTTCAGAACTAAAGAGGGAGAAAATAAAAAGTTCTTTGTATATGCTTGTCCAATATTTTAACTGCATAAACGAGTGCAGCTCTATTAGGATTACATTTCCAATAAATATTGTGAGGTCTTTATGAAATACATATTCAATACAAATGCATTGTAGTCAATGGTGTAGGTGTTGCAGCATAATTCTCTTGGTGATGCGTTACACAAAATTAAACTTCACTGGTGCACACACTGAATGCACACAAAATATTATATATAAATTCCTCTCTAATTTGAAATAGAATTGGGAATAGAAAAAAAAATCTATGCCTTTCTTGAAAACTTTTAAAGATTTTTATGTATTCTTTTATTAGCTATTTACAGATATCTCTTCACTAAGAGGAAATGTGGTACTTTAAAGTAAGGGCATTCTCTGCCCAAGTTTTATATTTGTTAAGATAGAATAATAATTTAAGGTAGAAGTTGAATCCATGATTCAACAACCAGAAGTCTGTATGTATGACTTTGATTAATTATTTTTAGTTCAGTTAAAACATCCCAGTTTATCTCCTTTTAAGATTATCCTTGACATATTTAAAAACCCTAATGCAGATTTTATGGCCCACACCTATCCCTGATGGTGCTAATGGACTAGGCATAATGAATCATTCTAATTTGGATGAAAGGACCACACAACATTGTGGCAGTCCTTTAGAGAATTAAGGCTCAATTCTGATCTTCCAGACTTATGAATGCATTTTTGGGATTAGGCCACGTATCTGTACATCTGTTGAGTCTCAAGGGGTGTATACTCAGCTAAGTATTCTGACCTTCCAATGTACTGTATCAAATGTGTGGCCTTGGGATATGAAAGGATTTGATTACAACTGTATTTTAACACTGATTTAATATATAATTATGGGGTAAAACCTAATTCCTCCTTACATCTTCATGTAGAAAATTCCATCACTATTAAGCAGACACTAGGATATTTTTTCCCCAGCGAGCATGATAGTAAATGGAAGAAATTGAAACACCCACCCAGGATAATGTAAAATCAAGGACAATCTTCTTAGGGATGGCTTTAAAATCAGCTTCTTGTGTCCATAAAAAAATAAACTTAAATGGTCTTCTGTGAGTGTGTTGATAGTTGGTACGCTGCTGCATTACATACGAAACTTGACAGCTTATATATAAATAAACTGGAACAAGGTTCCTTTAATGACTTGTACTCTATGCTTTCTTGTTCATAGCTAATGAGGAAAGCAATTAACTTTACACACATGCATTCTATATGTAATAGTGATAGAAAAGTTTACAAATAATTGGAATTATCTGGTTATTATTGATTCAATCAAAATTTCTGTTTCACTAGTATATCAAAAATGGAATGATGTAAAATTTCCTTTGGCCGATTAAACTTTCATAAGATATGCTTTTCATGTAAAATTTTGATTTCTTTTATTCCACGGAAAACCTCTTCCTGAATATTCTAAGTGAAAAAACCCTCAAAATATTAAAATAAGACTTCTAAAGAAAATAATTTCAATAGATTTTAACATATGACTGTGCAGTATTTTAGAGGGGTTTAATTTTTCTTCTATACCATCAAATTTTGCATAGATTTTTAAATAAATAATAGTGGTATTAAGTAACTGATTAATATGAGGATTTCAGAGAAAATACTTTCTAAAATTCTTTTTTTTTCTCATCAATATGATCTGTCACATATCTGAATTACAGATTCACGGTGCTTACATTTTCTTTATCCTTTCAGAAAGCTTGGACCAGAAGATGAACTGAGCAGAGCAGCAGCTTTACCTTGCATGCAGTTACTATCTTCCAGTTGAAGAATATGCTGCACATAATCAGTCATTTTTTCCCCCACTGCTTCAAAAGCATGAGGATTTTTTTTCACTGCTCTCACACAAAAATGAAAATTAATTTCCATAAAATGCCCAATGACAGATTAAAAGCATCCTCAGTTTTTGCAGTTTGTATGGCATCATTGTGTAATGCAGCTCTCATTTAAATTATTTCAGTGTACTGATTATATGTAGCATGACTAAGAACTGCAACTACGCAAGTTTCCATGAAAAAAAAAAAGTTTCAAAAGAATGGGTGAAGGTCCTTCACTGGGATTGGAGATAAAGATGGAGAATCCAGAAACAGAACTGGTGAGTACAGGGCTCTGGTTCCAGTAAGACTCAACAAACAGCTCAGATCAGAATCTAAAGTCCAGGAAAACAGCCTGTAGCTTCGAGATTAGCTTTCTCACACTATTCCTGAGTTAAGCCAGTACAAACATCATCATGAATGCATAATTATGATTATGCACTATAATATTGCATAATAGATCTTAAAATCTGGAAACAAAGAAGTAGTGTAGGAATGCTGTTTTCAGGCTTTTGGTTTTGAACACAATGAAGTTAAGGGTAAAAGACTTTTCATAAAGAAAAACAGTTCCAAGAATATGCATTTTACTTGGAAATTTCATACGGATAGTTATGAAACATTTACGCATAAAAGGAGTAAAAGGGAGCTAGGGACCTGGTGGTATGTTTATAACTTAAAAATAGTTAACAAAGCCCAAACCCCTCCCATACGAACATATTTTAGGGAACTAAAAAAAAACAACACTATCACTTGAAATAAGTAACAATAAAAAAGGAAACTGGAAGCTTGACAAGTTTACTTAAAGGACCTTTTTCTGAGAAGGAAATAAATTTTATTTTTTAAAATTCTTTCCAGCAAGAATTTCCCGATGAACCGAGGTTTGTTTCTGGGACTGATGGATATATACAGACTGGTATCCTATGTTTAAATGACAGTGTTGATAAAAGGGTGATTGCTTAAAGGGAGCTGATTGATTAATTCACTTCCATGTGTAGAAACAAAAGAGAGTGAATTTGATGAATGCCGTAACTGGGAACATCTATGACTAAAGACTGTTGGTATCAAACTCTTCTCAGTTGCCAGTTTATCAATGAAGCCAGTTTGGGCCAGCAGTGCTGCAGCTCTGTGTTCTCTAATAGGACACCTTGGGACCTGTAAAGACTCTGAGATCACAAATCCAAGGAGTGATTGTCAAATGGGAGTGGGCTGACTTTCAAAAGTAGGGAGCATCAAAAAGAACAACAAATTTGCACATAGGTCCTAAACAGGGGTCAGGTTAATTTTTTGTTGCTGCTGTATGAAATGAAAACTCACAGTGGTAATAAGAGTCAAGCTGAGTATCACCACACTGCAGACTGAATTTAAGTGATTAGAAAACTATTCTACTGTTGGCTAAAACCAGTTTCACAAAAAATTACTTTTTAATTCCAAAAGGTAATTTTTCCTTGAAGGTTTTCCCTGCTTCAAAGAACACCTTATCCAATCCAATAAAATCAAATACTTTATCCTTCCAGTAAAATTTTTGAATGAATTTTCAGATACCTGAAAAAAAAAAAAAAAAAAAAAAGCCAGCTTCCAAATTTTCCTACCACTTCAAGATACCAATGAAGCCAATAAAAGGGAAAGAAAGACCCTCAGTTGTGTATTATGGAGCCAAGAAAGCAACCTAACACCACAAAGCAGCAGAGGTAAATCAAGCTTGCAAAGAGCAAAAGCTTTGGAAATTGGCAGAATCAGAGGAGACCAGGCAATCAAACCCCACAAGTTAGCACAACTTTATACCAGAATTTCTCTTCTTATCATAGAATTAGGCATTAAAATGTCACACTATTGCAGCCACCATATCTGTTTCAAACAACTACCTCCTATCACTTGGCACGAAGTGGCAGCAGCTGTTCAAGGCAGACTTGAACCTGGCATTCCAGCTGAGCAGGGCTTTTTCCCTGCTCCCAAGAGATATGAGCCTTCAGATGAGGTGTGAGGCTGCCATCAGCATGGGGCATTGGTCTTGTGTGGCAGCCTCCAGGCTTCGGGGTTACTACAACCTCTGCACAGGTGCTGTGGTCACCACAAGCCTTCTCAGTTTTTCAGGGAAAAAAATTAATAATTGCCTGATTCTCACAAGTCAGATCCTATTTGCACGTTGAAGGGAGGTGGTCATGTCTGCAGAGCCTCTGATAGCTCCTGCTAATTCTGAGGACACTCAGAGCACTCCTCCACTGCGGAGGTGACCTTTGATCAAACTTTCTTTTACTAAGCTGTGGATGGTGAACAAGAAAACACAAGCTACAGCTTCAAACAAAAGAAGCAGTGCTCAAACCTAGAGCTGGGCATGCCATGGCTTTAGGCTCACATCAGCCATTGGAAGGAAAAAAAGAATGCTCAGGACCAAGCTCTCCTGCTCCATGCAGCTCAGGGAGATCCAGCCCCTGCTTCTTGAAAGTTCAAGTGAAACTTGATTTACAGCCACACCTTGGGCAGCGAGCAAAAGCTGAGAGAGCTGAGAGAGATCTGGACAAAGAGTGATGGGAGGCAGAGGCAGGGGGCAGTGGGTTCCCTTAGTATTATAAAAATGCATCTTATTCTGTTTTTAATCAACGCACCTTATCCAGCAATCAAGGCAGATATATAATAAGCTGAGCTACTCTGTAAATCTAAACATTCCCCACAAATAGAAAAGATACAGCCTGAGCTCTCTGATTGTTACTAGGGCAACTATCTAAAATGAAAATCTTGTTAACCCTTTGCATGCTGTAGCCACCCATGCATCAGTGTTAGCTGACTTCTGTGCACTTATCTCTCCTTTTTCCCCCTCAAGAAATTCATAATTGTATTGCTTCACAGTAGTTATGGTCTGGTTATCCTGTTTGAGACTGAAAGAACTGTGATAGGTGGTAGTTTCATAGGTACAGCTGAGTTTTGTTACTTGTTCATTATTGGGATTATAGTTCAATAAACAACTAAGAAAACAGAAGAGAAAATCCTTAGATTACTCCACAAGGCCTGGGATTTTGATTAAAACCCTGACAACCGGAATGGGATGTTTTCTAATAAACCACACTCCTGCCTTTTTTCTATTAGTTATGAAATGATTTGACTGTAAAAAACATATTTTTCAGAGGAATTATATCTCTATACTGCATTATAAACAGGCTACTTTTCAAACACTTTTTAAAAAGCTTCTCTTTCTTAAGTACTTCACAGAAGACTGCCAGGGATTTTGACAAAATAAAATGTTAACCACAGTGCATTGAAAATTATTGGGCAGGTATTTGACTTGAAGAATTTTTTAAATGCAAGAAAATTTAGACAAAAAGAAAACTGACTTTCTAATTTATACAAGCCACAGATAATATTACAATCTAATTTATACTTGTATGTACCTCAATATTCAAGACAGTTTCATTACAATATCTATTTGGCAGCATCATGACAAAGTGAAACCCTGCAGTTCTTATGTCTTCTATATTTCATCACTGAAAACAACAGAAGCCATAGAAATTTTTCCAAATTCAAAGTAAAAGAAGCAGGACGTAGTCCATAGACATAAATTCTATTGATTCTTCTACCTTCTGCCTACCATGTAATCAATAGAGACCCTTTAGTACTGGGCAGAAACAGACTCTATGGAATTCCCACTTTGCTGTTATTGAGAGTGAAATTCTTAATAGATATTTTACAGAATTATTTCATTCACTTCAACACAGATAAGTTTAAAAGATCATTACTTGGATATTTTTGCAGAACTGAACAACTCATATATATTAGTAAACAACGTACTTTTCTATATAAAAGCAAAATTTACATGTAAATGAGCCCATATAACTTGAAGTGACTGAAGTAGTGTGGAAATTATCTTGAATGGTGTCCACATTAAATTGAAGGTTATCAAGCTTTCAATACACTAAAATAAAGACGCCATTCACAATAAAATATTAGTTAAATATAATTACTACGATACTCAGTTTTATTAAAAAGAAACATTGACTAATTTTAAGTTTACCTAGAATTGTTTGAAAGTTTGAGAAAATAATTGGTCTAAAAAAGAAACCGGATTCCCTTAATAAATGTGTATGTCAGATAATGATGCTAGAAATCTTAATATGTGCTCTTCTTATTTACAGAAAATTGAACCCATTAAAGTGGACAAACTAACTTTACTTCTTCCTTCTCAATAAATACCTATGTGACCAAAAAAGCTCACAGACCTCACCTGTACTGTAAATAAAATGAAGATTAGATTGATGGAACTGGGGCAAAAATGACACGTCTTGTCTCATACAAATTGCTTTGTTTAATGTTGATAATTTAAGATTTTGGATAAGAATGAGTGAGGTGCATAACAAATGTAAAGATTGTGCTGGAATATACACAGGTAAGAAAATGTTCACCAGGAGAATGACTTGAATTAGTTTCTCTGACTCAGGATGTGTTCCAATTGTGTTTTTCAACTTCTGAAACATTTCCAATTTTTCTGTGATTAATGTGATATATAGCATTCAAAGCAATTTACCTTTCACATTTTTTCACAATCTATCTTTTTCGTAAAGTCAAATGGACTACATTTTCTCGAGTCAAACTTCAAATTTACAACACTATAATACTAGATTCATCCTAAAGACTTTTCAAACATCAAGGCTATTTATCAGTATTGGCTTATTTCCCAGGAATATGACCAAAATAATCTAGAAATATACTGGCTAGTCAACATACTACACATAATTCTAGGAAGGTATAATAATCCTAATTTTCCACTGTTTTATTACAAGGAAGATTTTTTCTTTAAAAAAACAACATCATTGTTATTTATTTATTATTTATTTATTATGCCTCCAACTCCACCTTGTTTCCATATAATCTTTAAATTGCTGAGTTTCCAAAATTGGCCTGCTAACCAACTATCTTGAGGTACCCATATCTCCTACCAGGTACATATAGATCCCAACTCCTTTGGCTTTGCTATAGTTGTATATAATTATTTTGAAAGGGAAAGATTAATTGTACGTGATTTATTTGTCCAGGTTAATTACAAGGACTGTCTTCTTTGGGACAAACTAGGGTCAAAGATTTTTTTCCTTGAAGAATCTTTAAAGACCTGGGGGAACTTCACCACATACTCCCCAGAGAAGTCCTCCCTTCTTGTGGGTATTTGCCCTTCTTGATCAGACATAAAAAGAGTCATGGAGCAGTAAAGGGCTTTCTAAAAAATTCAAAAGAAAGAGAGTATCATGCCCTGCAAACAGTAATGGTGAGATGGGAGAATCTCCTCTATTACTAGAAATTGCTCAGTAAACCTCAGTAATCCAGCACGCAACTACCTCATCATCTGACTTCACATCTCCATTTCTTCAAACTTAATCTAAAATATTTCCTAAAGCCAATGAGAAAAAGCTTTTGATAGAGCTACAACTAATGGCCAACTTTGGCAATTATCACTGTGAAAAAAATCAGGTGATTAAAACAGGTGAACTGCTCGAATCTACAGATAGTTCAAAGAAAACTTCGTGGAAATATATTATTCAGTAATGAAAATGTAGACTTTCCAACTGTGGTAAATTTTTAACAATATATGATAAGTAAAGAGAATACAAAAAAATGTTCCAAATCCTGAATAATTGTATTATGAACCTTTTAAATGTTTTCTTCAAACTTAGCAGTGGCTTAAAATATGCAAAATTAAATATTTCATGCAAATGCCAGGTTCAAGACTAACAGTTCGCAAAGGCTATCAAATCTGTCCAGGCGTACCTGTTTGGTTCTGCAGCCTCATCTGTAGTTCCATAGGACAAGCAAATAGACAACAGGTCATATTTTACTTTCAGTAACAAAGACAATATTCTCATTGACATCAAAGCGATTGTACCTGTGATTCAGATAACAGAATTTAAACCAATCTTTGCAGATCATCTTTTCTTTGGCGTTTCTTGACTGTCAGATATTTTATGATGTTAATAATTTCATTTTGAATTTAAAGGGAAAAAATGTTGCTACACTTACCTACCCCCAACCAACACACCCTGCCCCCAAACATATCAAGCCTGATCCTTGAAATATTTATCTCTCATTAGTTGAGCTCAAAATACCAGAGAAATAGGTAGGAGTTGCTGTGGGACAACCTTCAAGGATTACAGGCTTTGGTTATGAGAAGCATTTACCTATAGGAAGAAAAAAAATACCCTTTTTTATTCCATTGCACTTTATAAAAGTTAACATTATTGGAGGTAAAACCTATCTTAATTTCCTTTACATATACCACCAGTATTCATAGTTCATAGAAACTCCAGGACTAGTAAGGTATTCATAATTCCACTAATGAATACATTCAGTTTCTTTTTTCTTTTTCTGAAAATAATTTCCATCTAAAGGAGTAACAATCAGCTTAATCAGAGCATCGAAAACCATGAAATGGACACAATACTTCTCTCCCTGATCTCAGTGACACATCATTACTCATATCTACAAATCCATAATATGTCTGTATTATATGTTATATCTTATCATATATGTAATATATGAAAAGACTGTGATTGGAGAATAATGGACAGAACCAAAGATGTACCAACTAAATACTTAAGAAGAAGACTAGAAGTTAGGATACTAAAATAATGACAGTATTTGAAGCATAATATGCCATAATTAACTCGGAGAAGGATGTCAATACAATGTAAATAAATGCAGTGGCACACAGTTCATTCTAGGAACTAGAATGTTATATATCTGTGCATGCTAAGTGCAACCTTGTATGCTTGCAGCATCATGCTGCAAGTGCTCCAACCAGAAGATCCAGGTATCTACATTCATATACTTTTTCCTGTCAGTTTTCTGCATCTAAGAATGATGATGTATTTAGAGATTATGCTCATAGATTCCTGAAGCATCATACTTTACTTGAGGACATGTACTTTGCAAAAACCTTCTCTATTTCTGTCCCATTTCCTGCACCAATGCTTAAAAACCCCATGTATTTCAACATCCTTATAAAGTTACAGATTTAAATCCTTACTTAAGAAGCTAAAAATGTTGCTCAGGCAAAGTCTCATTACCATCGTGCCTTCTATACTCGGGAAATAACAGGCCCTGCCCAACGGAATTGCAAAGGAGGGAACAAGCAGAGCCCATACTCCAACATCCATTTAAAGCTAACTGCATTTTTTTTTCCCTACATTTATCTCAGAGTATCCCTGTTTTAAGTACTCCTGGTCAGCTAGGCTTTATCTTTGGAAATTCATGGAGTTTTATTTTACTTGCCCTAGAGTTAGATTGTGTGAGGAAGGTATTAAAAATTCCTTTTTCTATATCAGGTCTGCAAGAAAACTCACATTACCTGAAATCAAAACAAAAATGGCATAAAATTGGCAGGAACAGATTTATTTGAATATTCAAATGATTTTTGAAGAATTCATCCATTTTAAAATCTGCTGCACAGATACACCACCAATAGAAATTACATCAAAAGCAAACATACTCTATGGAAATAAAAACTACAGAGAGTGAATAAGGGCATTACACAAGAAAAACTCTAAAAATCATTCTCTGAATGACTGTTTTACTTAGTTAAACCATTTAGAGCCAAGATGAAGGATCTAGATTCATTTAATAAACACGGTGTCTTTTGTCAGTAGAAGTTTTTCTAGTTTTCATTAGTTCTGAAAGATTTAATGCTTCATAGATTGAACAACTATAATTTACGCTAGCAGATATTCAGGTTCCTAAGTATTTTCTTACATGAGTATTTTATCTTTTAGCATCCTTTAACTTATTTTCCATTATATTCCCTTATATTTTGTATTTTAACTAGTGGTTTAGTGACTGGTAAAGAAAAAAGAAAAGCAAGATATATGAGTAGAGTCCTGAAATATCCCTCTTTCTCATTCTGAACATTGTTCTTAAATTCGGAAATCATTCAACAGACATTAGCTAATCAACATTACTCTGAAGGATTACATTATATAACAGGAGATGCACTTGTATTAAGAAACATTTGACTTCAAACTACATGCTAAAATCAACAGGAATATACTATCTTAAATACTTGAGCAAAACTCAGTAAAAGATACAGTAGGCAAACATTGTAGTCAGCTCAGCAGTGATTACCAACTCATGCTCCAAATTCACTATAAAATGAAAATCAATATTTCCACAAGTTCCTGCAACATAAAAGATAACCTTCATTGATTTTTCTAGACTTAGGCCTCACTGATAAAATCTAATATAAATTTTCAACCACGAGGATTTGGATCAGAGCAGGGGTGATAAGTCCTGCACATCTCTTAAGAGGTGGAGAATTTTTTTTTTTAAAGTGCACGTTCATACTATTTATAATTTGCCCTGTGCAAGTGAAAGCCTTTTCCACCAGCGCTATCAGGGATCTCTTCTAATTTTTATTACTGTGAGGCTAAAGCCTGTTCCAGATAATTTGGAAATTTCAGGGGAATTGTGATAGGGCTGATGGTGCAGCCCTGGCTGACTTGAGAAAAGAGCTAACCCGTAATAGCCTCCATGGCCGTGCTGATTAAATGTTGCCATAGATGAAAGGCCTGCCATCGCCGCAATAAATTAACCAATCACACAAATCCCAAGTCAGTGCTAATCCTTCCTTGATACTCTGATCCTCTGATCAGCTCAAGGAGGTAAAGAAACTGGCTTGTGACGCTTGGTGCTCTAACCCCTGGATTTCATGTACACAACGAGCTAATGATATCTTGCTGACCAGTTCAATGGGATGAACTTCTCTCACAACCCTTAGGGAACACTGTGGCCTTCTTTAAAAAAAATGACAAGCACATGGCAGGTTTTGTGTTTTATTGCGACACCGCGGGAAAACTAACCAGCACTTGTTAACTGTTAACCACAATAAGCATCAAGCTGACGTCTGCTATAAAGCCCACTGTACTTTACAAATGCCAGTGATGGATTAAACTGGAACCAAGACATTAAACCAAGAACAACTATTCAAGTAATTGTGATTGAGCTACCCCCCTCTCAATAGGGAAGTCTGCTGCCTTTCCTGTTAGACCAGTTTTTATCCCATTCTTACAAATTTGGGAGGGGGAGTAAGGAGTGAGGATGTGTGTCCACATATCCGAGAGTGTACAAGAGAGGAAGAGAAAGTCCCTTTACCTCTTACTCTCAATTGTACTGCCACAGCATGATTATAATCAGATTTAGACATAGGCTCATTTAATCAATTAGCAGAAGGCCTGAACACATGCAGCATTTTCTCATTAATTATGTGAATGCTGTCTTTCCAATACACTTTGTGAAATTGAGTCTGTGCAGCCTGTGTTAGTATACTTCATAATTGGGGAAACTTTTTTTGTGTTAATTGGTTGCTAAAAGTAAGAAAGCTCTGGGGTTTGCCTCTAGGGCTTCCACACATAAAGAGTTTTGAAAGTACTTCATATCTCTCCTGGTCAGTTCTGTGAAATTAAAACTGTTTTTCCCTTCTTCTTTGAGGAAGTGGTTTGAAAACAGGGCTCCTAGCAAATGTCTGTGCATATGTGTGGTGTGTTTAAGGGCATGTCTGAATGTGCTCATGCAAACATACACGCATCCACACAAAATCACATAACCCTGGCTTGTCTTAGGGACCATCATTGCCATCACTGAATTCAACACAAACATGATCACATGGGTTTGATCATTACTATTTATTGAGGTGGTTTCATTACTTCTTCAACATAGATTTATTTTTCCAAACTTACACAATGAAAATCAATCATACTTGAGGGATTTGCTAACTTCTTAAGTTTTGGGATGGTGTCCAATTTGTCAGACTAGATATAATTTATAGAATACATATGCTGTTTGGAAGGGCCATAGCTAACTGAGTCACTATACTTATTACCTGCCTTTGACTGTTTCATACATCTTTTTGTATGTGTACATCTCGGGGCTACACATGCGCTCTGTTGCTGCCACCACAACCGTCCTCGTGCCCTTCCCAGCTAACCTCTTCACACTGCTGGGCTCACAATAGTTAGTCCTGGAGCAAGCCTTATGGGAATCAATTAGTAAGAATTAGACAAGAACATAGCACTCTCTGCAAGCCACTGTGGGCCAGCATTTCCCAGTAATAGAGCTATCTCTGGCAAAACCATTTTCCAAGAACAGCAGATGTTAGTGCAGTCCAGAAAGGTACTTAAAGTACATTTTATTCAATAGAACCACAGGGGTTGGAAGAAATTAAATGGGACTCTTCTGTCAAATTTAATCCCTTTGATTTTACCTCTGATGCTTCATATTGGCTAATGTGTATCTACTTTAATGCTGCACTTATCCAAGTTAACTATACTGCACAGTTAATATTTTAACTTTTACTGGCTATCAGAGCAATACAAAAGATCATACTTTATGATGAATCATTAAAATAATATGCTTTAAAAATAATACCTTGTGGAAGTGGTTTTAACATATGCAGAGATTCTCAGACTTGACAGCCCATGGTAAAGTTTAAAGTAAAATAATTTAATGAAGATAAAAGTAAGACAAGTTATTTATGAACATTTATATTTTATGAGGATGGCAGTCATCCTCAGAAAGACCTATGTATGCTTTCAGTTTAAATACCTTCCTTCATGATATAAATATTTTATATTTCCACAATAGCATTATGTTAAAAAGAAAAACCACTCCATCTTTGTTAAGTGAGGGACTTCTCTAAGGACAAATATATCCTCTGACAACTAAAGCAATGGCCTTGGATATATTTGATCCTCATTCTCTCCACACCACTGGACTTCACAAAACAACTCTAAATATAGCCTTTCAGTTAAGCAAAGTTGCACCATATTTTCACATAAAGATCTCCATTTGTGCCTGCACAAGTGAAAATAGGAAAATATACACATTCATCAGTGATTGCTCCTATGAAGCTACAGGCCCACAGATTGGGTCCACGCTCTGAAAAGTTCACTCACTAGCTAACAAAGACTCTATCTCCTGCTTTTCTGCAAATACCACGGATAGACTAGATTACAGTATCTTTAGAGAAGCTAAAATAGCATTCAGAGAGGACATTTATAGTGCTATATTCATCTTTTCTCAAAGAATCATAAAACTCATAGTATAGCAGGCACATAATCCATTGCAATCAAATCACTAAAGAAGGCAGGAGGAAAGAGACCTTGCTCAATTTTACTTGGAACAGAGAAGGTGGACTTCATCAAAAGATCGATTCTTTTACATTTCTGATGGGATTTTTCTATTACTAGTGTTGTCATGCAGCTTCCTTGCTTTCTGTGATTGCTGTTTGGAGTCAGAACTTCACTGTTCCCATACCTTCTTCTGTAAACAGAGAGTTGTTTAACATTCCTCTCTGATGAAGAAAGTATGGACTGACATTGTGGACAGCCAGTCATGATGAGAGGTTTGACCACCACTGTCCAATCCTTGCTCACTGAGAGATGTCTTTAAATACCCTTTGTTGTAAACAAAAGTCTTTTCCTGCTCACAAGCCTGGAGTCATGTGTGTGTCTCTCACACTGCACGTGGCTACGTCATCAACGTGACCACAACTAGTACCAAAAAAAAAACCCTAACCAAAAAAAGCCCCCACAATTTTTGTATTTTAACTAATCTTCAATATATGACATTGTACTTTTATTATGGAAACTGAAAAAGGTAAAACACACATAGATTGTCTTAATGTATATGCAAGTATATAAAAACAGTCCATCTCTTCAGGTGACAGTTTCAGTTGACCGTGTTGTCTCTTTTGGATGAATAATAGTCCCAAGCAAGTGGATGAATTAGTCACAAGGAAAACTAACTTCATTTCCATTTCCTACATTTCCATTCTGTCCCTGTTTTCATAACTCTTCATTCACCAGGTGCACAATGTTTTAAATTGTGGTTTCAAATGTGTTAATGTGAATTCCAAATCACTGGCATCCACAGAGAGGGACGGGAAGTTCATCTATAGTGTTGGTGCTGTTTTAAATGCAATATAATGGTGGTATTTTAAGGTCAGTACTATGCTCAGGAGACTTTACAAAGAAAGTGGGTTACTTAGGTAACTGTGTAATGCACCTAAACATGACCAGCTCCCTTGGTAGATTTACCACTGAATAACAAGGGTAGGAATGCAAAAAGAAAAGCGTGCAAGAAGAACAGATTTTAAAGAAACAACACACATTTTAATCTGGAGGCTGTAGGATCTTACCAAATTCTTTGTCAAAGAACAAAGTAATGAAATTTCAAAGTTTTTACTACAATAACCTTGGATCTCCCAGGGAATAGTCACTGAAATATGAGAGAGGTTTTAATACCTGGAAGCACAGATGCATTATAGTGAGGTCAATTCAGGAGCACTATTGAGACTCTAGGCCATAATGACTCCATATGGAGCTGGACAGTAGCTAAGGTAATAAACTTTCACAGTATGATTTCTTTGCTCAGTGCAATACTCACATAATTCAGCAGTTACTCATCTTTCATTCAGTGGAGAAGGCTTTTTTTTCGCCCTTTATTTAAGAGCCACCACGTACTCATTCTTTCCTTCTCATCACAGAAGGTTTACATAGCCAAAGAAAACAGTAACTGAATTCCCAATTAAAAAAACAGAATTTTATGACTGAATGCCATAGAAAAGGGAAATTCCTCAGTCCTTGACCGCTACACAAAGATGTTTCCGTTTGTCTTAGCCACTGGTGTTAAATGGATATTGGCCTTAGCTTCCGGAGTAATAAGACACTAAATGCATTTGAGGACACAGAAATAAGAAATTGGGGACAGCTGCGGACAGCAGATTTGGGACACTGGTATCATGTATGTAACAAATCTTTATTAATAAGTACATTAAATCCCATATTTTTCATTTATAACTGCTGCATAATTTCCTGTTAACACTTCATGTAAATTCCAGATAAGGTAATAATTTTTTTTCAGAATTCTATTTCTGTTTCATTATATGTTCTACACTCTGCCCCACAGGTCAGTCGCATGATTGAAGTTTTATGCCTCATTAAAATTCCCCTAGTTAAAACATGGAGACAGAATTTTGGTAATTCCTTTCTCCACAACTACAATTAACCATTCCGCTGGATTCCTGTATTACTGCAATCCAAGTTTAAAAATTACTGTATGGTGAGATGGTCAAGGGGTCTAAATGTCCTAAACATAAGGCTCTTATCTTTCTTTGCTCCAATGGCTGAAAAACCCCTGCACCACCACCTCCCAGTTCAGTATTTCTAGCTAGCAGCTGCTATCAGAAACCTAAATAACAAAAATATGCAAACTTGCACACTAATTCCCTTTGGAGATAGATCTTGGCTGCAGCCCTGTCATAAATCAGAGAATTTCGATATGAAATGAGGCAAGCAGCTCTAATCATTTCTGCATTTCAAATTGGATCACTGGCTCAATCACTGGGCTTTTTTAAACTGCTTGCCTAAGAGCAAATGTGAGGCGGGAGATAATTCTGAAGAAATCTCTTCTTTTGTGGCCGTAGAACTCTTTTAACTGTTTCAAGACTGAAGGCCACATTTCAGTGATAATAACATATATCTGCTGCGAGAGATATGGATCCTTAAAGACATCTTCCCTCTCTTTCAACTCATAGAATTCCATCAATATATGCATATATTATATATATTAATATATGTGCATGTGCATATGGGTGTTGTGTGCATAAAAAGAGAGGGAGAGAAAAGAAGAGAGAAACATCTGACATGTAGCCTCAGTATATTTCCCTTTAGAATTTTCCCTTCCGACTTACTCAGTATGGGTTTGAATTGCTGCAATGACTGCATAGTTAACTTTGTACACATATACACAGGCACTTTGGAAATTTATTTAACAATGAAAGCAAAACTGAAACGTAACCCTCACCTGCCCAGGTTTTGGCTCAGAAATAAATCAGAATATAAAATCAAGGTAAACAGAGATCTTTGATAATTGTGTATGACCTCCAAAGGCCTCCTCCTTACCCATCGAAGTCCTGAAATTCTCCTTTATTACACTATTGATTTTCTATTTTCATGCCTTATCTAAACCCTGAAAACAATATATCACAAAAATTACCCTTACAGTCAATTACTGTGCAAGCAGCATCATCTTGACTCGCTGTTTTTATGCCCAGAGTATCCACTCTTTTTCACCCAAACAGTACTACTGGCTCGTTACAGTTTCAGTGTCCTCACCACAGTGCTTTGAAATTGAATTTAACTCTATTATCAGCAGGCTTTTGTAATCTCATGTAAGCCTAATAGTGATCAGATGGAATTTTACAGCTAAGCTCCCTGCATTTTGAGGACTAATTTAAAATATTTATATTTTTCTTTTTTGTTTTAGACAGTTAAAAAAATCACCTAACCAGGTTTTATTGTCTCCTATTTTCACCTTCTAGCACCTCATACTCTATTTTCTTTCTGAAAGCTGGATGCATAATTTTTGATACTTAATTTTCTGTTAATAAAATTTCGTAAACTGATTAATTCAACACCAATCCGGATTTTTGATGATTTCATTATCACTGCACAGTGCCAGTGGTGCAGCCATAAAACAAGTAACACTGTTTTAGATTATCTCATCTGAGTATAAAAATATGCTGATAGGTAAGAGCATTCCCAAACTCTACATTGCCACTCATTCTTGATTCTGTCAAGGTTTAAAAATATGCATATGATTAAATTTATATATATGTATGTACTTTTTTTAGACACCTTGACAGCTGCAAGGGCTATACTGCCAGTGTTCTCCTATTCTTCTGCCATGCACACATAAAAGAGAAATCTAAAGAACTCGTGTCATAATTGTCAGAGGCTCACCAATCGACATGTCCTTGCATCCATAACACTTAATACTGAAATCTGGAGCCAGCACATCCATGGAGTTCAAATGATGCTTCAGGATCTACTGTGCTTCACTTTCCTTCATGACAGATTTGGCTTACATGAATAAGCCTTAGAATTCATTCCCCCTTTGCCTGAATGAAGTTTGGAAGAAGGGTAAATCCAAAAGTGATCTGAGATCTTCAGAAATCCAAGCCTTTAATCACAGTGACATGGGGTGGGACCTATTCACCGTCCATGCTCAGCAGCTGCACAGCCTGCTGGACTTGCAAAATCAGGCCACAAAGCAGCACACTGAAAACCAAAGCCCAGTAACACCAACAACCAGACTGCCAGAAGGCTTTCAGTCTTCTATTCAAAACAATACATTCAATGTTAATACATCAAGTCTCATGGGGTCTTGCCCGTTAAGTTTGAGGATTTGAATCTCATGAATGCGGAATCTGCATTGTTCTCAGCAGAGGTCACTTTGCTGCGCATGTAGGAACATGCGGGTTGCTTCAACAGCTTACAAGTGTAACAGAATTGTCAAACCCATTTTCAGCTCACCTTTGTTTCTTCTGTGTCTCAGGGCATGCAATCCCAAATCCTTGTAGTTCAGTGGGGAGTTACAAGCCATACCCTGATGCTGTTTCAGGAGCAGAGTGTTTGGTGTTACCTCTCTGACTTGCCTAACTATCACCAAGAAGAACTTATAATGACCTACCTTATTCCTCCTATCCCACTGATATTTTTCTGCTTTAAAAGGGTGCAAACGTCACAGAATTCACATTAGAGGAAAGCAGCCCTATATCAGGACTGAAATTACTCTCCAATGTACAACATGCATCATGATTTAAGTGATTAAGGAGGTGCCAGCAAAAGTTCGATTGAGCAATCATTAGTCTTTTAATGTATGTTATCATACTTTCCCCTCTCTCTGCCTTGGTTTAAAAAGGCCTCATGATTAATGTCACCTTTCTTCTAAAAATGTGCAAGCAAACAGTTCAGTATAAAGTTTTGATTTTAGGTTGATTTTCTGATAGTATCTATTTCTTTGCTTACATTTAAAATCAGTGTCCATTGAAAAAAATAAAATTCAATCTAGACAACATTGAAATGTTTAAATGTGACCCTAGGCTGCTTCTAGAGAACATTAAATGAAGGTAAATTGTAAGAGTTTTTAAGAAAAATCTGCAGATGCTTCTTATAAGCACTGGCTGTGGCATGGCTGTAGACAGGTGCACAGATCTGCAGTATGCCACCAAGTTACACATTTTTTTCTCTAGGGATAAACAATATTTTTACTGGTTATCTCACTGCTGTTGTTGTTATTTTCCTTGTCAGCACAGCAGAGTGAAATAGCTTCTTTGAGCCGAGGTGTACAACATCTTCTCAATTATTAAAATTCAGTGCAATGTTACTAAAACCCTAATAGTTATAATATAATGAAGCACTCCAGGCTTCACAATCCTAAAAAGTATTAACCCAGTAACATGATAATAGAGGAATTCAGGTGAAAAACAGATCTTCATGGTATGTCACAGAAATGACCTCCTCTACACACAGCCCTTTTGACACTTGTGGGAAGGGCTTTTCTTCAGACATGAGACCCCAAGGCATTTTGAAGGAAATTTCTCATTTGGTGGAAAACACAGGCTTCTTATATCTCCCCTTTTTTCTCCTCCCTGATTTCACCTTTCTTATTTACATATTCAGAGTAGAGAAAAAGTTACAAAAGATACAAGGATTGGACAGGAAAAAATAATAGTCACATATTTTGGTGATAAGTGCTCTATTCTGGTTGTATTCAATACACTTATTCAGTGTATTCATAACTCCAGATGAAAATCAGTGGAATTCCAGAAAATTCTATGTGTCTTTTGCTGCTGAGATACTGAATATAGAGGAACTGTATGGAGAAATTAAAAAAAAAAAGAAAAAAATTATTAAAAAGTCAGAATCTACAGAATGTAAGGATTTCACAGCAATGTTATGTCAGTACTGTCTCACTTTACACAATATTTTTCATTTTTAGTGTACATATTTTACTATGTCACTATTTAGATCCCAAAATATAATAGCATGTTTTACTAATTGCTGCATGAAGAGTTTTAACTTTCACAAGCCCTGAATGTTTTAAACTTTAATTACACACAGTTAATATCAAATAGAGTTGTATTTCATCATTGACACCTTTATGAGGATTGCAAGCATCCCAGTTATTGCTCTATGCTCCACCTTTCAAGGCTTCAGGCACCATTTCCATCTCCTTACACCCACTGCTAAAGGTACCACTAGAGATATCAGCAGTTCCTCTGCTCATCACAGACAGAGCAGCCATGATCTTGCTTTGTACTTCAGACAACTTGTTGAACAATTCTTCTTAGATGGTCTACATCATCTCTTTTAAGAGTTTGGGGTTTTTTTGTGTTTGTTTTTTGTTGTTTGTTTGGTTGCATTTTTTAATCCAAAAAGCTGCAAAACTCCTTTAAGACGAACCCCCTCTTTCACAATGAAATGTGTCTGAAATTCTAAACCTTCTCAAAATTGAAACACTTCTTTAATTCATTTACAAAGATGAGTTCAAAAAGAAGGCAAGAAGTGTGCCATAGTCCCAAGGAAACCAGAGTCACCCCAGCATTGCCTACAAATCCTAGATAGGCATGGATAATGAGATGGCCATCTCTAGGCAAGGTCTTTCCCCAAAACTTATCTCAAACAACATTGCTTCCCAGTGCATGGATCAGTGAAGCTGTGGCAACAGGACATCTACTTCTCAGTAAAGACAAATACCTAAGGAGTGATCCAAATGCAAAGGAATAAAGTTCACTACTCAAACTAATGTATTAAAAATAAGGTATATGACAGATTGAAAGAATTATTCCAGCTTCTTAATTTCAATTGAGGCTGAACAACAATAACTTTACATTTTCCCGCAGCCTTACTCAGTCAGCCAAAAATGTAGCTAAAAGCTTCTGAAGTAAGGAGATTCAATTAAAACAAGCAACTTTTTTCCAGTTCAGATCAAAGGTGACATATTTCTTTTAAGGTCTTATATTTCTTCTAAGGTGTTCTTTTGAATGGTGAGAAAGAGAATAGTACTTTATGTTAAAAAACATTTTTTTCTCATTCTGCTTTCCATCTCTGCTTCATTTTACACAGGAATCTTTTCTCTTTACAATTCAATGCAACATGTGTAAACATGGATTATACCACATCAGAAACCAAGTTAGCTATCTCAAGAGAATTTGTATCTCTGCTGTGTGTAAGTAAGCAGATTAATTCCTAGATCAGGCATTACCTAATGCATTTTCAATTCAATTTTTTCTTTTCTTTCTGCACACAAGATCAGGGAAGTGGGATTATTTTATTAATTTAACTAATATTTTGCATGTTTTTCTCTTATCTTTTTTTCCTCTAAATTTTTTTGTTAGCTCTTAGTGAGTGATTTAGTATGAGCAAGGATGTGTAAAGACAAGAGACTGAAGACCTCAACACCTCACAGAGAAATAAATTACATGGGAGTGACAAACTTTTCCTCCCAATGCACTACTGGAAATAAGGAATTCTCACATTTTTCAAACCCTGATCTACAGCAGCACAACCTGCCTGGGGTAAGCTCAGTTATTGTAAGAAATTTGGGAGAAGATTATTTATTCATTAACATTTATGCTGCTTTTATGGAAAATCTCAGAAGTAAATAATGAGTCAGTCTGGTTTTATTACAGCAGTGCCTGCTAGCACTGTTTGAGGTAAGGGTCTGTCAACATATCACAAAAGCAAGGGATTTATTGTGTAAGATCAGTCCACTGGTCCATCCAGCCTGCTAGCATGCCTCTGGTAGTACCCAAGTCTGATGCTTAAGCAGAAGATGGGACAGTAAGCCCTTAATGCACCTGACTAATTGTGTGCATTGTTAAACTTGGGCAGGGGCAGAAGCAAGCGATTCCTTCTTGCTCTCTGCTGTGCTCACTTAATGCCCAAACATAGAAACTGATTATGTCCCTGTAAGCAGCAAAGTAACAGACAGTGATAAAAGTATAAGGATTCTTTTCAAGCCAGCCCTACAACTAGCCTAAGGAATGGGTGTGCTATCCTGAACAGGGAAACTCATCATACATTTCTATTTTACACAAAACTACCATTCAGTCTTTTTTCTTTTAATTTCCTTAAAATAAGTTCTAAATGCTACTTCCAAGCAATTAACTCTAAATTACCTGTTTGGGGTGAAGCTGGAAATGAAGGAAGGGTAAGTCCTGAACATTACAAAAGTATCTTGAAGATCAGTAAGAAAAAGGACAAAGAAATTAGAGAAAAGAGAAGGAAACACAGGTGAAAGTGAACAAGAAGAGATTGGAAAGTGAGGAGAAAGGCTAAGGGGCAGAAACATAAATAAGAGATAAATATCAGGATATGTGGGACAGGAAGCTGAAGAGCCAAGGGAAGCCATGTGGCTGCAAACGATGCTGAAGGGAGAAACCTGCTGGGGTATGGACAGAGTAACAAGACAAAGACAATGAAAGCCACTGACAGGATTTCACCTTTCTGCAATGCTCCAGACTCTCTACTCTTTAAGACCCTCAGTTTCTGCATTCCAGGTGATCTTACAGAAATATTCAGTAGTTCAGAATATGAACAAGATATCAAATAGGCGTGTATGCATGAAAACATGAAAAAGCAAAAACTGTCAAATAAATTGCTAAATAATCACCCAAATAGGACAACAGGAAAAAAACCAAACATGAGAGTACTATCAATGGCTGAAGCTAATGAGTATCTCAGGGCATTTGGAGAGTTTTTGACCGGAGCTAAGGACTGCAAAGACTTTTATACCTTTTGAGATACATGCTATAGTGGCATTTCTTCTGCAGCATAATTTCCTCCATCCAAACCTGAACTCATCTTTGTCAGGATGTGCACAAATGCAGAAGTAATCTATAGTGTATGCCTTACACATCTAAAAGGTGATCCTGTTTGATTCTCAAACTCCCCCTGCCACAGAACAACCCCACCCAAACCCAACCAAACAATCAAACAGGAAGCAGGGATTTTTTTTTTTTCTAAAATGAGTAATTTTTTTTCTCCCTAGACATTTGTGAAATTAGTTATTTTAGTTGTCACCCCTTTCAGAGAATGATGTTCATATCTAAAGTTAAAATTAATACAAATGACTGAAGAGGCACAGCCTCATTACAAAGGATTTATACACAAACCCTCTTATCAATACCAACCTCCTAGTTCTTAGACTCCTAAAGACAGAAATATGGAGCTACAAATAACATTCATTTCCCAATTACTATGCCAACCAGCTCTTTTATTATAGACTGTATTTGCATTTGACTGACTGGCCTATTGGAAACACAGTGCTGCTACACCATCATCAAGCATTTTCTCTTTTTCAAAGACATAATCCAGACTATACACACCAGTGTGCTATCTATTGGTTTAATCATCATAAGGGATCCTACATTTTGCAAATTCGGATTTTTTTATATACCTTCATGTTCAATTTTTAAGGAATCGGTTGTGAAATTATGGGAATTTGTTGCAGAGTAATTGTTTCTTGACTTATGTGTGAGTCTACTGATTTTCTTTTATTTTTCATAGGTGGTATATTTGAGAAGGCATTCAAAGAAGCATTGTTTTGTATTTGCATTCTCTCTATAGTTAAGATCTGCATATAATATACATAAAAATTTTAGTCTTCTTTTGTATCATGAGTTGTTTATGGACTCCTAGATGTCTATTTTTTAATAACAATTTTCTTATAAAAAGTACAAAAAATACTTCAGTTCTCAGGGTGCTAATGTACAGCTCTTTGGGTGCCTGCTCATCATTCCAGGGAATAATCTCGTAACACAGGTGATTGTCTAACCTGTAGGAAACCTGAGACCTCCAGTGTGCTGTCAGGCTGGTCTCTTAATTTCTTTGTGCCTTGCTGTTCCATTAGAAAATGTTTCCTGTTCTTTGTCTGTAAGTTCTGTCAGGAAGGGATTTCCTCTTTGCCATCTTGATTCAGGTGTTTTAATAACAGCAGGATTGTTTTGTGACATTTAATAGGCTAGACTGGCTACCAAAAACTTCTTGGGGCAGGAAGTGCATATAAAAAAAAAATAAAGTTATAACAATTAAGATACTAGAATTCAAATAAATAGTCACAAATACTATTGTCTGTTATTTATGCAGATATAATTGACTTTAATGTTCTCTTGTTGCTTCTTAATCTAGTTCTTTTGGAGTCAGGTTAAAAGTGAACCGAATGCACTGTCACACAAGATGAACAGAATGTATCACACTTGCTGCATGTGGCCAATGCTGGGAACTAAGGAATGGAATAAGTGGAATATTTTGCTATTATGAAAGTAAAATCATGGCTCTTCATCATTTTTTATATACAGAGAAAGAAGGCATATTGATGGAAAAAATCCACCTTGCTTCTTCAGATATATCCAATTTTCTTAATGATATCCTTATTTTATACATATCTGGGAGTAAGACAGAAAACTGTAGTGCTCTTCTTTGCATTGGATCTAAAACTCATCATGGTTTCAGAAAAAGAAAGAAAAGTCACCTCTCCTGCCCCACTGAAACATTTGGGGTTCTACACCGAGAACACTGTGGCCAAAAAATACGTCACAAAGACTTCTGAAATAAAAACAGGCAAATGAAAAGTGGTGCTATTCCATGAATTTGAAAATATTTCAGAATTTAAAAAACAAGATATAAATAACGAGGAAAATTGTTTAAAAAGTCAACATTTTAAAGAGATCAGTGTTTAAATATTAACACTTCAAAATTCTACCAATACACTATTTTTCAGTAACATTCAAAATAAATTGTTGTCACTAGTCTATTGAATGCCACATTGTGGAAATGCACTGGCTGAAGAACAACCATTTTTTAATATAAATACTGCAATGATGTATCAGATTACACAAGAAACACTTTTGTTATGGACACAGATTAAAATAAAGTTGGATAAATGGAAAAAAAATCTTAGTAAAATTCTGCTCTGCACTGTCTAAAAATCTTGACATAATTCAAATTTCTTTCAAAGATACATTCTTCCCATTTTTCTCAGGGATTATTTAAAAAAATACTCTGCTCCTCCCTCTGCTTGTTACAACTAAAATGAAAAGCAAAATGAAATATACATCTTTATTATTCATATTTTATCCAAAAGTATGCACTACTCAATGAAAACAAGAAATGCCTCTCTTTTTAAGGGCAAAACACCACTCAAATATCTTTATACACATCTTATACGGGGAATTTTTAATCTATATAAATCCAACTTGATGACTTTTTAATTTCAATTTACAGTGCTTTCATATATGATATTAAAACAGTAAGCAGTGGCATTTAATTGAATCAAAAGGCAATATGATGATAGTGAGTTCAGTCATGCTTTTACTGTTAACACTGGTACAATGATTTATTCATTTGTCATTCCACTTATTTTTGTGTTCGAACAAATATAAATTAAAGTTACATAACTACCAGTTCATAACTACCAGTTGGCACATATGTAATATTGGTAAAGACATATTCATAAATAATTAGCAGAGATCATGATACTATATATGTTCTATTCCAAATTAAAAACTATCGTTCCTGTCATGTGCACATTCCTCTCTTTCAGAAAACGAAATGATAAATTTAGTGACTGGTGTGTCAAATGGAAGGAATTGTTATCAAGTTGAGAACTGTAAAGGACATCCAAGTCAAACCTCAAGAAGCTGGAGGTTATGATCAGACACAGCCACTGAGGAGTGCCATTACTGAAATGGAAATGGTTGGTAAACACTGCCCAGGTCTTAGCACATCACTAATACTAACATTTTATTTAAATAATGAGATGGGTATTCAAACAGACCTAAATTTCAGGAAAAATGTGGACATTTGTTTGGGTTTTTTTTTTGTTGTTGTTTTTTGTTTTGTTTTTGTTTTGTTTTGCTTTGTTTTGTTTAACAGATTTAACAGATCTATTAATGTATCACTTGGAGCCTTCCTCCCCACAACAGTCTAGTGCACAGGGCACATGCCTTGCACTGGAAGCTATGCATGAGACCCTTTGATGCCAACCTTAGGCACAGAACTGGCATCACTCACATTTTGCAGTCCTGCCATCAAAACAATGGGTCATTCACTAGTCACTTTTCATTTTTTATCTATTGTATTGTATTTTTTTTATTACTAGAGAATAAAAATTAATGGCTTTAAGGAGAAAAGGGCACTGTAGGTCTCATATATCCCATGCAATACCCTCTGGGCTCTGCTTTGGTTTCTTCGACTAAATCTTGAAAAGTCTTACATTAAAAGTAACCATATTTTTCAGCAAAACAGCATTATGGTGCTTTATGTTTTCTGATTATTCATCTCCACCAGTAACTATAAACAGCTGGCACTGGTGCCAAATTTGTTACAGGGAGATTAATGTTGGCAGCACAAGAGCTTCTGAGCTTTTTAAAATAAATTTGGCAGCAAGCTCTAAAAGGTTCATCATCACTGATCCAGATTATATCCTCCTTTATCAGAAAATAAGTTTCAAAATTTCTATCTAAATAAATACTCCTGATTTATTTCTATATTCTTCCACTAGATTAATGCATATAGAAGGAATTCCCTCAAGTCATCTGCAAACTTCCTGCATTTTTTGTTCCCTATCTCTAAAAAACTCACTTCTGCTGCTTTAGTGTGACGTTAACTGTTACTATACTAATCTTAATTATTGCCATTTTAGCTTTTGGCTTCCACACTCACTTGTTGCCATTGCATTCATGTCTGTTTTAAAACCAAGATCTAAGCTAGCTGAGGCTAGCAGCTGTCTTTTTAATATCAGGTCCAGAGTCTAGCAAAAAGGAGCATTAGTTCCTGACTCGAACCTCAACAGGCTGCAGCACTACAGATGTTAAATATCATAATAATGATTGTATCTTCCTCACACAGTGATTATTAGCAAAGCTGTACAGCTTTCAAAGAACCCTTGTTTTTACTTTTCACCAGCAGCTGAAGCAAGGAACACATTTCCATTACAAGATGAAGCTGTACAATCTCATCCAACAAATGATCTCACTATGACCCTCACACTAACTTTGCTATTAAGCAAAAACAGGCACATTTTCAAATATTGATTTCAACTAATGTCTGATCCTAACAGGCAAGATCTTATCAGGGTCCCACTATAATAGAAGGAGTGTCAGAGTTAAACAGAATAGGTTTAGATAAGATCACAATCTTCCTCACCATGATGTGATGCTATCACCGAGCAAGTATAGTATTTGCAGTAATTATCATTAATAGATATTGGCAACAGGGAGAGTGGTCACTGCTAGGATCTAAATAAATTTGTGCATGATTAAATAAAACAAGTTTTATCTGAATAGTGGTCTGGGTATGTTATGTGCCCCAAGAGACTTTGCTGCCTCTATTTTTTTCTTTGAAATGATACACATTGAATTAAGAGAGAAATATTGAGGAACAACATTGCTACCTTAGTTTGCTCTGTACCTTCTCTTTTGTGGCAAACTGCCACTTCAGTCTTCCTGCTGCTTTCCTGATGTCTACTTAGACCAGACGTCCCATGCCATGTTGTGTTGACAGACCCTGGTGCCAGGGTTTGGCTCAAGAGCCATGGCCACAGCTGATTTCACAGCACCCTCCCTTCCCAGCAGAGACCAGAGCAGCAAGGAACTGTCTGACAGGAGGTGTTGGAAGCAAAGGGTCATTCTTCTGGACTCGGAGCCCTACAGCTGTTCCCTTACTCAAACTCTTCCTTGCAGGAATTTGGGCAGCCCCACAGTGGCCTAGCCTCTCATGTAAGTGTGGGCTGTGGCAAAAGCCACTAGAGACAAGGTTGACAGGCACCTGGCTTAGTTAGATTTTTGCTTCACCATTTGTTCTGATTGTGGTAGGGTTTCTGCATTCTCAGAAAGGAGGTGGTACTGTAAAAGGGAATACTGCTTTGATGTGGCAAATTCTAGGTGAAACTCTTAAGTCTTTCTCCCCTGAAGCTGTTAGCATGAAAGGCCAAAACAGCACAGAATGAAAATAATAATTTATAGCCCTGGAAAAAAATTTATCAACTTAGGAAAACTGAAAACACCAAGACAAAAAAAAAAAAAAAAAGAAAAAGTCAGTTGATAGTTTGTACTTATTGTAATGAAACAGCAGAAGCATAGTTAAACTTTCACAGACCCAAGCCATACAAAAATAATACTTGAGGAAAGGGTGCAAATGTAAAATACCATTAACTATTCATCATTATCAAAAATTAGCCATGTTGCAACATGTAGAATTAAAAGGGCATAATCAGAATTCCAAGAAGCAATGTTCTCTATGTCTATTGTGACAATAATATTGAATTCTAATACACTATTTTTCACCCTTGCAAAAATTAGCTAATTAAGTCAATTTAAAAAACATTTCTGAATTAATAGTGTACTTGCCAAGATTGCAAAAATATTGGTCTTCTACATAGAAACCTACAGGCAGCTTTTCTACTTATCTTCATGTATTTGTCTTCTCAAATGTGTTATTAACTCCAGAGCACTGAAATCTTTTTGATAATCACTGAAGATGAATGTATCAGGACAATCAGCAGCATATGGAACACAGAATGCTGCCAGATGTTAACACACTAAAATAAAGCAGAACCATCCAAGTATTCTGTATCTTGTCTAAAAATAATATACTCATTGACCTTAACCCTATCAAACCAGTCCCATCTTCAAGGTCATATAAATAACAAATATTTATCTTCTATGGAGAGGCTGTACTTGCAGCATTCAGTGTTGGAAAACACTAAGCATGCCTCACCCTACTGCTTTGAATGGAAGTTTGGGGTGCTCAGCTCCTCCCACTAGTGCTCAGTGCTAGGCAAAATCATGTCCTAAGTGCACTATAAATCACTGGTGGAAATTTGCAATCACTGTGCAGTCCCTTTCATTACTTTATATTTTTTTTTTCAAACACTACACATGGAAACAGAAAACCACCTGGATTAAAAATTACAGACATACAACTGTGACCTCTAACACTCTACTTTATTTGGAAGAGATTTGCCCATGCTCTATGTTGCCTTGACAGAATAACTTCAACCATCTTTGTTATCCCAATACAGATTTAAAGTGAGAATATCAAGGCAGTGTGCTACTGTAGCTCTCATGAGGTTGAATACCAGGCTGCAGTGGGTCACGGCAGCGAATTCCACTCTGTGAAACATTTTACTTCCCCACTTCTTGCAATTATCCCAAAGGGATGCTGCAAGTGCATGATGCTGTGCTCCAACAGCGCAGCAAAGAAGAACAGAAAACAATGAGAATGTCATGACTGTATTTCTGAAAAGTTCAGGAGACCTCTCAATTATGGCAGTAATAGTTAACAAACAGATAGTCAAGTATCTTTGGTATGACTGACAAGAAAATGCTTATAAAAGGTCAGAAAGGCCATTTAGTCCCAAGTATGCTACTGGCCAGAGCAAGCTAATAGGTGCTACTACAAAGCCACTTAAACCCTGTAACAAGTGCTAACAACTGGGCTTGGGACAGGGAATACAAGGAATGTTAAGGAGTCACAACCACACCAAGTAGTCTCACATTTGTGAGGTCAAATTTCAAAACATGTATATTATTCTTATTTTCCACTGCTAAATGTGGTGGGCAAGGGGAAAGTGGTTTCAAAAATATTCAGTGTATATGCAGTCATTCACTGCACACAGGTATCACTTCTGTATGTATTTACAAGATTTACTAGCACAGAAGCACAAAATCAGCTCTGAGGATGCTGGTAATGCCAAGAGCCTCCTTGCAAATGTTTCCATATCAAACCCATGGTGTATTCTCTGTTTTACAGCCTGTCTAATAGGGGTTCTGGTACCTGATAGTGAATGACTGACTATAAAAATCAAGATTCAGCTTACTCCCTGTTACTCCCTGAGGCGTGCTGTACTGCCAGATCAAAGTGCACACACTTGGCATCCCGCAAATGCAATACTATTGCTCTCATTCCACAAATGCGTGGCACAGAAAAGCGGGGACAATGATCCTTAGAATCCTGAGACAATGATCCTCATATATTCCTTAAAAAAAGTACAGAAAACTTAGAAACAATGTCCTCAGTAAAACTGAAAGCAATTTTTTTAAGAAGCTACATTGATTTTCTATTGGCTATATTTCTAATGTTAGTTAGCAAGAAACTGCAGTGGGAAGGAAGAATATTCAGAAGAAAAAAAACATGCAGGCAACTGAGAAGGGACCTGCCAAAGAAATATAGCAGCTTACTTCCTTATCTCTCAGCTAGCCCTTGTTATATTTCAATTAGATTTGAAACCAGTATCCTTTACTGGTGTGACCAACTGTCTAGCTTCCTGTAATGTCCCATCTGCCATCTTCTACAAAAAAACAGTGTCTCATTCTGCTCCTTTTAAAGCCAATCTTGAAAGATTTTAACTACCTGCAGGCATTTCTGGGCAGCCAAACAAGTGAAGTTGGCTGCAGACATTTCTCAGCATCAGGCTGCCAAAAGCCACAGGGTCATCTGCTCCTTTTCCTTCCCCCACGCCACAGCTCAGCTGCGCCTACGCCACTCCTGTCGTTCTTGGTCCAGCCTGTTCTGAAACACACCAGCCACAGATTTACTACAACCTCCTGAATCTCCTCCAGCTTTTAACTCTCATTAACATTAGGAATCTCTTTCTCCTAGTTAACCTAAATCTCCCTGGCCGATACCTTGCTGAGTCTGGAAGGTTCACCTAATGCAATCCTTCATGTACATTCCATGGCTTGTGATCCAGGTGGATCCAAGAAGCAAGGAAAATCCTCCACCACAGATGCATGCAGGATTAAGATGGTACTTAGACTTGGAGAAGGTGAATTGACCATAGTGAGAAGGGAAACAGGACTAAAGTAAAATACTGGATCCCAAAAGAGAAGAATATGATCTGGAATTTAACAAATATAAACAACAAAATCCAATATTTAATGTAGTAAATGTAACTGCATCCAAGAGGAAGAAACCATGAAAGCAAAGCAGTAAGAATAAGATGTACTATAAGGTCCACTGCAGAATTAAAAATTAGCAATAGTAGAACCAGACCTGCTTCAACACAAGCAGAAAAGAAGGAGCGAAGGTATTTTGGATCTACTATTGTTTTCTGCTTTATTGCTCTCTTTCCTTTATGCTAATTTGCCCCAGTTTTCTTCCAAAAGTGAGGACAACAGCTTGCAGGAGGGGGAGAGAGGGAAGAATCCTTCCTCACCTCCTCAGCTTCGAGGCACACCTCCCTCAGTTCCCCTAAACTTGTCTTTAATGTCCTCACACATCGCAGGAGTTCCAGTTTCTTGTTTAAAAAAAGTGGCCACTCATCCCCCAGATCAGAGACTGTCATGCAGAAAAGAAAGCTTCAAAGAAAAATAAATATTTTGGGAAATGTGAGATGCTTTTAAATAAATACATTAATAATAATTACTAACATAAGTAAAGCTTTTATTAAAAATAGTATCTTCTGTGCATTCCAGATATGAAATCAAATGTCAAAAACAAGATATAAAAGCTAATCTGTAGCAGGAAGAATTTTAAATTATAAGACATATTCTCAGAGTGAGAATAATCTACATAAACTGTGATGATATCTCATATGTTATGTAGTTTTTCCTAAATGCATCAGTAGTGTTCAGAGTGCTATCCTTCTCTTACAGCACAGAAAGGACAGCATTTGCCTATGCAAAACTCAATTATTTTCTAAATATGCTTAAATAGCGCAAAAAACTGTATTTAATGATTCAAAAGTTGTGAAGCATTTTGTAAACACATTAAAACGTATTAGTAAAAAGAAAAGGGTTATTAATGAATTTTAAGTTATTTAAGATGGGACATGATTATTACAGAATCACAGGTCCTCTGAGATCATTAAGTCAAATCAAGTCCCTTCCCTGATCACCACCTTGTCAACCAGATCGTGGCACTCAGTGCCACACACAGTCAATTCCTTGAGCACCTCCAGGGATGGTGACTCCACGACCTCCCTGGGCAGCCTGTTCCAATGTTTAACAATCCTTTCAATGAAGAAATTCCTCTGATGCCCAGCCTGAACCTTACCTGGTGCATCTTGAGGATATTTCCTATTGTCCTGACAATTCCAGAGGATATTTCCTGCTGGTTAGCTGGGAAAAGAGACCCACACTCTCCTTGCTACAACCAATGAAACAATATAAATATGAAACCATATAAACTCCAATGAGGCTATGTATATAATTTACCATGTATGGAATATCAGGACACACAAATAAACCTATAAAAAAGTAACATCATCAGGTGTGCAGTCTAGCTGCAAGTCTACTAACTGTGTAGTCCTTGCTGCAGGTCTGAGGCTGCCAGGGAAGGTAAGGACAGCAAGTGATGGTGCCTCCCATGCTCTATTTTCTGGAGCCCTAATGGCTGGAGCTGACTGTCTTTTCAGCTTCCTTGGAGTCTGAGGAGCCACCAGGGGATTAGACTGATGAATTTGTTCTCCAGGCTTGATAAATGATGCTCAGGACATTTATAAGCTTCACTCACTGCTGAATTTCTCAGGCCAAGCTCTGAATTTCTTTGCCCATACTTCGGTAGTGCAATGTAGATTTGCTGCATCTGGAAAAGGACTCATTTTACTACTGGCCGTGGGATATTTCAACAACATTAGAAAGGGAGCTACAGCCAAACAGTGAGAAAAGTTCAGCAAAATTAATGTATTTCAAATAAAACAGATTTTTAGGACCTAGTAACGGTCAATACCTCCTTCTGACTAGAATATGCTATTTTTATATGCTCACAATCACTCACATGGTGTGTGCATATATATGTACATATATATAGTTACTATATTTTTTACATATTTATTTTTAAATATCCGATTTTAATATATTTATATATTCACACATACTGTACTTACAATACTTACTAGAAATATTGAGAGGGTTTTTTCTACTCAAAATGTTCAAACCCACACTTTCACAGAACACAGTTAATTTGGCTGGCAATGAAAGAACCAGAAATAACTTTAATTTCCATCCTTCTTAAAAATTTTTAGCCTACTTCTTTCAAGCACATTCAGATTGAAATGAAACTGATCTTTGGAATTTTGATCATTCCATCACACTGTATGAAAGTGACCAGCAAGCAGCCATTGTCTTTACTGAAACCACAGGACCATTCCTTTAAGTAATTTATTTATTTAATGAAGATAGACAATAATTCAAAATATAGTTATTGTTACAATGATATGGTATCTTGGTCTGCATTTTTTATTGACAAACAAATTTTGATACCACCAAAATGTGACTTTTCACACCAGGATTTTCTCTACAGCACACTTTTATTCCAAACAACTGTCCATCCACAAGTTCTATGGAAAGCATCTGTTGATGTTTTCATAATCTTATGCACCTGTATGTCCAGACAGCACATCTTGACAACATACTGAGTGCAACAAAATGCTACCACAGTTCCACAGGCAACAGCATCTCGGTGTTTTTTTCCACTACCAGTGCATCCTAAGGCTAACTATCCTTGGGCAGGCATAGCTTTATGTGTAGTAGGCAAAAAGATACCCATGAGCTCCCAGGACATTTTATTCTTATGACGTCAAAGAGAGAACACAAGCTTCCCAGTCATTCAGATCCATGCCTGTTGTAACTACTGAATTCTTGTCTTAATGCAAATATCTTCATAGACACAAACACCTTCATAGCCTTATGTGCCACTTCAAATGATGGAGCTAGAATTTCCCATGCTTGTTCTATGAATGTGAAACTATGTGTAACATTTTTGAAACTGAATTTTATTTTAGAATAAAAAAAGATAGTGTTAACATTTAGTGAGAAGAAAATTACTTCCAAAACTGCTGAATATTTAAATCTGGCATTTTATATCTGCCTAGTCTATAATCTGTATGTTTCATAAATAAGAAGTGTCATTATAAAAAGCATTAACTGAAAAATTTTCCTCAGAGGAAAACATTTAATACTGAATTTCTCATCTTAAACATAGGTATAGAACTTGTGCCTGTAAGGTATTGTAGTGCAGTGAGCTACATGAATGACCTTAAATGGAGATAAATAAATTATTTCTCTTACATAAAATTTTTAAAGAAGACTACATTCCATTCTAAAAATTGTGTTATAAATTTAGCAAAATCAATAAAAGGCAAATAAGCATCTGAGTCTTAAAGCCTGTGGTACAGAGAAGATTAGACTAGGTAGAAGACAATTAAGATTCAACATAGTGTAGAAGGACAAAAATATGCTGCTACTCAAGTTTATTGCAGTAATTCTCTAATTAGGCAGGTTTTCTTCTCTCTCTTTTTCCCACATCCTAAAATGCAAGAGCCTAGCACTTGGAGATAATATCTCCCTCTACTGCTGTCTGGGAGGCCCTGGACCAAATTTTCTTGTCTTTATTTCTGTCCCAGGCTCCCGACTTTGCCTCATCTCTTCTGCAGAACCATCCCCTTACTCTGCTCTCAGCAGCCGCCTGGTAATGTGCCCCAGGGTACATTCCCACTCTCAAAAGGACCCCCTACTGAAATGAAGCTTGCCAAAACAGGACAGATAGTTTATTGAGTTTTGTCCCAGGGAACTGAGTTTGTTTACTGGGAATGATTGGTAAAGCCTACTACTTAATTACAATAGTATTAGGATAAATTCTGCTTAATGGAGACACTCACGGCAAGCACCAAGTAACTGAATTATTGTTAAAAACCTTTCAAAATAACCAGTGATAGTTTTAAAGAAATGTTAAAGCTCAGCTGTTTTGATAAACAGGTGTCAAAATGAACCACAGGTACGTGTAGTCTCAAAAAAGGGCTATAGTTAAGGAAACGATGTTAAAAAACAAGAGCAATTTTGTATAAAAATTCCCTGTTGATATTCTGGAAATAACCAAATCATAAATGAAGGAAAAAAAACAAAAGGAAGAATGAATCCTGTCTTATTTATATGTCCTTTAAATATTTAATAACTAAAAAAGAGTGTTATTATATGGTGTGCAGTACTAATACCAGTGTACTAATAGCATTTAAACAGAAGAGAAGGATTAAAGTTCTCCTATACTGTACCATGTTTCTTAATCCCCTATCTGAGATCTGGAAACTACTTCTGCAAGTTGGAAAAAAATGCTTTAGGATTTTTCCAAAGTAGGGTGTTTATTCAGATCCTTACCACATATTGCTGTCATATTATTAGCATGGTTTAAATGTGTGTAAATGTAAATAAAAGAGCAGAAATAACTTCTTAAAAAAAAAATCTAAACTATAATTGTGCATGAAAGTTTTAAAAGTGGTTCTTTTGTCATTACATTCTCCTAAACTACGTGTCTATAAAAATGGGAAAACACTTGGTAAAAGGTGAAGTAATGTGAGGTAATGTGTTCTCAAAAATCATTGTGGATGGCCATGAGGACACTTGGCATACCTCAATATTATTTTAAATATTTTAGTTTGTAGGAAGGCCTCAAGTTGTGCCAGAGGAGGTTTACACTAGATATGAGGAAAAGTTTCTTTGGCAGGCATCGGAACAGGCTGCCCAGAGAAGTGGTGGAATTACCATCCCCAAGGTGCTCAAAAGACATTTGAATATATCACATGGGGACATGATCCAGTGGTGAACATAGTGCTGCTGGATTAAGCTGGACTTGATCTTTGGACAGCACCTGATGTTACCCAACAGCTACGTGCTGACACGCTGTGCATGTGTTGGGATTGCTGCTTAGAACCATAGAGTCGTTAAGGTTGGAAAACTCCTCTAAGTGCTGCAACAATAACATCTGCTCATGTTTGGGATGGAAGGAAGTGATCTTAAACTTGTTCAAAATAAGAAGAGACTGACAGAACAGTAGTAAAAATGAGAAAGAAATGCTCTTGTAGTCACTTGAAATATTTAAAGGAATAAAAGTAGTATAACAAAGATGAGAATCAAGGTTCGTTACTCAGTACACTATTTTTGGTAACTAAATATAATCATGTCTCTGTGCTATTAAGAGCCAAATTCTCCATTTGCAATTAAATATCTATAGATGAAATCTACCTTATCCCTTTCCATGTTTGAATAAGAGAAAAAGAAACTAAAGACTGGCTACAGCCTGACTATAGACAGACTCCTGCCTCTCTGTAGCCATGCAGCATCTCCAACAAAAGACCCCAGAAAACCCTCATGCTGAAACTCTGAAGATTAAAAGTCATTGTCTACCACAGACATGAGGTTTCTGACCCAAAGTGACCAGCCACAGATTAGTAAGTGAATAACTTTACTGCATTTTGAACCTTGGCTCCTCAGTCCCTCACACACTACCCAGTCAAACAGTTCCATGAGCCTATCTTCCAGAGATGTCTCTTCGGTGTTGAACCTCCCAGATCCCATTTAAGGGTCCCTGCAGTGTCCCACTGCTTGCCTGGCCCAACCCTGCACTTTCTCCTCCTGTGGATTCTCTTCACAGCCACATTGAATCCTCTTTTCCTTATCAGGCTCATACAGGCCTGCCCCGCACGCTCTTCCCTGCAACAAGGGGATGAGAATGGCGAGCTGAATACAGCTGATGATTGTTTTGCTTCACAAAACCCTGCCATGGGCACAGATTAACACCAAAAACTAGATGGCAGCAGCCAAGGGAAAAGGCCTCTTGGAATGCCTCCACTCTACTGCCGGAGCAACCACTGTTTGACATCCGTCGTGGGCTACGTGGTTCAGGGCTGCTTTTGTTTCCATGGGCCTCATTCCCATCAAGCTGTCCCCTCAAACAGAGAAAATATTTACAGCTGAAAAAAGCAAGTGAACAGCTTTTTCTTAACTAGCTTGCTAGTGGCCTGAATTTAGATCTACTTATACCCAGCAGCTCTTCTTTCAGTGGTCTGTATATCCAGTCTAGGAGGTCTTCTGCTCTTTTCACCCGCATGGTCATATTAAACTTGGCATTTGTGCAAACCCATTTTCCTGTTAAACACAGAATTCCAAACTAGGAGTCTGATGCATCAAAATATATTTCTATCTATTTGTGGGTATACATGAACTACTGAAGTTTCTGTGATGCAGCAAGACACATATTTGGAGCCTCCACGGTCAAATTGTCTTCTATTCCACAGCTGAGTTCTCACCAGCTGTAGACAGCCAGTAGTATTGTTCAAACTCTTCACAGGTCTGTTTGTCTAAACAGTGAGATTATATTAAATCTCAAGCAGAGTTTGGGAACATGTAGACATGTTAATTTTCTAGGCTTGAAAAGATATTCCTATGCATTTAATTTTCTAGGGACTACCCAACTATTATGGAACAGTAGATGGAAAGTGAAAGCAGCGGAAGGAAATGGAAGGCAGTAAACTTCAAGCCCAATTGTGCTGATAGATACAAATTATGCATGCAGCTGAGAGCAGAGGAATTTCAGTAGTTTGGCAAAATTACAGGAACAGATATTTTCAAGAATTTAAATAGGACGTCTATCACTTTAAATATAATAGGTATCTACAAATATTTAAGAATGATATAAGAAGTTGTTAAGATCAAACTGAAATAAAACAAATGCTTAGATAAGTTTTAAGATCCAAGACTCACTTGCTAAAAACAATGCCTTAAGATTTTCTGCTGGCTGCATGCAGATTGTTTCATCAACAGTAAAGGTAATAATAGCATACATGATTTCATCATGTAATTGTATGTAATTAATGACTATTGGCTAAACTTCTAGATGAGAAAAATTAAGAACTTTATTAGTCATTGAACTCTCAAGTCCACCTTTAGTTTGAGTATTCTTCAGTCCTGATGTGGATCTTGCTCTACCATATTTCCCAACAGTGCTGCAACACTGTTGATGATATCAACACCTGCTTCCTATTGCAATTGTGAACAGCATAAAAATATTTTTTGTTCAAGGTACCCAATCTTCCACTACTCTGAGATGTGTACTGCTAACATATTTCAAGACAGAAACTTGAAAGATCTAAAATGTAATTGACATCTGGCATGGTGACTCAATTAAACACCGTGCTGAATTAATTAACTTGCTCCATCTCATGAGCCAACAGCAGCAAGACCGTATTCAGCAATGCAGCACTGCTGGAATCAAGAAGCACTTCAACAGGGTATTACATCTACAGGCTGCATTCAGTGCAGAGTGAGAGGGGAATAAGGAAACTCTGACTGTTACAGCTTGAATGAATCCTGTGAGGCACATTGCAAACACTAAAGAGTACAGTCAGGTAAGATACTTGTAGTCAGACACAAAAGCATTTCCCAAAAAAAAAATAGCAGCTGCAAAAATTATGATATTTACTCACCTGGGGGGTCCCTGAATTTTTCTTTCCTTTCCTCTCTATACAAAAAAAATCCACATTAAAACTCTTTTCCAAAAATTTGGTGTTTAGAGCAGTGCAATGTTTGAGATTCTCATTCAGAAAAGAAATAAACCTGTTTTCAGCTGCTCATGTGAAAGTTTGATTGAATTTTAGGGATGCGAGGCTCAAGTAACCTAAGTAAAAATTCCAACTCTCCTGATGAGCAGTAGAGACCATGCACAATAGTGAGATAAGTAATCAAATGTGTCAAAAAAGCATTAAAAAAAATTTCAAAAATCATTTCAAGAGAAAAAATATAAAAGAAAACTATGTAGAAGCTGATGCTGAAGTTTTGTTTCTTTAACAGCAAATTACAGATGCAGCAAAAGTTTTTATTTCTTCACACATCATTTTAAGTAACAAATGTAGTATTACAGGAAACATCTGATATTTGGGAAAAAGAAAAAAAATACTTAAAATCAGATAATAACTCAGGTGGGAAGAGATCTCTGGACATCATCCAGTCCAAAGTCCTGCTCAGAGAGGGCAAACTTCAAAGTCAGATGCAACTTCGAAGTTAAATCAGATTGCTCAAGATGATACCCAGTTCAGTTTTGACTTTTTCAGGGGATGGAGTTGCTCAGGGGGCAAAACAATATTTCTGAGGACTAAAATTCTGTTTACAGGAACTTTTTTAGATTTCCAAATGTGTCTATATTTGTAGGCAAAACAAAAGTAAAATCTTTCAAGTGTTATTAAAAATAGACTTTATGATTTGCTTTTACGATTTTATGATTTGACAATAAAAAAAGTATCTTTCCAGTTTAATGAGAAAGAAGTCCTGAAGATTTTCATTGCACATCTCTGTGAATTACACTGAGAAAGCTGTCCTATCCCATTAAAATCAAAAAATTGAAATTCAGTTCTGCATACTGCTCAATTCATTAAAACCCAACTATCTCAGTTAAATGTTTTTGATATAGCAAAAGTGGTATTTGCCCAAATTAAAAAAGCAGTAACAGACCTTAAAAAATTCCTGTGCTATTAAGTGAGAAGCAAGGTCCTACTAGGACTGTGGTTATTCTACAATGCCACAAAAAAAGGAAAAAAACCCAAACAAAACCAAAAGCAAAATAAAAACAACAAAAAACCCCCAAAACAACAAAAAAACCAAACAAAAAACAAACGAACGAACAAACAAAAACAAGATACAATATGATTTTATGATTGGCTGCTGACATATTGGAAATGCATCCTAAGAATATCTGATAAAGATTAATTTTGTAGAGAAGGGACAATCAATATCAGCTCCCATACTTAAACATTATCTTCATGTTGTATATACCTGATAAAGTGGTACAAGTGGATAAAACCAAACTAGCATTTCTCTAATTTCTCTATAGTATGGATTCTGGACAGATCTCAATCTACAATGGGACTAAGGTTTCTCTTATGTGAAAGTTGATGAAATTAGTTATACAGGGATTTAGAAAATTATTTGAATTACAGGTGGTTGTCACATATGACTTTTTATGCAAAACAATTTGAGAATGATGGCAGGCCAATAATAAAATAGATGAAGAAATACAAAATAAATCGATGGAGAAAATGAGACAAGTTCAAATTTTCCAGTTTTTCCTTTCTAACAATTAGATGCTTTGACTCTGCAGTACTTCTGAAAATTTATTCTTTATTCAGGTGCCTGAATGGGAAATCTGATCTGGTTTGGGAATACTGAACTCTGGGAAACTTAGACGAAGGTTCCATGCCACTTTCTGTAAGATTTCTTAGCACCATTTGATTGATAAATTACACTAAAGAGTACAAAATAGTAAGATTTTAAATGTCTACTATGAACTGTATCTATACTATACTATGCTCTACTATACTATACTGTAGTATACTGTGTACTCAGAATAATGCTTCACTCAAATTTTAATATGCATATTTACAGAAAGTCAGATGCATCCTATCCTGCAATCCTTAGAAAGAGAGCTCCATTATACAGGCATAGATTCTCCAGGGAGGAGTTAGTTGAACACACTCCATTTCCCCCTTTTTCTTCCCTGTCCACATAACCCCTCTCTCACACTGTCCCATATGATAAATCAGCCACTTAGTGCTCCTCACTCTCTTCAGGTCCTCCAAGGGCAGGACGATCCCCAGGGCTGGAGAAGCTCAGTTTCTCCATTTGCAGTGCAGATATGTGCACCCCAAATGCCTGCAATCCCTCCTGTGAAACCATCCCACACATCTTTATGCTTAATACATTCAATGCAAGGTCTGTAACAGCAAACAGTGATCCAGCTGCAGATAATGGTTCTTCAGAAGTATCCCACAGGGCAATGCATGTTCCAAGACTGTTTAAACCTTTCTAGAGATATTAGTTGTTTCCTTCCTGATATTTTCAGAAAATTAATCTGAACTATACACAAATGATATTGAAGCTCAGACTTAAAACCAACACAAACAAAGATGAAATGAAGAGCTAGAAATGACATGATTTTCAGTGCACTGAAGTGAGATCAGCAAAGCACCACTTTTAAGTAAAATGGTCCACATACTTTCTGCAATCAGAATAAAAAATGAGGCTAATTGAGAATATGTTATATGACAGGTGTCTTTTGATGCTTTTCAAAAAAATGTGAATTCAATGGAAGATTTTGTTATGTTCAATTACATTAAGGCAAATTTAATTATTTTGATCCTAAAATAATATAGTTATTGGTTTTTGATACCTTTAATATAAATTAAGTATTCAGCAATTAATACTATGAAAAATTTAACAGGCCACGAAAAAATTCAGATATTATTTCTGAAACACAACACCTTGATTCAGCAAACAAGGAAGTGACATTTCCCTTCAGTAAAAGAACAAGTTAAACACTATTAACCTGTGCTCCAAATAACTTCATGTGGATGGTTGCCATAGATGAACAAATTGGAAAAGAGCCAAATACCACTGTCCATTAAAGCTAACATTGCCTGTTTTCAAATGCTCCGTCTGAGGAGCAATTCAGGCTATCCCCTGAAGAATGACACACAGTATAACAAAGCGAAGCTCTCGGAGCATCTACATACCAAGGTGTTATTATTCAGATCCATCTTCCCAGTGAAAGGCCCCCATGTTGTTCCAACCGGAAGCTGCTGCCGGCTCTGGATCTTGCGCTCCCCGTCTTTCTGGACCACCTCCAACTCTCCTGCAAACAAAGAAAACAAGCAGTGTTGAGAGTACTTTCACTCATGCCGTGACAACAACCACCTCTGCCTTTGTGCTAGTTTTATACGCACAATGTTCTGAGGACCAATATAATGAGAATTAATTATGCTTGTCTGAAAAACAACTGATCTTGTCACCCTGTAGAAGAAAAACAAACCTTTTTCCCTTATAATTATATTCAAATTTGGTTCAGAAAGTTCCATTCCTTTCTTGCATCTTTTCACACACATTAGAGTTTGAAAGCAATTTTATTCAGAATAGTATTCCATAAGAGTTCTTAAGAAGTGCTGAGGAGGGGGGAAATGGCAGCTGAAAAGAGAGTCCTGTAACAGCCACCTGGTGCATTAATCTCCTTGATGCATTTTGCTGCACAAGATCACATTTTGAAGCATGCAGCAACTAAAATTTTGAGAAAAACAGCATACAGCCACAAAAAATCCACAACTCCAAGATATTACTAAAAGCATTTACTGCAATTAAAAAAAGATTTTGAACTGAGATTTTACAGGCAGTAACATTTCAGAATTAAACAAAAAATAATTTAAATTGTTAGCCTAATATTATAAGACAAAATAAGTAAAAGCAACAGGGAAGCTGTTATGATTTTTTTGTAGTGCATAATGATTTTTAGTTTTTTTAAATCAATTTTATTTTTGAAAGCAAAGACTTCAAAATTAACACTTAAAGGAGAAATTTTTGCTTTAGGTCACCTTAATTTTTCTGGATTGTCCAGTAAAGAGAAAGTATAACACAACTGATCATTCTCATGGAAGGAAAAGTACAATTCAGTCACCACCTTTCCTACCCCATATTTTTTTTTACTTTATTTCAAGATTTAAAAAATAGTCTGGACAACTCTTCTTTGAAAGCAGTGTCTTCACTAAGACTATTTTCATAAAAAATGTTTCATTTAAAAATACAGCAACAGTTATATTTATATACACAATTGTTAACACTATTTTCTGAATAAATTCTGGTTTCAGACTTTCATGGGGATACAATGAAACAAGGACCTGTTAGATGTTTGACTGCTTTTTTCCATGCTCTTGCACTTCCAAGCTTTGCCCTTCCTGAAGGTAGGCAAAAAATCTGTTGTTCTCAGGAGCATCAGAGCTCACTTCAACTTTGCTGAAGCCATGATTTTTCATTATCTGTTTTGTACGACTGCTAAAGCCCCTTGCTCCCTTTCCATACCAAACAGATGCAACAGTGATCCCTGTCTTTTGCATCAGCACGTCTCAACAACTCCACCCCAAATAAGGATAGTGCTTTTCCACAAACAGAGCAAAGTCCAACTGTGCAAGGAGTCAATTCGTCCCAGATTTAGAACTTATGGTTGTTGTGAAATGAACCTTGGGCTGAAGGAAGTGAGTAACTCCTCCTGGCTCACAGGCAGCCTCCCAGACTTCTCTGAGCTAAACGTTCCCCTGGATGCCTGGCTTTACATTGCAGTCAGGCTGCAAAGCTTTTCCTTGTCCACAGGGGTTAATCTTGACCATCTTCCAAATAGAAGAGTTGGCTCCAGCTTCCATTTTCAAGCACAGAAATCTAAATTTCACCTCTGAGTGCTGCAGATTACAAAACTACTCTACGTAAAATCGTGCATCAGATCCTTCCTGCAAACTGGAACAAATCTAGGAAATAGAGCTGTATCGGTTTATAAAAGCTTCTCCGTATGTGGGTGAGTCCTCATCATGCCAGTGTTATGACATTTTATAAGGCAGTATGTGAGCAGGAAAGCTTATGAATTAATTATATCTAATTTACACATGTGACATATATGCATCCAAACAGAAAAAAAAAAATCCAAACAACCATAAAAGCATTTTTTCCTTCTCATAGTCATATTGTTACAAATTGCATTAGCTTCAAAAAATCTCTTTATATGTTAATTACGGAAGAGAGAAATTGCAAAGTAACATGTTTATCACTTAGCCATACTGCAGCATTTTCTCTCTACATAGAGATGAAAACTGCAGCATTTGCTTGCTTTTACACACTAAAAAACAGCCATGTCTATGGACATGTCACATTTAACTGATACCAGAGGAATCATGAGAATCTTTGAAAACCCTTTTAAAAAATAATTCAGCCTCCCTTTCTGCCACTGACATTTTTCATTTGAAAAGGGTTCAGACACAGTCAAACAGTGACTCCTTATCTGTACCTGTGGATTTACAAGCAGGCCTGTCTTTTAATGGATTAAGAACGACAAACTTAGGGCAGATCAACCAGTGATATCCAAAAAGCTACCTAAGTTTTAAGGTACACATCATTACACACTATATTTTAAATAAAATTAATAACATGAATCTTGTACCTGATAAGTAGTTCAGATTTGAGGCAAGCATAAGAACAAGCATTTTTTTTCCAAAATATAATTTTTCCCTTCTGCTGGTAATTAAATAAGTTACTATGGATTCTCTCTCTTATTCTCTTTTGTTACAGTTCCAAGCTGCAGTTCAGACAATATTAAATATATATGAATACTTTGAAATGTACTGCCTATGGGGTAACATCAGGCTGAATTGCACTGAAACTGCTGTGTTTCCCCATCCACTTAGAATACCATGAAAAAGAAGTAGATTGCAGACAGGGTAACAAAATGTTCTGCTGCAAAACCTTTCTGTTTCTCTTCATTGCAGTTCTCCAAAAAAGATACATTTCTCTCTGGTCACCATGACCAGCAGCCATTTTAATGCTACGGGTGAATGTCAGAGCTGGGAAGGACAATCTGCTTGCATTTTTTGGCAAAATGAGACAAATCTGATTATGCTTATACAAGGCGTAGAACCTAACAATTTAGTCCTTGGTGAACATTTTATTTTTTCTTCTGATAATATTTGGTTTTTTACTGGAAAAAAAACACTGCCTGCAACTTTTCTGCTTTTATTTACAACATTTTTCTCCTCTGAAATTTCCTGTTTGGTGAATGGTACCACAACTGCAGCACACAGGGGTTCAGTCTCCCACTTGATGTAACCAGGGCTGTCCCCTGTCACTGCTGACTTCCCGCAGGGATGCCGGTTTAAATGCCATACCTGTGACCCTAAGTAATAAGTGACTTCAAGGGTGTTTGCTGGAAAATGAGAACCTTACCCCTGTGACTCTTAATTAAAAGGGTTTGAAAAATGTGTCACCAAGACAAGATTTTCCCCTTCAGCCTCAGAGGAAGTTCAGATGTAAATCTGAAGTGCTCTCTACAGCTACCATCCCCTGAACAACTGCTCAGAATCTTTGCAGATTACATCAGGAGAAGGAAGAGGATCTGAGACTTTATTGCTGTATCAGCACTCACAGTAAGTGTAAAGACTCAGCTGGTACTGAGTCTTCACACACACTTGTCCATGGAAATTCCAACATGTGGGGAGGAAAAAAAAAAGAAAGGATCAAAAACTGCTGCAGCTTCCTTTAATCCATGCTCAAACCCAAAGGAAGCAGAAAATTCTGTGCCAAACACTGTTAGGCGCTTCAAGTAATCAGCAATCACAACAGACCATCTCAGTACTGAATACAACATTCCTTCACATAACAGCAAATTATAACAAAACTCCTTCCTAACCCTGGAATAAAATATGCAATATACTCATAATTTCCACACAAAGTAGAGAAGCAGTTTTACTCTCTTCATCCTAGACTTGTCAGCTCTCTGGTTGAAAAGGACAGCAAGAAGTATGACAGAAGCCACAATAAGAAATAAAAGTAGAGAGGAAGTGATGTTCTGCTTTTAGTTTTTGTGAGTAAGGTAAAAAAATTACTTAAGAGACATTCCATTTAGTCCATTTAGATATTTACTTGCCCATTCTTTGCAACAGAGCAAGTGTTTTTAGGTTGTTTTTTTGTGGTTCTTTTTGTTTGTTTGTTTGTTTTGTTTTTTATGTTTGTTTTGGTTTTTTTATTGTTTTTTTTTCCCAGCTTGTTCTTCAGGAACATACTTATTTCCAACTTGCTGAGTAAGTTTATACAAAATATTTGAGACACATAGTATGGGCTAATCAATTTTGGTAGAAGATAATGCTGTTAGTGCTGTGGGCTGTTTCTCTTATCTTGTTGATGTAGCATACTTTTAAAGTCTGTGATTACTCAAAGACTTATGATAGCTGCACTGCAAAAGAAGCCTCAAGTCATGACTCACTAGTACAGCTATAAAACATCCCATGGCTTTTAAGATACTAGGCCACCTTGGTGGATAGAAAAACCAGAATGAAAGGACTCAATTTAGGATTCTTTTCATACATGCATATATTGTTTCATGCATGCCACACAAGGCTTTCATTAAATAGAAGGTAGAGAGGTTTGCTTAGCTTTGTATTCTTTTACAGCCCAATCAGAATAATTAAAAAAAAACTCTCCACAAAACATAGAGTACACAGGAATCCAACAAGAGCTTTTGGCCCCTTAACAGGAATTTAACCACAGTCTGACTACCAGAAAAATTCAATCATATATAGTATTTCTGAAACAAAGTAATACTGGCTTTCATCCATCTACCTACATTCTGGAATAAGAAACAAAGGAGTATATATCTGAAGGTGAATGATGAACAGCTTTTATGGAACATAAGGAGAACTACATCCAGAAATAAATGTATCCAGATTCATATGCATTTAACACTTCTAAGCAAGTCACTGACAGCTTTGGGCAGTAGTAGTTTGTTTGTTTTTTTTTTAATTGAAAATAACTTTCTAAGTGGAGTCAGTTCAAAACAATGAGTAAGTTCTTCCTCTGCTATAATTAGAGATAAGTTATTTGATATAATGTGGCTCCACCAATTTCCACAAGCAAACGGCTCCTTCTTTGCATATTTCTAGTCCACGGCCACCTGTCTCTCTAATGAGTATTTTTGCATGGCAGAGAAATTGTGTATGTTGTATTTTCAAACAAGGACTGCTCTGAAGTCAGAGTGAGATAGTTAAAACACTGTCAGAAGTTCTTAAGTCCTGCCCAACCCAGAACCCAGTATCTGCCTGCCATCCTATATGCACAGGAAGAATCTGCAATTAATATTTGGCTGGTGATTGCTTCCATTATAACAAACTAGTATGTGTATATCTGCACACAGCAATACATTGATAGTGGAGAACTATCCCATTTCAATTTCTGTGATTCTTAATAAGGTAGCACCAATATTCAGGGTTCACACACTTGTTTGGCAGATATAAACTGCATTATTGAGATACTTCCTGTAAATTCTCCTCCCTCAATTTTCAAGTCTCTGAGACATAACACACACTAAACTACAGTTTTGAACATAAACTTGAAATACGACATTCTCTATTCAAGTACTCCAGTCAAACCCTGATAAATCAGGCTGGCCATGCAGTGATCTTATCCCTTCTGACTCTTTAATAAATCGAACCTTGTAAGTTCATGCTGTTGGAAGTTGTCACTAAATGAAATTGTGACCTTATCCGATGCGTGAACTTATCCTGCTGACAACTACATTTATTGTACGGATAAGCATGGGGGGAAAAAACAGGCTTTTGATAATTGTGATCTTACCCATATGCAACTCTAACAGATGGGATCTTTTTGATGTTCCATTTAATGATTTGTCTATGATGAGCCTCTACTCAGAGAAAAAATAAATGTTCTTCATAGGTAAGTGGTTAGGGGAACTGGTAAGCAGTATGAAAAGTGCACAAAGAGGAGTCCTGACAGCAGAGAGTCAAAAGCTATTCGCTTAACACAAAGAGCTTTGAATTAGCTGGTAATTGCACTGGAAAAGATAACATAATGGAAATGGTCAAACAGTAACACTCTTTTTCCACGGGACTTACTCAATAGTCCAAAACCCTGAAAGAAAAAACTGTGAGGCTGAGGCACTAACCCAAAATATGCTATGGCATTTCATGATGAAGTAATAAGTGAATGAATGAATGAATGAATGAATGAATGAATGAATGAATGAATGAGCAAATCCTCTTCCAGCACTTAGATGCTTGCCTCTGCTATTGTGGAAGAATGTTGGGTAACAGACGATTCATAGAATCATAGAATAGTTTTTGGAATAGGGTTGGAAGGGACCCTTAAAGTTAATCTATTTCTAGCTTCCTTCACCAAGCAGGGACATCTTTGACCAGATGAGGTCATACACGGCCCTGTTCAACCTGACCTTGAATGTTTTTGGGATGGGACATCTCTCTGGGCAGCCTGTTCCAGTGTCTCACCACCTTCAATTTAAAAATCCCTGAAAATGGCAAAGCATCTCACATTACTGTATTTGTCAGGGATTTAATCCATAATGTTACCTAACCTTCACAGTGAACAATACTGTACCCATTCTGCAGTCAGTGCGCTGACTCCAGAGTGAGAAGACCTGGGTGGCGTCAGGTACAGTCTGATCTGCAGCGCTACAAGCTTACTGGGGGATACAAAAATAGTAGTTATCCTACTAGAAAGACACATACATATGAGACAAATTCCCACTGAGTCCAAGCAGTAATGGACTAAACTGCAATCAATCTTTGAAAGAAATTTTATCATTTAATTTGCTATGCCAATGGCATTCTCAATGGTCTTGGCAAAACCAGAGGTTGTTTAGGCTGCCCACAAGCAAAGGCAAAACTTAAGTTTGCTTCCCAAAAGATGGGCTAGGACAGTGTTAGGACAAGAAAGATAGAAGGAGGAACAGTTTTGGGACTGAAAACTGAGAAAACAGCTCTGGATTGGAGTCACCCTGGAGGGAGGGTTGCTATTCTGCTACCACTGAGGTGGTGGAGGGCTCCTGAATATAGCAACCATTTTTCTTTTATGAAGTTACTACCACCCACAAGCAACTCCTTCCCCCAGCCCTGATCCTTCCTGTATACATCCCACTTAAGGAATGGAGTTAACCAAACCTCTTAGCCGTGAGGGAAGTAGACAACAAGAATAGGCCACAGGTACTTATGGCTCTAACCCACTGATCTCCTTTGCTTTTGCTTAGAAGCAGGTCCAGATAGCAAAGACCATGCAGGAGAAGCTGCCACAAGCTGCTTCATGCCTAACTCAGCTGCGTAACATTCCCGCATCTTGACAATGCTCCCACAGGGCAGCTGTGCACTCTAGGTAAGGATGACAAATGAAAAGGCTTCTCTGTTTTCTGCAACAAAAAAACTTGCTGCTCCCTACCTTTCTTTAGAGCCCTGAAAGTCAGAAGCAGAGTTTCTTTATCTCTTCTACCTGCTGCTAGTACTGCAAATGGCAGAGAGTGCAGGTGCTATCCTTATCTGCAACAGTGCTGTCCTACAGCAGGCAATAAAGGGAAGGAACGAATATTGTGAAAGTGAGGCTAGGGAAAGCCTAGGCAAAGATTTTCAGAGAAAAAAAGGCCACAGAAGGATGGGGGAGAGGGTGTGTTGGGGACAGAAATAAATTTCAGAAACAAAGCAAGAGAGAGTAAGTCTAGGGAAACAGCCATTTGAAGACTCAAGTTGGGTCTGATCAGGATGCAAAGACAGTACCTGGAAAAAGAGGATCATAAGATATTCAAGAAAATTGGGATGCAGAAAACTTGCCAGAGTGAGAGAAGAAACATCTATCTCCAAATCTGAAACACAAGAGAAGCGCATGAATTCCCATTTAGAATTAGAATGCAAACACTACTATTCTTTTTCAGCCAAGGCATCTCTGTTATTACAGCGCTTAATTTGTAAGCTAAACCACAAAAATGAAATATACTTATTCTAATATCTCATTGCTCATCTGAATCCTGGCTAAACTGAAAAACTGAAGTGTGTCTACACTGCACCCAGCGATGTGATTTCACCTGACATTTGGTCAAACCCATTCTTTACATCCAAGTAGCCAGATCGTCATGTGTGCCATAAAACTATTCTGAGAAAAAGCTTCATTACTGGTTATTTAGCTTACACCAGGCTCCAACTGGTTGACGTGGGTATGGGCACACAAACTGCTTCAGATTTACAACTGAAATGCAGAGCTAACTCTATTGATGCAAAGGTGCACTATGTCTTGCAGCACAAGCATAGTTTTCAGAGACTATACTTTCAAAAGAAGACAATGACACTTCAAATTCAAAGATTCTCTATTTGTAGATGCATTTGAGATTTTTAGTGCTCCATTTGTATTTAGTTACTTACATAAAATAAATAAAAAAGAAAAAATTTACCTTCTTATAGTACCTCATACTCTTGTAATCTACAGAATTTAGTAGGAATACAGGATCACATCCCAGATTAGAAAAATATACCGATGGTGGTGAACACAAACTGCAACAATTTGAAACAACAATGCAACTTCTACATTTGGGGGGAACTGGAAGGGAGGGCAATTAATTGAATAAGTAGTAATATCTCATAAATTGAGTGCTATTGAGCTACTAAAGAAATGGAAATGGACAACTAAATAATAATTTTTCATCACATATGCCATCAAAATAATTTTTAAGATCTAAGATGAACTAAAAGTACTGTTTTTTTTCACCAGAAGTCAGAAAGGAGGGAGTACCTAATGAACATGGTTGCTAGATTTTGATTAGCTTTTTAGATTTTTACACAGCTCTATAGACATTTTCTTTATTTGGACTGCTTCCCTGAATTTACAGAAACACGCTCAGAGGAAAAAAAAAAGAGACAAAAGTAGAAAGAAAAATACATTTACTCAATATATACTAACAATGCCAAAGGTTTGTTCACTTGCTTCAGAGTGATGTTCCACGTAATATAGCAAATACTGCGTTTATATCAGCATCTAGTCTACAGATAGAGGCAAAATAAACCCAGCCATCATGGCAAAATCCTGATCCTGCAATGAAATAAGAAGAAAAGATATTTAGTTTTCAAGTCTACTAATTACAAGGATAATTTACCCCTCTGCTTTCTAACTCCACATGTCATAAAAGAATAATTTTTTTGTTGTTTTTCTCAATATTTTTCCATCTTTGCATAGTTCAAAACATTTATTACTGCCTCCATGTGTTGAGGTAAGCCTGGAGAAGTACTTGCAAAAATACAGAAAAAGAAAATCCCCACAGACAACCAGTGTAGCTAAAGAGCCCTCCCTGCAGCTCTCTATGAGAGGAATACTGTAAACTGCATTCTCACATGGACAGTCCATAGTGGCAAACAAGATTCCCAATTATACTGTGACACTGCACACACCCAGTAGTCTGAGCAGGTTCTTCTTCCCAGCTACTTGTAGCTTGCACAGCTGTGCTCCCTTTCTCTCCATCACAAATACACAGGATACTGAAATGACAGACTTGCCAAGAGCAGACTGATGATATTACTGAAGAAGGTTTTCCTGATAAGATCATCATCTGTTTATGGATACTCATGGGTATGCTCCCTTCCTCAGCAGAGGAACAGTAGACCCTGATAAATGTCCCTTTGTGTGCAGATTCATCCTGATATATGCAAAAACATTTCAGTTCTGAGTCTGTCTGCTTTTTTGTTGCTTCATATGGCTGAAATACACTTAGATGCTTATGAAGCATTGTATGTAAAACAATAGAAAGTGGGCACAACTGAAAATACAGCTTACATAACTCAGACTGAAGTATTTTCTGAAATACATGCTATTCTGCATGGGAGAAAATGAAACATTTCTATCACCTACACCAATCTCCCTAGAAATTTTTAGAATTCTTTCAGCTGAAAGATGCTTTTTTTAAAAAATTTTATTTTCAACAGTATTATTTGCACAAGTATATACAATATTTATATAAAATAAATCATAGACATTTGCATGTTTACCCAATATTGTTGGATTTCTTTTTTATTTGGAAAAAAAAGAAAAATATCAATGCAGCCTGTGTTGCCGGTGAATGCAAAGAGCTACTGAAGTTAACTAAGTATGAAGACTGACGTATTAATATTTATGTAATGAAATATATTACATGAGCAAAAATGTTTTGAAAAGTATTCTTTTTAACTCTAAAAGCAAAGCAATGAGATCATCTGTGACCATATCTGTGGTGTCTTCTCAGTTTACAGTACTTATGCTTAGAGAGAGAAGGATCTATTTTCATCTCTCATTTGTGTAACAGCAGATAAGTTATTTGCTTTCTATCAGATATGCATACTCAGAGCTATGAAGCCACTGCTTAGACACCAATATCTAGCTAAAAGTATGTTAGCCAAACTGCTCAAATGTCTTGCAAAAGAAGCAGATGCTTTAAAATTATTTTCCTATTTCCTTTCAATGTTTCCAACAAAATTCTGAGTACAAATAAAAAGACAAAAACCTCAATAAAACTCAAATTTATCAGTAGTTAGTGTAACCATCGAAAAGATCTAGCTATTCTTGAGATTAGGAAAGCAAGAGGGAGACGGGGACAAAGGGAGATTGAATGCTATGCTCCACTGCATGCATGCAATATATAGTCACATCCATTATAAATACAATTTATATGAAAAGCAACATTATTATAAATAGAGATAAATGTAGTATAACTATAATGCACAATATCAAGATTCAAATTAATAATTCCTTTGCACTTGCTGAGGATGGCCATGAATAGCAGACACATAGCTCTGCACTGCTCCAGCATTCATGAGTTATGTGCTTATCTACATCTTCTATGATCAAGTACCAGCAGTGACCAACAGCTTTTTAACACAGTGCCAGACAGGACCTGACTGCTGGTTTGGACATGGACCAGAGAACCCTTCAGTGCCTCAGCCTGGACTATCACACTGCTTTCACAGGCACCTACATCTTAGCACAGCTGAGACTTTGAAGCTGATATAAAGAGTGATGCTCACTTATACAGCAGACTTGTAACTTTGAGTGAAATAAACCCTTGAACAGAGATTGAGCACAAGTCCTGTGCACTGCCTAAATCCGACTCTAAGGCTTACATAAGACTTAAGCAGAATACTGGTCTTGTGGCAGCTTTCTGTACAGGAATGATCTTGACCTTCATATGAGTAAGTCTCAGAGACATCATGTGTGTAAAGCATATCCCAAACTGCTTTGCCTTACCACCTCCCTTTTACAAGCACAGGCTTTGAACACCCCATTGCTTCTTGGAGAGATGTGGTGACTGGGGAGCCTGAGGAAGAGCCACAACTGACACATGTTCTGTGGCAGTAGGATGTAGACAGACTTTCTCCTGAAGAATGAGACTGACTTTCCACAGCTTACTTTAACTCTGTAAACCATGACTGGGAACAAGTCCACATACTCCATGGTCTTACTAGAAATTTCAGCCTAAATAAGAGACTCAGAATCTCAGAGGAAGTCAGTGCTAGTGACAGGACCCCTAACTTGCCCCGACAGTTACAATCACTGCTTCTGAAAATACAATACTTAAAATAAACTCATGATTTTGAAGAAGTAGGAAAGTTCTTCTGGCAAAGAGAGGCATAAAACAGGCAGTGCCAACAGTGATCTAAAGAATTATAATTCAAAATATATCTGGGCTACAGAATTATTTTGCCATTGAAGCCTAAAAACCACCCCTATATTATGATGTTTTAAAAATACTAATGTCAATTTTTAGCAGCTTCTTATTATCCTGCAATGGTGACTTACCATAAGAATGTAAGAAACATAGCCTAATATTAAATATATAGAGTTAAAAAGGATAAGTACATGAAATGATCATATTGAAAAAGATGCAGTTTGGAATCTTTATTCCCCTGATAATAAAATCAGCACTTTACAAAATCATATGTAATAGCATAAAAAGTCTTCTAAAATATCAGCTCCTCTCTACCTCCCCATTAAAAAATCACATACATCAATGCAAAGAGAAAATTTCTATTTTAACTGTGACATTTCCTTTGATGTACATAAATACTTTTCAACTTAACAATTTTTTGATAGACACAGGCAAATTGCTGCAAAAGGAATCTTTGAGAAAGACAGTTTGATTCTACCAGTTTTTCCCCCCATATGTTTTCATCTCAATTAACAAAGTACATTAACAGAATACACAATGCATTAGCTTAAAAGGAATAAAATATCTAGACAAACAAATCCTCCTTTTACATAACCAGTGTTGCAGTTACTGGTCTAAAAAAATCAAGCCTTTCAGCATCAGAAAAAGCTTGAACTTCCATGCAGGAGCTGGGACCACTCTTTTTTATATTCCAGTATCTCTGCATAAAAGCCAGCTTCCTAGTTATCTCCTGTCCCCTGGACACTGCTTCCTTGGGCAGTTCAGCTGCCACCTGCCTTCCCCCTGTTGCCCTCTGTGGCCTCAGTGCTCCTCCTCAGTACTGTGCTGTACCCAAGCTTCCAGTGACTGCCTCCACCAATGTCCAGAAACAAATGTCAGAAAAGACAAGAGCAGTAAGGCACATATGCTCTCCCTCACACAACTGATTTATAACTTTCTGTCTCCCCCATATTGATCACAGATCATCTGCCAGTCAAGCCTAAGCTGAAACTAGAAACTTTCAAGATACAGCAGAAGCATTAAGGTCATAATGAAATAAAAGAAAACTCCATGTTCATAAACTTCATACTGATTTAAAGGGAATAAACATGAAAGTATTGGAGGAAATAACACTATACCTGGAGGAAAATTGCACACTATGCTCTATACAAGTCTCATATTTTTTCACACTTTTTGTAAACGTTTATAAGTATGTTATTATTGTAAATCAATAAGATAATTTCATATAAAAAAAATTTATGGCTAGGTTGTAACATTAGCACCTTCACTCACTCATATGTAAGAATATATGCATAAATAAACCCAAACAGCTTACAAAGTCTTCCACTGTGCCAAATATAGCCATTGTATGGTTTTGGTACTTTCTACATGCTTATTCTGTCTTCTCCTCTTGACAGCTAATAAAAAAACACTTCAAATTACTTTCTTTAATGAGAGACAGATATTGAAAAGCTGGTACCAAAGAACTCCTATAAACAAGTGGCTCAAGCCTTTGCAAGTACTTTCTCATGCATATCATAACAGCAGTTCAAAGAAACTACCAGATAAAGAAGATGCATAGATTTTAGAAAAGGCCAGTCTTGCAGCAAACATTTTAGTTACAATCTTTGAAAGATCTGGGCTTAGTAAATTGGATCTAAGCCTACCTCCTATGGGACATCCAATATCACTCAATCTCTCTGTAACTCTGGAAGTAATAATAATTCCTTTCTCCCACCTTTCACTGACCTGCCTTTTAAAATAGCATGCAATCCAGAGTGGGGACTGTAACTGTGTTTGCATATATAGACATACATATAAAAATGTAAAACAGATACCCAGACATAGATAGATAGACAGATAGATAGATAGACAGATAGACAGATAGAAAGATAGACAGATATTTATTTATCTACATAGTATCTAGAACAAAAGGATCTTTGTCTATAGAAACCAACATCTTCTACATTATACTGTAATCCACATTGCAAAAAACATATCGTGGCATTCTGAAAGGAATGCCCTTTTCAGGTATTCTGCATCTTTTTTGTCTCTGGCAAGTAGGCTTGCAAGTGGGGGTTGATTATGCTTCTGATATGCACTCCATAACACCTTTTGGAGCTGTCAAACAAAGCTCAGACCCTGTACCCTGAATAACAGGAAAAGATAACCAGAGAGAAAGACTGGTTTCAAATTTAGTACTTGATGTTTGAGGTCTATTTTTCAATTTGATTTTGGAATTTATCTAGATCCAAACATTGCATGCTTTCACTCTTGAAATTATTACAATCAACAAATTTAGGTAGGTGACAAAATATTGGTTTTTATCTCTTAGATACACTAAAAATATAGTAAACCCTTTGTAATGCTGAGTTCAGTTGTTCCAAAATCTTACAGGTAACACGAGAAAGCAAACCACTCCCTCCCCTCTTACCTGCCACCAAAGTACACAGAGAACACCTTTCCTGTTTATTGTTATCTTCCTAGAAACATTTACACCAATTAAAATAATTTTGAGTGGGAGCTGACTCTTCAGTGCCATTCCAGGACAAATGTGTCATCTGTTTTTACATTCTTGGATCCAAAGAGTTTTACAATAATGTGTCATTCTTCGACTTTTTTCACAATCACCCATTTAAGCAACTCCTGACAACTAAACACTATATGCAATAAGCACTGTATGCAATAATATTGCTGTTACTCCTTGACATGCACAAATGAAATAAAACCTCCAACAGCAAATCAATGTCTACACTTTTGAATGAGTATAATTACGGTAGGAAGAAGCAGGCAAGTCAATATGAAGACTGCAAGTAAAACCTTTCAGTTTGTCAGTCCTTTTTAGTGGCTGTTTATTTTCATAAAGTACTCAGAAGAACAAAATAATTCTGTTTGAAAGCTACAACACAGACCACACAACTACCATATCAACAGCACACTTCAGTATCTAGAAAGCTTTAAGTATTTTCAGGGAGAAACAGAGGCATCACATCTCACCTGTCCTACACCACAAGAGCTTGGTATAAATAGCGTAGAATTTAAAAGCACTACACAATAAAGATACCAGTGTCTGACAAAACCATTATTTCACTGAGAGGTATGATACTTCTCTCCGAAAGGCAATAAAAAGTAAATTCTACACTGCACTGTACATAAAGAACAGTTAAAATGAAAAATTTGTTGTATGACAACTCATGTTGTTAACAATATAGGCAGATCAAGATAAGTGGGTGGATTTGGATCATCATCAGAAGACACAAGGCCATATTTGCCAGTCTATTATGTCATGTTTCTTGAATTCATGATCCTAGGAGTGCAATAACTTTTTATGACATGATGGAGAAGTTACATTTTATACATGCTCCAAATACCCAGGCAAGATAAATGAATTAAACTCAGCAACCATATTGTATTTTTTAAATGTTAGTGGGCAATATAGCATATGGATAATTCTGAAGTCATAAATCATCATAAAATAGCAATGAAAAGCACACTGTGATTGCCAGATGACTTACATCAAATTAATCCCTACTTCTGTAAACCATAACAGTAGGAAAATATGAGAAATATAAGAAAATTATGCTAAAAAGATTGTTAAGTCAGTAGGTAGCACAGCACCAAAATCACACAAAATATTTCTGGAACTGATGATAGACTTGAAATCCTATCCTCTTCCTAAAATGGCTCATCCCATTCAGAATGGCTATACCACTTGAGAAGCAATGGTCATTTATATTTCCCAGCAAACATTCCTACTCAAAACACAGGTAGATTTAAAAAAATTTGCAAAGAATCATTTTTTAAAGAAAAATATGGTAAAATTGTTGTAAGATGCCTCAGTTAAAAAAACAAAACAAAACCAACTGTAATTATTTGACCAATTATTAGTTTCTTTGATGCAACTGCATTTATCTTTAGTCACTGAAAATGTATACAATATTGCACATCCAAACCTATGCTTTAACAATATGCTAATTATACAGTTCAGATGATCTGGAAAGAAATCCATTTTGCACTGATGATATAAGGGAGTGACAGTGCAATTTACATTAAGAAATGTTTTCTCATTTTTCTCAAAAATTGGTTTGCACTCAGCCGGAGAAATCTAAATTCGACCAACAGGCATCCCTCCCTGCTTCTCCATGGTTACAAAATAACATGACAATCTGAATGACGGAAAAGATGCACATAAGAATGGGTTACAAAAACTCCTCTGGACACAGGTACCCAGGCAGTGGTGAATGTTTTCTTTTGTAATCTGATTAAACAGACAATTATTGTATGCAACAATATTGCAATGCTAGTAGCAGACAATTCTCAGTGATATTACTTCAAACATTTTGAATTAGGTCTTCCAAATTGTCTAAATTATCCCCCGGGACCGTTGGCCTGTACACATTCCTGACTTTATGGGAAGAATTCTAACTGGAGGTGCTAACACAAAGGTTCCCCTTTTGCTTAGAGCTTTGTTCACATACCTCTCTTCACTCCAAGCTTAACACTATTGTACCATGGTGTACTTTTGGCACACATTTTCCTGCCACTTTAATACCAACCTGTATAAGCAGAGCTTGAAAGAGAGTGATTGGTTCATTGTGATTTTCCTTTTAGGGTTCAAGGGATACAGACTGGGAGATGGCATAGTGAGAATCCTGATTCCTGGCACACTGCTCTTCATCAGCCACAGACATCTAAGCACACGGAATTGGAGGGCTAAAAACAGTCTTGATTTATTCATTTGATTCAGAGCTATCTTGCCAGATGTATTATGAAAAAATCCATACCCATAATTTATCCTCAGACTGATATGTTTCATTACACTGTGGATACAGGGGGAAACACAAAAGAAAAAACAAAACAAAACAAAAGTTTCACAAGTTTTTGGGACAGTGTAGCTTTACATATACAGCTGCACCAATGCTGGAATTTAGTCACATTTTATGTAATATTAAAACTATACCAATGCATTACAAGGATAAACTAATGTAGTGTAATGATGTACCATAGACAAGACTAATTAGTATTTTCTTAGAGAGAGCCTAAAAGAGTCTAGTATTCAGAAGTGCAGATCCAGAAATTTTCAAGATTATCAGCAATAATGGGAAGAACAGAAAAAAGAACAAGGATGGGTGATTCCAGAAAAGATTACAGACTTACAGACTATCATACCAACCACTTTTTATTTCATAAGGGATGTTTATTTAGAGTCAAAGTATAACATATTTCCACCAGACAAAAACCTAGCATTTTAGAACATTACTTCAGGCAACCATTTCTTCTATAGAACACATCTTCAGGTAACCATTTCCTGGTTTTTATTTGTATTATACACGTATTTCTCACAGGGAGGAATAGAACTTGCATGCCAAATTAAAACCAGCATTACTGGAAGACTTAACAAAGAGTGTGAAGACAGAAGCGTGTAAGCCTGAGGATAAAATAAATCCATCATAATATAATTCCACAAAACAAAGATGAGGTTAATCTGAAACCTATGAAAATTAATATCAAGATTTTAATTGACCTCAGCAGGTTTCTGCAGCTAGGCATGTTCAACATGATGGTTCAGAGCAATTTTGTACTGTTTCTAAAGAATGTTCACCCCACCACCAGTTCAGCCCCCTCTCAGCAGTTTATGCATTTCCACTGGAAACTGAAGTGTCTGAAATGACTCTCTGCAGTGATTTCCTTCTTTGCACCAACGTTTTCAAAGGCATTTTTGAATATGCAAAAACAAGTTTTTACAGTTACTGTTCTTCTTTTAAAAAAAGAAAGCCATGACAAATGGGCAACTCTGCAGTGATTTTCTCTGGAATATGTTAGGATGATAAATTGTGGACTCTGGAAAAAAAATACAGAAGAAATAAATGGCAATTTCAAACACACACAAAAATTCATTATACTAGAAAATTTCAACGTTATAAAAATAAAATTTTCAATACTATATTTTGATTTTCAGATCACTGAAATTACTTCATAACCACAAAATGTTTGTCCAAATTAGGATACTATTGTAGCTTTTAAAATAAAATTTTCTGGAGGAAAGTGCTTGTGGTTTTTGTGCAGAAAAAGTGGCTGGTTTGTTTTCATTTTCTCCAGGAGTTCAGCATGCCAACAGCTTAAAAGCTACTGACAGCTTAACAGCTCTTTCATTCTTACTCCATTCCACAAAACCTGAAAGCCACCCTTGAGAAAACAGCGAATTTGATCAGTATTTCAACCTAAACACTTCACTGTTTCAGGCTTCATAGGTGGAAAAACAGTATGATAAATTAGACTCGGTATTCATGTCCCTGTTTACTTTCCTGGTACTATCTGCTTGAAGCTAAGAGAAGTCATAATCTTCCAGTTGCTGTATCATACTTCTTTTAATGATACAAAAGCATGTATAAGATGAGGGTAACGACTCATAGTTGTCCTTGTCCCTTTGTTCCACTTTTTTTTGTTTGTTTGTTTGTTTTTTGTTTTTAACAAAGAGAATAATAAAATGTTTGCAGGAGGAGAAGAGATAATTTTTTTAAATCTCCATTTATAATGAAGTGTAATGTTAAAGGGAACTTTAGAGATAGCACAAACATTTGAAGTGCTCCTGTCACAGCAATTGCCTTGTGATTTGACATTACATACCTGAAAGCCTCTCGCAGCTGCTCTTGAAGGCTTGGTTCTTCTCTTGCACCAAGTCTGTGAAACAGAAGGGAAAAAGATGAATTTCCATCTGTAAGAAGGCCACATAACCTGCATTCAACCCCACAGTGCTGACACTGTGCATAGACATATAGACAAGTGATTACCTGATTCATGTTGTCCAGTTCCAGAAACGTAGGCTGCAGTTGCTCTGAATTTTCTACCTAATACCTCTCCTTTTGAATTTCTGCTGCACTACTGGCAGCCCACAACAGATGAGTATCTGATGTGTTCCATCAAGTGAAATTCCCATTCAGCCTTTTATCTCAGGACTGTTGGATTCTGCACAAGTAATAATACAAAATATCTCTCACCTGCAAACAATTTACAATAACATAATCAATAATGAATTTCCTGTGATCCACTCTACCATGAAAGTAGCATTCAATGTGTGGAAATATTTTAAAAGTAAAAATGACAACAAATTCCAGTCATCATGGTTTTTGTATGATTGCTTTCTCTCCTTTCAAATATGTTTACAGTCACAGCAGTTACACCAAGACCATTCAGGAGTTCATTTATTCACCTACCAAAAGGCATTGCTAATAACAGAACATTTTCTAGGGTTCTGCCCAAGGGCTCTGGGGTTTAAACTGCTGTGTTGGCCTTTGCTCACCAATGGAGAAATGTTGCTACCAATTATTTTATCTCACCCACCCTGCATGCCTCTTGTACATAATGATATTTTTGAGGCTTTAAATCTCTTTGCTAAAGGCACTAAATGCAGATGTGTACTGGGCTTGAGGCTTTCTACTTGTAGAAGGGAATACAGAAGCTGACTAAACGAACGCTGGTCAAAGGACTGAGTCAAATCTCTCTGATTTCACAATCTAAAGCACACTAATGGACAGAAGTTAAATGTATGGAACTTGCTAACCCACAATAGCACGTTCACATATCATAACAAATCGTAATTTTTCCATACTAAGTGATTTTCGTTCTCCTGTGCTGCAGTAATAATTAGAGAAAATAATTAAGTTGTAAATTAGCTTATCTACTTGAAAGACAATTGGGAGAAGATGGGCCAGAAGTGTGGAAAGGAGAAGGGTTATATGGGCTACTTACCCCTGCCCCACCATCATATTTTGTATTACATATGAATAAAAGTGTAGGAGGAAAAAATGAAGCAACTTATTGGGGGTCCCAGTATCCTTTTCCCTCCGTGTCCCTGGGAGCATGTGGGTGGACAAGAGTGTGCACACAGGCAATGCAGGAGTAAAACATGTGTCTCCATTTCCTTCAGTGATTCCTTACCTTTTTATCTTGTCTAATGTTTTGTGTTCTATCAACCTAACACACCTCTGGTTATCAAACCTCCTTAACATTACAAGGACAAAACTTTCCTTTACACAATAAACCAGAAAGTTAATTCCCCTTACAGAGAGCATCAATCCTTTTTCACAAGGGTCTTTTGGTTTTCTTCTTCCTTCTCATTCATCTTAAGTCTCACTTCCTCAGACCTTTCTCCTAGTTTCTGCAGTAACTAAAATTAAGTGTTATTGTAATTACCCAAGCAGTACCATGGATGTTGCATTCAGCACATCAACATACTACATAGTGAATGAAAATCCAATATAAATTCTTTTTTTGATCTTATTTTTGTTTCTTTCATTCAATGTATTATAATTTATGCTGTAATATGTAGGTAAATTGGAATTCAGGAATCATGACCACTTGACAGCAAATAGATGAAAAAATTCTAATAAAATTGTATCCAGCTCAAGTAGCAACAAACATCATGACTGGCTCATTTCACAATCAAATAACAAATGCATGTTTCACTTCTCAACATGTACTTTCAAAGTTCTCTTGGTGGATTATTTTATGTTTTTCTTAAATTCACTTTCCCTTTTACAGTCATCCTTTCTATTTATCTTTGTATGACTTTTGTCTCAAAGACATTCGCAATTCCTTCCAACTTTTTCATTCATATGCACCTTATCCCAGTCTTCCAGTTGTCCTTTAATTCTGGCAACATCCAACTTTCTTGTCAGTAACACTTTTAATAAACTGTCATTTAGAGAATGTTATGTATATACAGCACCAGACCACATTTTGACTGTCTGGCATCACTCATGTCCAATCATCTAAACTGGACAAATCTGTAGAATAAAACTGTTGTGTACCAGTTCATCAATATTTGACTAAAATCTAAATATTCTAGATAACATTCTAAATGATATGTATTTCTTAATTTTCTATTATTTTTAGTATTCAATCATTAATTTTATAGTGTTCTCAGAAAAAAAAAATTTTTCTCTTGCTAGATTTTTCATCTACCTTCCTTTCATCTCTTCATCATAAAAGTGTCCTTTGTGTAGTCTGTAGCCATTGTACACTTTTTACAAACTACTGAAAACAAATAATTAAAGCGCTAATCCAAATAATTTTCTGTAAAACACACCAAAGAAGCTATTCAAAACCTTTGTATGAAAAGCAAGAAATGTTTTTTTATAAAGAGCTTACATTTTTCATATTCTTGGGACAAATAATAAATTCTATTTTTAAGCTGCCATTTTGTGCTGGACCCCCAACCAAGTGAGGAGTCCCTATAGCCTTCAAAAGATTAGCATAAGGATTCCTACAGGTCACAGTTTCAAATGGATATTGTTCCCAGCTATCCTGGTAAGAATATGTGGTAGATCGACCAGATCCAGGTCTGAGAGTCCCACAGATTACTCTTTTTGTGTATCTTAACGACATTAAATAAAAACCATCACCAAACGCAATCAAGGAAAATATTGATCAAATACATCTACTTTGTGTAAGCCTATCAAGGTGCAAAAGTGCCTCTGACCTCTTGGTGACATCTGCTTTCCTCTTCTCATTTAGCTATGCACTAGTATGTTAAGCCAATGTTATTCTGATATCCTTCTATTGTATTTAAAATTTTGTGTTGTCTGCCAAAGCCTTAAACCATGTTTAAGGCCACTGAGTTGTCACAAGTGTGAGAGTTGCTTAAACTAAGTCCCTGTTTCTGCAACATTCTGGTAAAAGGAACCAAATATCCTCAGGAAACTGCTTTTTAATCAGGAAATGTACCACAGTGAGTGCATAGGGCTGCTATACCTACCTCAATCTCTGAATTTTGATGCTACAGTTTTCCCATTTGCTGTTTACATCATGCCTTCGGAAAGCACAATGAATGCTTTTGCGTTTCAGACTCACATTTTTACTCTTCCAGAAAGTGATTATTTTGGATTCTTGCCTCATTTCCTAGCACCTCACACTACCTAGCCTGGAGATGGCAATCAAATTTTGAAACTGTAGTATCTAAGCTACTTTGCCCAATTTGCAGTAAGTTTAAATTAATTTCAAGACTTCTAAAAATTATTTTCAAGGCAAAAATGACTTGTAGGTTTTTGTGTTGTATTGTAGCACTGTTAGTAAACCAGTACAGTTAAGGCCAGCCTCTTGTCTTTGTTGCATTTTTCTGACTTAGCATGATGTCATGTGTAAATTCCCAGCTGATCTCAGCATACATTTATAGGTTAATATATAAACCTAATATATACACTTATTGATTAACACGAAAACATACTGCCCCACTGACCCTTGTCCTTTGAAACAAAGACTGCTTGTGCAAAGAGATGGGGGATGTCTTGGGTACACTGAATGTTTTAAATGACCATTCTAATGCAAATAAAAATTCAATTACTACGTAATCTCACTGTTTCAACATCAAATTTTGAACCAAAAGCTTTTCTTAAGTCGCAATGTTAATAAAAGTGCAGTTTTTAATAAAAAATATCCTTTGTAGTTTCTAAATAGCAACAGATGGTTGTGTCTTCTCTTGAAAAATATGAAAATAATGTCATGCATCTCAGAAACAGTCCATCCATGAGCTTGTGTTTCAAAAGACTATGATTAAAGACAATATATCTTCCAATAGATTACCATGTGAGTATGAAAAAGAAGTATGTAACATGAAATGAACTTTCACTTATCCCAATTTCACACCCAGTCATCATCTATATCATAAAACATTCATGTCCCTATATCACTCCAATTTTAATTTCTTCCAAACGATGATCCAGTCAGTAGTAAACTCTTCTCTGAAATATAAGAGAAGTCATAATTGGTTGAAAAAGAACATTTGCATGCCAGGCACAGAACACAGGTACACAGAGATAAGATTTTATCTCCATCATCATTTGGTATTTGGGTAGTTGCACATTATTAATGTGTGGGCTTTTTATTCATTATTAGAAGTCTGTTGTTCAAGGAGGTAGCCCCAAGTCCCCCAGGGAATGTCACACATCCTCTAGATGTCTCTGGAGATTAATTCTAAGAACATTGTAACTCTGAGCAGGATCCATTGTAAGGAGTCAATCATTAGATTAGCATTATAGCTGTTCTTCAATATTTGCTCTGTTTGAAGAATCAAACTATTTTTCTGCCTGCAGTCTTGACTCAAGGCTATTCTCCACATGCACAATAAACTTTATTTTCTCTTAGATGTGTTTCCATTTTGAGATTTACCTCTGCACTTTAGCAATAGTATTCACTTTTGTTAACATTTCAGTCACTTATAGCAATATGCTGCAGTTCTATAATATTCTTTGATAGATCCATGTTAAAAATTGATGTGGGCAAAATATTGAGTTAAAGCTGCATAGCTGAACTTCCACTATGGGAATCTGGTTCACAAAGGTGCATACTTCACTGGTAATTTTTTAATATCATTATACTAACACCTGTCAAAATATAAATGGACAAACACTTTGGATGTACTTTTTATAGACTTGATTTTATGATATCTGCCATTACAGTCACAGAAACAGAACAGACCCCTGTGGGAGTAGTTTTTCATGGTTTTATAACTGATTGTACACCAACTTCTGCAGATGAAATATAGCCTACTACACATAGTATCATACTGCTCCTCTGTATTAAACAAAGGCATAACTTATCCAAAACCCACTGATATCACTTCCCATTTACTTCAGCTGGCTTTGAGCAGGCATTTAGGAAACAGCACCCAAACAGCACAGCTATGTTTGCACAGCCATTCCCAGCGGAGGGAATGGAACAGCATCCTTACAAAGCACAGAGATGCATGGTTTCAGAGCCATACCCTGGACATATGGTAAACCAAAACTTCAGTGGAGTAGAACACAAAGACCTGCAGTTTTGTAAACTGGAAGTGCTACATAAAGATATTTGTTTGGATGAAGAAAAAATGCCATCTCTTGTCTCAAACAGCAATCTGTACTAACTGGAAGTAGGTTATCATTCAAGAGATGTGCAACTGTTTTGCAGTGCTTTTAGTCTTCAGCAATTAGTCACCTTCATTCTTAATTTGCTGCATTAAAAATACATCTTCAAGAACAAACGTGATCACTGTAAAAAGACAACAACAAAAAGTGTTGTGCTGTCTTTGGCCAAGATAGAAGACAAGCCTACACGGTATTGTATAGCAGTCAGTAGCTAATGTACAAGCTCCTTAAAAGCAAATTTGCTTCACTGTAAAAAGTGATTTCAGCAACCTTGGTGCTTCTCCTGAAGTATAAGCATGGAGAAAAGAAGAAATAAAAAAGACACCTTTTGATGAGAGGTTATGTAGTCTCTACAATTGAGTAAATTTAGTTGCTGTTGCAGCAGAGGAATGTGATAGGAAGTTTTACAGTTGAAGGAGAAATGTCACAGTATTTTGATAAGACAGCGATGAACTTTTTTTCCCTTGTGCCATTATCAAGGCGAAGTGAACAAAATACATCATTTATAACCCACTGCTCTACCATTATCTCCTGGTGAGACACTTGTTTTAAAACACACAAGGACCTTTTTTTCTCCAAGACTAAAGCTCTCTGTGAGGCTCAGTCTTCCTTTATAACCATGAAAGAAAGTTGACACTTGTGTGGGCCAAAGTTTCCAGGCAACCACACAAGGGCACTTATATACCCTCCAGGTCACCCCTTGTTCTGAAGTACAGAGGAAGCATATGAACAGTGTATGTCCCTTTGATCACAGATACCATCTAAAACTGATGTGGAGAGAAAATCCTGCACTTTGGAAGAAAAGCAGTACAGTCTCCTCAAAGCTTTTTCTTACCTAATATACACAGCAAGTAAAGGTTAGTGTGGTAGTGCAGAACTGCCAAAACATTTTCCTCTTACCCACTACAAAGTGCCACTGACTCTCTCCTGATGCTTAGTATTCTTGCCCATGTGTTCTTGCTCCTGGTTTTGGTTTGGCTCTGGGTTTTTTTTTTTGTTATTGTTGTTGTTGTTTGTTTGTTCTGTTTTGTGGGTTTCTGTTTTTTCTGGTTTGTTTATAGTTTTTTTTGTTTGGTTTGGTTTTTTTTTAATATTAACCTTCTACTAACCCCAGCTGATTTACTGTTAATTTGGTAAACCTATATTCAAGCAGGTAATTGTGTATAAGCACCAGAGCAGTGTACTAGAAAGCAATCACTAGAGGGAACTTCCAGTAGTATTTATATAGACAAAATTCCACAACATTTCCATACTGATATATCTAATAGAAAATAAAAAAAAGTATCCATTTATTTTATGTTGAATATGAGAAAATATTTGTAGTCAAAATAATGCGGTAATTAGTAAAACCAATGTCTGTATAGTAAATCCCTCTCTTATTAGAATTAAATCTACATGAAACTAAGTTACCACATCAAAAGATAAAAGAGAAAATATCAAGGTACAGTATTCTCCAGAACCCCCCTCATTACTACTTATAATTTTTTTGTCCTATAGTACAAAAGTTAGACTCAGACATAAACAGTCAATTTAACTTATTTCATGAAAACAAACAAAAAGCTTGTTTCCAGAAATGACAGATGAATTTACCGGAGCCCTCAGGTTACTCTGCTACTCCTACATACAATGTGTTTAACAGCTCAAATTGTTTGTTTTGACTGTTAACATTAGTGCATTTGCTGAGTCAATGAGGAAAAAAACACAATGTAAACAATAAAAACTCTAAAAGGAAAATAAAATGAAAAGTTAATAATTAACATTGAAATGCAGTACATTTAATTCTAACAAAAAATAACTAAAACCTTGAGACAAACCTAATTATAATAAAACTGACATCTTCAAGATAGTTTTTAGATACACAAACACAGGATGTAAGTTTATCAAAATACTAGAGGAGACAACAGAACCTGAACAAATTGTCACCTTAAGTTTCAGTTGCAACGTAAAAAGTGAGAAGAAAAACCAGATTTTGAACTATTTATCGGAGTTCCCATCTGGAGAGAGATTGTAATAAAAAAAATATTTAAGCAGAATGCTTACTTCTATTTTCCTATTTCTTATTACTCTACTTAATATAACGAGGACAGCCATGGTTCTTCAAGGTTTTGCTGATCTTCCTAATATTTTGGAAGGTTCCAAAAATCACTGAGATGAAATTTCAACCAGATCATTGCCTGGTAATGAATGCAAAATCTCAGATCATAATTAAATTATGAAATTTAAGAAAAAAATAGTAAGGTGTTTATAGTAAGCTATTAATTATAAACATTTTTGTTCCCCACGGCACAAAAAATTTTAAAATATTGATGTTAAAAGCAAGACATTTGAAAGGTTTTGCTGAATTACATAGTATTTCTTCTTATGTTGTAGAAACACTGCCAGACTCATTCAAACATACAGACGCTTGCAGCAAGGAAGACTATTAAGAAGTTAAGCCATTCAGGACTGAATGAATTTAGCAATATATTCTTTCAAAGCTTTACTGTAAGACCTATGATTTAATTGTCACACTCCAAAGCTGGTGGGCAGGTTGCTCTATTACACAGCTCTTATATTTAACTTCGGTGGAGAAGGGTTGGTCTAAGACCAACAGAGTCTCTCAAAACAGGATGATAAGTAAATTTCACAGTTATCACAAAATAACATATGATATTAGGTGGTAGCTACATGATAACTCCACTGGAAACAATGGTAATTACATAGTAAATCGTGTCAATGATACTGCATTATCTCCTAACTGTTCAATTAACTCGTGTCACCACTGCATACTATGTTTAGAAAGTTGCTGATGCAATATTTCCGTATCATAATTGCAAAGATAGTTGAAGAAGATATCACCCTATAATTTCAGAAAGTTTCTAATATTACTTGGTGAAACTATTTCTATTATGAAAAAGAAACAAACATTGAGGTGAAAAATGACACCTAAAATCCTGGAAAATACCTTAAATGGAAAGAACTTACCAAGACTGTCATCAAAGAAATTACTTTTTCATCTTTCATGAATGAAAGTAAATATTATTTTATAAATCGAATTCCAATTATTATTAATTCACCTAAACAAATGGTAAGGACCCCATTGAAACAATTACAAATTTAATCCCTGATAAAAAGTAACTTTTCCTGTGCTGGGCAGGATTATATTTTATTAGGGAATATGCTTAATTATAAAATAGCACAACTATGGGGAAAAAAAAAACATAGCAGTTTTACTCCCTCAAAATGCTGCAACTTCACCAGGGACACAATGGCCTTATCATTTTCACCCATACAAATCAAAAGTCCAGAGAGGTGAGTGGAATTACTCAGACATAAAATGGAATAAAATGCTGCTATAGGAAACGCATACGGCAATTTCTCTTGTTATTGCCTTTTAATATTTAAGACAGCAGGATGTGATTGTTCTTTCTGAGTGGTGTCATGTTCTGTTTGTCCCTATACCACTGATTTGCAATTCAACAAATTTATTCTTAAGCAATATTTTTGAGAGTACAGAATTAAATCATCAACTGGTACAAATCAAAGTTTCAGCTAGATCAAAGCAAAGGCAAAAGTATGGTGTTATGCCGATTTACATCATCTTAAAATCTTGCTTTGCCATAGTCGTTGCTGAGAAATAAAGTGCTGATATCTGTGAGTCAATCCTTAAATACCAACCAGTGTAAAGTTTTAAAAGTCTCTCTATGACAAGGATGTTTTGAGACACAGATACCTATGACATACAAAATTTTTTAAAAATGTTCCAAAGTATCTCTATGAAAAAACTTGTAGGATTTAAAAGCTTTCAATTGCACAGCAACATTTACCTGCAATAGAAACACTTCTGAAGCCTGAAGTGGCTTTTGTTGCATTTTTCAATTTTTCTTTATGACAATGCTATTTCATACAGCTTGTTTAGATTTAGAGCACCTCATTCAAGGCCAGCTCCACCTACTTTTTCATCTCTGCTCATACCAGTTTTGTTGTTATAAGAACACAAATGAATCTGCATGATTTTAGCGCATGACTTGTTTCCAGCAAATCAACACACATACTTTCAATTTGTTATGCATGAGAGATGTGTAAAACTATAGAGATTTGGGGCTCTGGAGAACAAAATAAGCAAAATATGTAAGCATCACATCTAAATCACAACAGAAGTTAAAGTCTAATTTTAACATACAAACTGTATAATAAATTCAAAGTACCAAAACTTTGAACCTATCAGACCACATTCTAGACTGGTCCTTGGCTGTCCTAAGAATTTACTATATAACTGTTGTCCATAGGGGCCAACCTGTGCTACAGAGGTAAAATGTGCAGTTCAAGCACTGCCTCCACTCCTCCTACCCAGCACCCTTCTTCTTCCCTCAATCCCTGGATTGAGATGCTACTCATTTCCTGGAAAAAATTCACTGGCAAATAAGGCAATAAAACAAAGCCCACAAAGTTCAAACTTTGCCCAAACCTCTTCCAAAACAAGGATATGAGCAAGGCAAGGTAAAAATTCCTCAACACTCAGTATCTTTTGTGATAATTAAGCATTTGCATTTTTTCAGTCTCTGACCCTACATCCATCAAGTCAAAGTATAAGAACACAAGTACAAAAGCAAGAGAGAGACATCAGCAAGAGTAAACACGTCAGACAAAAACAAACCCAAAAAATCCCCCCTCCCCAAACTCGAAATAGTTTAGTAGGCTACATTTTAAAAAAATGCACATTTAAAAAAAGAAAAAGAAAAAAAAAGAATACAGTTGTCTTTTGAATTTTTAACAGGAAAACAGTGCAGTGGGAGGAATCCACATTGTTCCAAATTGGGCAACATTTTTTTAAATTATATTTTTTATTATTATTATATTATTTACAGTACATTTTTATTTCTCAATTTGGCAAAAATCTGCCAATATAAACACAAGACATGAGTTCGACTTTCTGAAAATGGTCTGAATAATAAAACCACAAATGAAACAATCCTAATGTAGTTCACTCTGTTGCCAACTTCTGCCAACTAGCATTAACAGATAATAACAAAGTTGCAATTACAAATAGAGTTTAAAATAGTGTTGCTTTGGTTGTGTGGGGTTTTTGTTTCTTTTTTTTCTTTTTTTTTTTTTTTTTTTTTTTTCTGTATTTTGGTTTTTTTTTTTTTTTTTTTTTTTTTTTTTTTTNGGATTGAGATGCTACTCATTTCCTGGAAAAAATTCACTGGCAAATAAGGCAATAAAACAAAGCCCACAAAGTTCAAACTTTGCCCAAACCTCTTCCAAAACAAGGATATGAGCAAGGCAAGGTAAAAATTCCTCAACACTCAGTATCTTTTGTGATAATTAAGCATTTGCATTTTTTCAGTCTCTGACCCTACATCCATCAAGTCAAAGTATAAGAACACAAGTACAAAAGCAAGAGAGAGACATCAGCAAGAGTAAACACGTCAGACAAAAACAAACCCAAAAAATCCCCCCTCCCCAAACTCGAAATAGTTTAGTAGGCTACATTTTAAAAAAATGCANCTTTTTTTTTTTTCTTTTCTCGTCTTCCAGCATCCTCCACAGAACTTTTGAGAAACAAGACATTTCTTTTGAATCAGATATCCATTATCAACTTGGACAGAGAGCGTCTGAACCACTATTATCTGCAAATGATTTATGAGGGCAGGTATTTCTCTACCTGAACATTTTAGTGAAACCATAAATATCGGTAGCGACAGAGATTCAAAGGAAAAGCCTTGTAAAATATTTTATATAGGAAGTTAGTTCCATCTGATGAAAATTTTACTTTATCATTTCTGTATTTTTAAAGAGCTTTCATGTTAGCCACACCTATCGTTCTTTCTTGCTCATATTTTCAACATACTTACTATAAATACTTATCTATTAATAAAATCTACTGAACTGAGCCAACTGATCAGGTCTTCCCACTGACATTAACTAAGAATACATTTAACTATTATCCAGAAGAAACAAGTACATTCAATATAGTACTGTAAAACTAGTGTTTTAAATTGCTCATAAATATCCTCAAAAACCTTCAAAGAAACAGTATCCCCTTTTCTGTAGTGCAACCACCAACACAATGAGCATCAATAGGCCATTTACCTTTGAGAGTCATCCATCTCCTCCTCTAAAATGGTGTCAGTAATTCCTTCTAAATGGAGAAGGATGGTTTTATACAACAGCCCTATGTGGAGTACCTACTTCAGAATGTACTATGCATATTCAGGTTCTTCTGACTTCTCTTCCATACTCTGTTGAGAACTTGAGATTATATTGGAAGCACCACACAGAATTATTGATAAAAGAATTATTGATAAAAGAATTCAAAACTAGTTTAATTACTATTTTGATTTATATTGCATTATTTTCAATTTCAACATAGTCTACTTTGTGAAAAACATAAGAAGAAAAAAGGAGGAAAAGTCTGTTCTATGTGGAATTGATTTTTTAATTGTTAATTTCATCTTCTAGATGAAATTCACATTTTTCTGAGCTTCTTTTTTACCCTCTTCTTATTTCTGTTTATTATTTCTATTCATTTATTTCTAAATTATTATTATGTGGATCAAAAATAATAAAAAAAATCCCTATAATTTGAAATTGAAAGAATTCTCTTTTATAGTATTGTAAACATGTTCAGCTGAAGTAAATGCTAGGGAAAAGCATGTACCTACTAAAATTAAATTGTTAAAATAGAAGTGTCAACTGGAATGCACATATGCTGGATCACACCCTGTATTTACTGTTCTAATAATAATGTATCTATTAACCATGTTTCCTACCAGAAGATTTCAAAATGTTGGAAACATAAAACTGAATTAAGCATCAGATCTTATTAACGTATGAAGGTAATATTAGCCTTCTTTCATGGTTAATAAAAACAATATATCAAACCTAACTGAAAATCTTTCCGTTTGTGAAGTTTGAGTTACGCTTGACTTTCGAACTTCACTTTCAACATATTTCTAACCCACCAGTGAAGTCTTTTACCAGTGAAAAACAGGTCATACAAAGCCAGAAGAGGGAACTGGAAAATCAAGGTCAAATTTCAGGCATCAGGGAGTTTGCCAGTGTTACAGAGGAAATAACTTAGTATTCTCATTTTTTATATTATGCCTCTTTTGTCTGAAAATCTACCTGGCTTTCATGTGAACTATTTTAAAAACTGGAAAGAATATAGTTTTGTTTGTTTTGTATAATAAAGATACATAGATATAACATGTTTATGATTTCTTACTTGTACAGAAAGTACTATACTTAGTTACAACAACACAATAAACATTGCTCGAGTAATCCAGGGAAACAACTTTCACCACGGTGAAGACCACATTAGGAAGACATGCAAGATCTAACTCAGATTTCCTTTCTCATATTTATTCTGCAAGGGATCACACATGGAATCTGCTCTGCTGGATGTAGAGGAGTTCATGAAAGGCAAAAGAGGAGTCCACAGGCCTTTCACACCTTTTTTCAGCTCATTGCTGAATGGTGTGCTCACCCCAGAGACTAAATCCTTCCTGTCAAAATATGAAGGGCTCTGTCAGGACTGGTAATTCAGTGCAAGGAGGAGGAGGGAGGAATTAAATGGCCAAGAATTGCTACAACAAGGGTGTAAAGGAAAGCAGAGGCTGCCACTGCAGTGAGGCTACACAGAAATATTTAGAACATCCCACAAATAGCAATACTGGAACACTCATGAAAAAATCCTACATTTTACTAATGTATGACTATGCCATGACATAAATACATAAAATAAATTAAAATAAAATACAAGAACTGACAGAAAAAAAATTCCCTAAATATGACTATAAATAACCATATTTACGATTGATGAATTTTGCATGGCCCTATAAAACAGGTATTATAATACACAGAATTTTAGCAATATAGTTACTAGAGTGAATAAGAAACCATTTTCCATCAAATTGCTGCCTCTTTCTCCCTAAAAAGTATCTGACTAAAGCAGAGATAATGTAAAGTTCAGCTATCAAAAATGGCTTCATTAAGAACTTTAATGAAGCACATGGGAGCCATTTATTGACTTCTCAACTATTAAGACATAGCATTATTACTGCTTTAACAGTATTTCCATTTTCATTTAGGAAATAACTAATCAAGGGATCAATGTACCAAAGACTTTATTTTCTCTCCCATGGGTCACTGAAAGTACTTTTTTTAAAATGCAAAAAACGTAAAGGCAATTCCCCCTCGTGCCATATCACATAAGCAATTTAAAGAAATAACAAGGAATGCTAAAGGTCAATGGCTCCTGATCTAAGCCATGTTATAAAACAAATGAAAATTGTTCATGGTAATTCTACCTTTCTGGTGGAAGTAAGAGATCGTTTTCACATCAAAGAGGCTTACCTCCGAAGTATGCAAAGCACCTCCACCCTGACCCGCTGTCAACCTGTGAGACATTTCTATTTCTCAGCCTTACTTAGAATGCAAACTACTGTTTTCCTGGTAGTTCTCACAGCTCCACTTCCTTTGAGGTACAGATGTGTAGCCAAAGAACCCAATCAGATAACACCCATTTACATATTTATAAAGTCTCCTGTAAAATCTCGTATCAATTGTTGCCACTATATATAGCCCTTTCAAAGTATCTTGTGGGCACAAGCGCTCCACTGCACTGCTCCCTTCAGGAGTCCAGATATATCGTATAATGTGATTTCAATGTAAATGTGGCCCATCACACAATCATACCACTTCACAAACTCTTTTCTGCTGGGGTAGCTTAAATCTAAACACACTCAAGCAGCTTGCTGCACTGGAGCAAGATTTCCTCCACATAAAAAAAGTCAAAACCCCCAACACAACAATGCCAAGGAAAAAAAAAATCTGAACATTTTCTGCAGAAAGATGGGCCGTCTCCAAATCCTTGTGCCCTATCAGACAAATTAAAGTAAATCAAGCATGAAATGAAGCAGAAGAGCCCCGAGATAAGGCTCCTTTAAGTCGTTTACAGATTAGGATAGAGAGAGGTGCATCTGGTCTCTGGCAGTGAAGGAGGCCAGTTTCTCATCTCACAATAGCAGCCTGTGTATAGGATTACCTTACCTTGTCACTGACAAGGGAAAAAGCGCCTGCAAAATGTCTCTAACTAACTTCCTAATGTTCCCAGCTAAGTTCTCTTATTAAAGTATTAACTGTTACAATGATAGAAATAAATTTTGATAAAACAAAATAAAAACAGACACCAGTCTGATTTATGAGCTGGTCAGACACTGATAAACTGGAGGCTCTGCTACCAGCAGATGAGCCTCTTCGCTTATCAGTCAGGATTTCACTGCTAGAGACAGCAGATAACTTCCCAACTGGAATTAGGGATTCAGTGAACTGTGTGTTACTGGTCAGACTGGTGTTCCAGCAGCACCTAAAAAGGCCTCTCGTGTTATCCGACAGGATTTTGTGTGGCATGCAGTGAGATGTTTCCCTGCTGGATGTGACTGCTGAACCCAGAGGTCTGCACAGCTCATGGGTAAACTGGTGCTCCTGCGGTGGCAAACCAGCCTCCCTCCTCTTATCAGCTTCTACAAATTGCAGGCCTGCCTTCCTGCCTTGCTTCCTTAGGAAGACGTGTCACTCCTGCAGCGCCATCATCCACTTCTGCTTCTCTGTGGCCCCTGTACCGCAGAGGCCAAACCAAACCAGCGTTCCCAAGGTGCCTGGCTCTGCTCTCCCGGTTCCCCTGGCTCCCCTCTCCCGGCTCCCCTGGCTCCCCTCTCCCAGCTGCCCTGGCTCCCCTCTGGCTCCCTGGTGGCTGTGCCACCCCAGGACAGCCGTGCCAGCCCAGCAGGGTCTCTGCCAACAGCAGCCTCCCCTCAGAGCACAGAGGCCATGGGATGGCTTCGGCACGGCCCCGCGGATGGCTGCACAGGCCACAGGCCTACAGAGGGAAGGCAGTCCTGGCAGTCTTCCCCTTCTCGCACGCTTCCAGCCCGCCACACTGGATACCTCATACTGCGACAAGAACACCCTGCTCAATGACACCGTGCTGGAGTGTCCTTAGTGCTGCTGGGTGTGCTGTCCTACAAATGCAACGACTTCTCAGGGTGGGAAGACACCGCCTAGCCCTTCAACAAACCAAAGTAAGGGTTTGCTACACGACCCAACAGCAATCCAGCACAGTTATTTATTAAGAAGAAAGCAGATAGATGCAAGGTATCACATACTCAGAGCTGAACATGTGCAATACTTCAAAAGAAGCAAATAACAAATCAACTTAAAATTCGTGCCTGCTTTATCATTTCCACCTTTTAGATTTCCTTGTGAATACCAGAAATTTATTTTTTTTTTACAAAAATAAGATAGTCTGGATACAAAATAGCAGTATTAAAAAGAAAAAAAAATATTATTCACTCCTTATAAAGATTTTATATAACCTTTTCTCACATAAGGAATAAAGACCTACAGGCTGTCTAATTCCAGTACCAATGTATATACTAGGTGTGAGGATGAAAACATGTACTATGCTTTTTAATTTACTGCAGCTCTAGAATGAAGAAAAAAATTCCCACCATTCCAGTACCATAAAGTAGATCAAGATTGCACTTTTACCCTCAAACCTCTACAGAAAAGGTGTATGTGCACCCTTATTTCCAAATGAAAATACTCTAAAATAGACCTGAATATTTGTGATAACTGATTTTCAAAGGCAGAAACGACCCAGAAAGAGACTATAATGTTATTGAACTAATCCAGAAAGAATGTAGGGCAGGATAGCAGTAAGTATGAAATTGTCCTTCAGGCTTTAACTGTCAGACCCTAAATCAATTGTGCTTCAAGAAATCTTCCTAAATGTATGAAAAAAGAAGGCAGAAGGCACTGCACCTCAGCCCAGAGCACCTTCTCCAACCAGTCCTTCACATCACCCTGAATCCCTAACATTCTTCCTGTTTTTTTGGAATATTTGCAAGACTGTCTCCAGCTCTGCATAATATTCAACCCAACTGAACTGAAGTGGGTCCTGCCCCTCCAAAGCTGCCTACGCTCAGACTCCTTTGATGCAGTGACAGTCCCTTACTGGCCTTGCATGCTGCACACTCTAGAAGGTTTTGAGGACTGGGCTTTTATTTTCTTTCTGAAAGCTATTTCACTGCCTTTTCATTTGCCAGGCATCACTCACTGCTATGAAAATGAAAACCATGCCATATTATCACCCACGGATCTCACAAACTAACTGTGTTACAAACAGGACAGGTGGATGAAATTATGCATGGAAACACTCCCACAGGAGGGAGTTTTTATCCTTTGGAAAGACTGTCTGAACAAGAGAAATGAAATTTTTTACTCACTAACTGTCGAGACCAATTTCAACAAGCCCCAGCACTTTTAAACACAACCCCTTCTTCTCAACGAGATAGATGAATTTCTGTTTATATGTGAAAAATGTCAGCTCTCATTTCACTCATTCTTACTTGCATTTTAAATATACACTGCAAAACTGCATCAGTGCAGTACCTTAAGCTGAAAAATATGATAAAACCATGATGAAAAATTATAAACTAGTGTCTTATTCTGTCTGCATTTTGTATGAATGAATAATCCAAAAGGTAGAAAAGCACAAGCTCTCTCAGCAAAATGAACACACCTGATTTGCAGCTGCCATTCTTTTTGCAGGCACACACACCAATGACATGTGAAGGCACTGTGAAACACAAATGTGATCTACCCGTGTTTTGCACTCATTTATTTTAATTTCAAATTTTAATGTTTGCATAAATATACAGAGGATATGGGGCAGAGGAGAAAAAGAGTATTTATTTGGACCCTGAAATTATTCTCAGTGAAATTTAGATAATAATTCTCTTCCGTGCAGAAAACTGATACATTTACACATCTGTGACCAACTGACGATGTCTAACAATCACTCACTGCCACTGTCAAGTAATTATGCCAAAAAATGAGCATGTTTTATTCTCATATTTATTAATACTGTGAGAAAGTGACACACTGTACTACTCCTATTTTTGTAGCAGACTCATAAAATTCTTATGACAAATTTTTGTTACCTTGTTGTATGAGAAATATTCAAAACCATTTCACATTATACTAAAACTGCAAATATTGATCCATAGAAGAAGGGTTAGTTTTTATTCAATAGTGTACTATATTATGTAACATAATTTTATGTAAATTCCTTTAAAAGCTGTAATGCTGTCATTTTGGAAAGCATTTTCAAATGTGACAGTCCTTCTAAAGTATGCATGCAAACCGGATTCTTAGTGCTATACTTGACTTAGAACATGAAATTATTATTAAAAATGATAAGGATATTAGTGACTCCAAATGATAAGTGACAACTAGATGAAAATCACTTCTTTAGTACTAATAAAGAGTGTTGATTTATTTATTACATTGCTGATTAACTAATTTTAGATTCCTGTCAAAAAAAGGAGCTGTAGCAGTTCTAGATTCATCAATAGTTTTGATCTTTACCAGTCAGTGTTAGCAGTGTGGTAAATAATAAAATATTTAATACAACCCTGCTTAGGAATAAGTGCAAGATGGCACTTTAGCCTGGTGGCCTCAACCAATAAACCGAAAAGAGCATTATGCAGTTTTCCCATTTTACCATGAATTAGACTGTTCTTTGACCACCACCATAATTTTCCACTCTTAAAATACTCAGAAGCAATGAGGAAGGTTTCTGATCTGATATGCTAAAATGAACTTCCCAGATTAATGGATTCTGAAAATACAAAATGCTGCTCTACTTCCATTTTCTAAGTGTATTACCTAGCACAAAACTTCTGATAAGAGATCCTTAAAGCCATAGGGATCTGCAAGACAAATATAAACTTTCTCTGATGGTCTGGTATACTAAAGACAGATGAAAATCTATGTTGGTTACCTTAGATTTCAAAATGTCACCTACACTGAATTTTCTGTAACCAGTACAATGCAAGTTAGTGCCATGCTGCAGCCAGTACCACATTCAACCACAGAGACTCCCCCTATAAACAGGCAGGTGCATTTTTATAGCTGGATCTGTAATGTTCATAGTCAAAATGACTAGAGAGCAAGAGTTCAGTTCACTCCAGGGTCCATGAGATGCCATATGCACTTATACACCATTAATGTAGTTCAAGTAGAATTAATTTTCAATTCTTTATCTCTAACCATTTATGAAACAATTTAATGATCTAGCCAGTGCAACCAGAATCCATTTTAACCCTATGAAACTTTTTCTATTCCTTGAAAATATCATATTAGAGCTGTAAAAGATATTCAGACACTTTATAAAAAGAACTGAACTATTAATAGTCATGAGCTTAATTTCATTGATTTAGATCATATAGCAGATTTAAACTGACTCCCATGCTTCCAAACCAAAAACAACACAGTGAAAGACAACTGAACGCATGATCATGGTGCATTGAACTCTGTTCCTGTATGGCAGATATGATTTCACTGATGCTGGTCCCAATAAGAGATCTTTGAAGATCACAAACTGTTACCAGCCATTTTAGCAAACTAAGTGTGTGGAGGACAAACAACTTTGATAGACTATATAAGCTCATATCTTTAACTCAGCAACACATGCAGCAACTTAAGGGAAAGCCGATTTTTTTATTACCAAGGTTGTCTTTCTTAAGTTCTTGTGCCGAAGTCCCAACTGAATTTGACCGTTCTGAACATACATCTACCTTGCATATTCTTTTTGTGGCACAGAGGTATTTAAAGTAGCATGAACATGAAGCATTCTAAGTTGTAGAAATAATCTAATTGGGGCATCACAGAGCTATGAGGATTAAGTTAGTTTTACCGATGTATTTTTTTCCCCCTTAATTTAGCCACACATAAATTACATTAAAACCATTATTTAGCTAAATAACAATTCTTCCCACATCAATTTCTATTTCTTAGTATTGTATTATATGTATATAATATAATATGAACTTAGTATATGTTTCTTACATGTGTATTCTGATTACATTGCAAGTATAGACAGTCTAATGTAAAGTACCGAGAGAACTGCTTAATAGACATAGGAAGACGGGTAGGTAAAATGACAGATTATTATGAACATTCAGGAAGGCTCTCTTTTAACTGCTATTGTTCAAGATCCTCTTAAGCTGATCTAAGACATGATCATCTATCCCACTATTGCCTCTATACATTTTTCATAGCAGGCAGACTAAAATTTTCTGTTAAAATTCATCCTACACTTTTGTAAACCCATGTTTGAAGGAATCTAAACTAAAATAATTATGATAAATAGTTCTGAAGACAGCCCATCAGCCTTGAGTTCATGACAGAAACAAGCCCCTCTGTGCCAGTGCCAGGTCTTTGCCGGATGCAGCATGTACTTTTCACAGTATAAGCATTAAACTCTATTTCAGTTCAAATAAAACAATACACAAACTAAATAAAATGAAGAATGAAACCCTTAAACCTTCAGTTGCTCTCTCAGCAGTCTCTATAATAACCCTTAAAAAGCACAATAACCAGTATTATTATGCTAAGCAGTATCTATTCATATAGCAGCATCCAGTGCTTTCCTCCATAAGCTCACAGTCTTATAAACACTTGAAAAACCTACAAATACTTGTTTTAACAGACTTACAAATATATTCAAGTGATCTTGACTGTACACACTTGAAGCAGTGAAGCCTTTTCTATGGGAGGTGTCTGAAAATATCATCATGCAACTATAGTTCATCAAAGAATTATTGGCTATTTTCACTTGAAAGACACAAGTGTATCTGCTCCCCACCTCTTTCATGCATTTATCAGTAAAAAAGATTGTCTAATATTCTCTCTTTGCACAGATTGCATATTTAATGCCAATCAGTTTACTAATTGCTCTAAAGTTAAAATGAAACCTAAATTTATAAAGGTAGATGAGGTCTCACTTATTCCTTGCTTTCAGGACTCTGATGCTTTAAGTAGGGTAAGAAGGGGAGCAGAGGAAGATGGAAAAAAATTTCAAAAATGGTTTAGTTTGAAATATTCTAATTCCCATTAGAAGCATACAATTACTTTATCTTTCTTCTTTTGCCATTACTTACAAATAAATTCATCTTTCTCTTGTGAAGCCTGAAGTTTGTTGTTGTTGTTAGATGAGTTGCATTCAAACTCCAACAAAAAAGATGAAGCCAACATTGAAATTCATCTCACAGTCCAGAATTTACTTAACGGCCAGCCTGTGTGCTGTGATAAACGGAATGATGATCCGGCAACATGTCTTTATCCATGGTTTGCTTTAATTAACGCTGGCTTGTTTGTTGAAAAGATGATTAATATGCCAATGAAAATTGCATAATTGAATACCACAACACAGGCACAATCAGAAAGACACATGCAGTTTTTTGATTAACATTTATTATTATTATTATTATTATTATTATTATTATTATTATTATTGTGTATTTTAATGTACTCTTCTCACTACGAAATCATGCCGTTTTTGACCGAGAGGTGAGGATATGCCAGGTTAAGTGCAAGATCTTCTGTGGGCAAGAAAAAAAGATACGATGCAATTTAAGCATGAAGAAATAGTTACTTGGTCAAGCAGCCATTTTTCCAAACTCAAAACAGAAGCAAAGCCACCTCAGAAAAAGGAAATACAGAAAAAATAACAGGCCATAACAAAAGCATGAACACAAACATCAAAACAAAAAATGCCAAAGACTTTTAAGCAAAAAGTATGAAAAATACAAATATATTCAGTATGACAAGAATTAGTATGTGGAAAGTGGATGAAACATTTTTTAAGGAACAGAAATTAGAAGAAACTTCTACTGGAAAAGCACCAGATTAACAAAACACTAAGGGACCATCCCTTTCCAGAACTTCACCTGAACAATTGTACTAACTGCAATTTGTTAAGATATTCATCTGGTTAATTCCTTGTTATGACTGGCACAAGAGTAACAATGAAGTCTAGTCTTTATTTTATCTATACTGTTTATTTCATTAGTTTTCCTCTATTTACTTATCCTTACCGTCCAATTTAAGGAAGATGTTAATGCTATTTAACACTGACTCTTACGCAAAACCTAATTTTAAGGGCCAGGACCATCCCTTTTCTTTACAAAACTGAATTCAGACTTGCATACCAATTCAATAGGATATATAATAGTTCTGTAAATACTTTCTATTCTGGAAAAAAACTAATAATAAATTGACAATTTTTGAGCTAAGGTAAGACAGAAATCTTTCCAGACTTTTCCCCCAAAATTAGCATCTACTGACTTCATACTTTCTTCAGTGCTTTAAGCAGGCACAAGAATTTTCTGATAACTGAAGTTCCATTATTTAGTTTAATAAACACTTGCAGAGGATAACACAAAGCAAATACTGCTGCACCTTTACTATAATCAAATAAAATAGCAAGGAAAGATTCCTACTCATTTCTTTCTACAAAAAGCAGCACAAGTATTAAGATTTCTGCAAGAATTGCTTTTCAAGGATCCTTACATTGTCCTTAGATAGATGATGGGAAAAACTAAGCAGAAAACTCCCACAGGAAAGGGTCATGTGCTGCAGCTGCAGCCTTTAATGACTCCTGTGGGTCTAAAGGGACCAAAGAAGGTACTGCATGCCTCTCAGTAATCCCAGATAACACACAGTTTTCAGGACAAGTAGTGAGATCTTAGCTGAGTAGGTAAGACAGCCTGGAAAAGCATGACTGCCAAGGAGAGAAGGAAACCATTCCTCCTGCTTCATTCTCCAAAGCTATCCATTCTCCCCTATGCTTCAAGCAGAGACTCCTCAATGCTTTGCTTTGAAATTAATATATTTTTGTGGAAAAATCCTACGTAAGGTAAGCACATTGGAGACACACAAAACTCACAGGATTTCTAAGCAAGAGGATCAGCAAGGCCTCTCCCAGCTTACCTGTGCCTTTGGGAGACACTGAATTTCCCGTCTGTAGTTTAGCTTGGGGTTATTTAAGCTCCTGTATGCTCACTTTTGCAACTCATTATCTGTAAAGTACTGGCAGAACAGACAAGACCAAGGTTTTGTTTTTGAAGAGTCACAAAGGAGCCACAGAAACAAGCCACTATTATATTTCCTCATTCAACTGTTCTTAGGATAACTAGAAAAGGACCTTTACCTTATGAGGTGGACAGTTTTTGTCAGTTCTTATAACTATGAAAAAATACAAGCTATCCTATTAATTAGTCAGAGAACTGTATTTACTGAAAAACTGTCCAAACAGAATTTAAAAAAAAAAAAAATTTGATTCCTTGGGAAATATTTGATTGCTGAAAAATTACAAGCATTTTAAATGAAACCATATTAAAAATATTTGATCAAAACCCAAATATATTAGAAAACAGAAGATCTGAAGTTCATTCTTAAGTATAAATTCACGACAACAGCAACCATCCTTCAGCTTTCAAGGAATGTAAAAACATCTGAGGGGCATTATCTAGGAAAAAGTGAAGCTGCTGGAAGTGCTGAGACCCCCTACCCTGCACAACTATACCAAGAGGCACTTGGCCCTATCCAAAAAGCTGCCAGAGAAAATACTACATTGTCCCCAATGGGACCCATAAACAGATCAATCTTTTCAGTTTTGTCTGATAAAGTAATCTTGCAACTCAACTATTTTCCACACATCTTCAAGTTACAGTGTCACCACATTCAAACTTTAAGTTACAATAAATATCACTCTTCATATCACTCTAGATTGTAGAGGCACACATTGCGATTTACTTAACTGCACACCATTCCTGTTGTCCTGGACCTTTCTAGGCATAAATTAAACAGGTCTTTTTTCTAAAATTTTGTATTAAAAATGTATATTAAAAAAATATAACGATCAGCTAAAAAATTTGAGTTTCATTTTGTTGCCTTTTGATTCACCTTACTTCCAAAGTAAATAAAATACTTTACCTTTTAATTTCTCAGAGTTCTTCCTAAGAACTTTAAGCCTTCTGTAGGATTGCAAAGGAAGTAAATAGATATGATAAGATAGGCGTACGCAAAAATATGATCATCAAGTTTAGTAATTAACATTCCTCCACATAAGGAACCAGAGAGCATCAAATGAAACACTCAAACAGCAGATTTAAAATACAAGAAAAAAGGTTATTTTTCTACCCAACAGCAGGGCAAGAGTGTGAAGGCCAATGCTTCAGAAATAACAGAAATTCATACAAGCCAAGTTCATCAAGTTTATCAGATGTAAATCTAATGATATAACTATTGAGGAAGGAAGATGAAGACTGCAGAATATCAGAAGACAGGTAGGTATAAGAGGGGAAACACCACTGTCTGTGTGCTGTGTACTCATCACCTTTCCCAATTCATCCATCTGTGGCACTGCCACAGATACAATTCTAATTAGCTCATGAGCACCCAATACAACTGTAAGATATTTCTTCTGCAAATGCAATGTACTCAGTATTTTATCATTTTTCAAATTTTTTTCTTCTACAGTCTTCAAACACTATCATTCTTTTTCACACGTTTGTTTTTTTGTTTTGTTTTTTTAATTTTTTTCCAGTATTTCGTCTGGAAATACTATGTCAAACCTAGAATGTAACTGGCTCCGTCTCATTGAAATGGAAGACGAAGAGTTTGATTCCTGATTACATTTTGGGCAACCAAAAGAAGCATGCATTTTTTTCCTTATAAGTTCCAAAAACTCTTTCCCAACTTAGTTTTCCCAACTTATTTTAATAACTTTCATCAAATACTTAATGATGTTATTAAGTAAAGACAAATAAATTAATCCCTACCAAGAACAGATCTATTTATATCACTGCCAGATGGTGCCCCTAAAATTCAATACTTTATTATTACAGGAAAACCTTTTGTTTATGATTTTTGTGCCTGATTCAGTCGAAGAGCTTGTGCCCACATATATGGCAGTTTGAATTAATCAGTTAGAGAGTATGGTTTCATGAGGATCAGATGTTTTATTAAATATAAATATCAGATTTCTTCTTTACAAACATGTAATTCAGTATTTAAATATCCAATATCTATTACCTACGGTCTCTCTACTAGACATGTGTGTTTATAAATTATGATACTAAGTTCATCTAGAGAATACACTGTGAACCATGAGGACATGTGAATTTCTCTGACTTGAAAAGAGCTACATTCTGAGTAACTGCTCACTAAATGAGTGAGGCGCTGCCTATGCAGCCTTACTGGTTTCTGGACTTTCCAAATATTTTGTTTGCTCCCCTTCCTGGAATACAAGCTGAATTGTAGGTCAGGTTAATAAAATTAATTACTTTATTCATCTGTTCAATATTTTCTTTAAAAATTCTAAAGCATATTACCATGTTTGTGAATGCTACCAATTTATAATATTTCTCTGCATGTTTTTCTTTATTGTATAATGTTTTTCTTGTATTAATCCCATATGCTGTTTATTAAAGATGTACTTTAAAGAGAAATCATTTCCTTGTGACTTAAGGACTCATTCTTACAACTGTTCTAAAGAGGGCTAATGTTGTGCCAATACTTTAAAATCAAAAAGAAAATGACCTGGATAACAGACCTGTCAATCTGATATTGATATATGGCAAAGCAGTTTGAACAGATGATATAGAGCTTAATTAATAAGGAATTAAATAAAAGTAATTAAATTACTGCCAATCAACATATGCTTAGGGAAAACATCTTAAAATACTAACTTGGTGTTTTCTATTAACTATCTGTTAAATCATATGCCACTAGTATTACATTTACTCTTCTTTAAGGAATTTTATTTAATACAACATTGCATTTTAATTAGGGGTAAGATAACAGCAGTAAAAGAAAATAAAGCCTAGTAGAAACTGGACAAATGACAAATATGAACATTGCTAGTCACTGAGTGGATGTATTTCCAGTGAAGCCTGGAAAGCACTGGTTCTTGACTCTTTAGTACTTAACATAATTATTAATGACTTAGAACAAAGAATCAAATCATTTAATGATAAAGGCTGAGGAAAAGAAAGCAATTGGAGAGGACTAAATAATGAAGAAGGCTGGTACAGGACAGCATAATGAGCTGGCAAATCTGGACTCACTGCATGTGTGGGGTAATAGAGAAAAACAAAGTGTCCACAGGACCAAACAATGCAGGACATACCCATAGGGCAGGGGACTCACAGAAAAATGTTTGGGGATTCAGGGCTGTTATCAGCTGAACAGGATTTCCCAGTTGAGCACTGTAGCCAAAAGTGGAAAAGGACAGCAGTGAGGTCTACTGAAGAGCAGCAAGATACATTGTGCTGCAGCAGAAAGGTTGTATTAACTGGGTAAAATACCCTTGCATGGGTCTACTGTAACTCTGTGGCCAGTTCTCTTCTCCTAGTCCCCACAAATAAAGCTGAAAACTTTGAGGAGATTTACTGGAAATACATTAAAATAGTTAAAAGACCAGAAAAGATTTCATATGGTAAAACAGCCAGGGAATTAAGTCTCCTAAGCATACCAGAAAGAATGCTATGGTTTGACTTGGACATTCACATACGTGAAAGAAGAAAATAAATACATAGTAGACTTCTTGATCAAGCAACCAATAGTACAGCAAAAATGTGATAAGGTAACTGAAAACTCCAAGTAGGCAAATTTAGTCTCAAATAGGTTGGATCAAATCAAACTCAAAATTACAATGGATTATTTATAGAAAATCTAAATTCAAAAGTTAATTTTCTCTACTCATCACTGGTAAGGCTACACCAGGAGTATTGCACCCAGCTCTGGGCTTCCCCACACAAGACAGACATGGATATACTGAAGATAGTCCATCAAAGGGCTACAAAGATGATTAGAGGACCAGCACATTTCTCAAATGAGGACATGCTGAGAGAGTTGGGACTTTTTAACCCAGGGAAGAGAAAACTCAGGGAAATTTCATCCATGCATACAAGTACTTGAAAGAATGATGTAAATAAGATGGAGACAGGCTCTTTTCAGTGGTGCCCAGTGACAGAACTAGAAACAATGAACCCGAATTGAAACACAGGAGGTTGCCTTCCTGTATGTCAGGAAACACTTCTTGACTGTGATGTGACAGGTATTATCCAGAGAGGTTGTGTAGTCTCTCTCCTTGAAGATGTTCAAAAGCAGTCTGGACATAATGATGAGCAATCAGCTCTAGGTAGCCCTGCTTGAGCAGGAGGGTTGGAGTAGGTGACGTCAAGAACTTTAGTCGCTTCTGTGACACCATGACTCTGTGACATTTGGGCTCAGCTGGTACTGGTTACTAGGTCATCCTAATCCTGGAGTTTGATAACAAGGGGAGTATGCTAGGTACTCTGTTGTTTAATATCTTAATGAATGACCTGGAGGAAAGGTTGGCATGCAAAATCATCAGATTTGCAGATGATGTCAAACTGGGACAGAATTCATGCAAAGGCAGCCCTGACTGTCAGTTAGAGCTGCCTAGGCAATTGGGATGAACATGCTTACAGGAACCTCATGAAACTTGACAGGGACAAATTTATTGTCCTGAACATGAGAAGGAAGGAACATTTGCAGTAGTACAGGCACTGCCCAGCTGGGTAACAGCTCTGCTGGAAGCACCTGGGGGTGTTGACGGAAAGCTGAGCATAAGCCAACCATATGCCCTGGCACCAAAGAAAGTCAGCAGCTTCCTGGGCCCTATTAACAGGAGCACAACCAAAAAACCAAGGGAAGTGATTATCCTCCTCTGTTTGCTAGATCACATCTTGGGAATTCCTTTGTAAGATATTGAGAAACTGGAGCAGTCAAGAAAAAGACTCTTAAAATGGTGAGGGGGCAGGAGCAGACAGAGGGAACTAAACTTCTTCAGGCTAAATAAGAGAAGACTTCAAGAGGAAAGCAGCTTGCAGTATTGAGGAGGCCATCACAAAAGTAGAGGCAGGCTCTTAACAGTGATGCATGCCAGGAGGACAAGACATGCTAGACATTAATTTGAACAGGAAAGATCCAGAATGGATAGACACATTTTATCATCAGAATAGTTAAGCATTGGAACAGGTTGTCCCAAAGCACATGGAGTCTCCATACTTGGAGATTTTCAAGATCTAACAGGATAAAGACCCAGTCCTCCTGGTCTGATTCAGAGCAACCACACTTTGAGAAGATGAACAATCGAAAGATGTCCTGAGGTCCCTTCCAAACTGAAATATTATAGGATAAAATATTTGTTTAAACATATGCTGCTCTTCAAAATGTAACTGAATTCGGCCCTAAAATATACCTTTTGCTTTATGGCTTGTCAAACTGGACGTTTTCTTCTGGCTTTTAATTCATACATTGTATAAATCTATCATTTCCCTCCATGTTTTACTGAGTAGACTTAATTTCAAATAGTTTAGGCGCAGCATGAGTGGTTTGCCTGCTTAAAGACACACAAACAGCTGCATATGTAGTTGTTATTAAAGCAGAATAGTCAAGTTGAAACAACACCCTTAGGAGAGAGGAGATGATGGGAAAAATATCAAACACTGACACAATACTTTTAAGTTTTCCTTATTCTTCTCTGCAAAAGCATCAGAGAGATTGAAGAATAGAGCTCCTCATTTGAAACTCCCTCAAACATGAGCTTTTAACAGACCATGAAACATTAGCTTGCTGTTTGCATCAGCCTAATGAAGGAAGTGCCCTTCTATTTAAGGCAAACCACAGAAAAAGCAAAAAAAAAATCCTCTACTTACTACATTTTTCCAGTCCAGGATAACCCCAATAGTAAGTGATCATACAGCCTATGGTTACATGTAACACATTTTCTGAACAAGCAGAACTATAAGTGACTCATGGCTACTGTGCTCACATGATTTATACAACTTAATAAAGGAAGCTCCAAGAGAAAATGAGACTAATATAATCACATAGCATCCAATATATAGAAAAGTGGACTGACTGATCGTACATTAAATTAATGTCATGATAGAAACAATTGACTGGATGTCATTCCCTAGGGCCTCTGTCTCAGCCACTTGTCATGGTTTTTGGAAATATGTTCTACTTCACATTTTTAAGCCCTATGGAGACAATATCATCAAAGGTTCAGCATCAAACCAATTCATTGTTTTCATCTCAGGATCTGTTCCCTGGTTATTTTAACTGAATGGGGCTCCCAAGATATAAAAGCTGTGGAAATAGCTATGTCCCATGTTCCTTGATGACTCTGTACTTCTAGTGAGGCTCACAGTGCATGACTGTTTTTGTAATAAACAATAATATCATTACAAACATTAATTATATTGCCTTAAAGGCCCTAGGGAGTCATGCATTGACAAAAAGAGATGTAAATTTGAAAAAATAAATAAGAAAAATGTATCTACTGTTTTAATTTCCTTTAGATATACTATGATATGAATGTGATTTCCAGAGGTTTGATGACCCATCATCCTCAAAGATGGTAACTGTAATTACATTGCTCAGTGTGTGCAGGGAAAAAAGAAATCAAGCTACAGACACTTTAAAGTTAGGTACAAAGAGCTCTGCTGTTCAAATTTAGAGTTGCATTTCTCCCTGTGTTACTTATTTGGTCATGAAGGCAGCTCTGTACAAAAGTGGGAGGTAAGGTTTAAGACACCTTAACCCTACAGATAGTCTTAACTTTTTTTCTGCACAGAAAGGAATCTTATGACATTTTGTCTTTCTGCTTTGTAAATTCTCAAAAAATAACCTTCTTATAAACTGTTCATAAACATTTTGGCAGTGTTTCTCTTTACTCTCAGAACAAGCATGGTTTTGTTGACAGTGTTTCCTGATATTAGAGTTGGCCTTTCAGTGCGCATTTAAACATATTTTATACAAAACAAAAATATTAAATATACATTTAAATACATTAGCCAGTTTTGAAGTCTGAGGAGTAGAATTTGGCCCCAATTATATTTTCTTGTATTTAACTAATCTTATTTCATCATCCTGTAAATTAAACAAAATAACAACATAAATATTATCAAGAAATATCAAATAGAAAACCCTACAGAAACCCTACCCTCTGACACTACTGAGGAAGCAAGCCATTCACAGAATGTGAGCATGTATTTTACTTGAATTATGAGCAGAATTCAAAAATTAGCTGTTTGAATTACACTTAAGAGTTTAATTTGGCTTGAATAGTCTAAAAACTTGATGTCAAATATAAGCTATATGCAGGTTCTCTCCGCTGTAAACTGAGACATGTTCCACGAGGTAAAATTATCCCCTTTCTTGTAGATAACTATCTTAAAATGGAAGGAGTAAAGGTGCTTATCTCACTTCATTGACAAAAGACTACCTTAAACTAACTTAGAGATTACTATATTTAGATAAGATAAAATTAAAAGGACTATCTATGCATTTCTTATAATGCTGTTCTTACCTAGAGTTAAAAATAAGGAGAGATTTGAAGGGCAGCAAAATATACTTCAGTGGGAACATAGCCAGCAAAATTAAAATGAAAAAACACAACAAAACACAAAATGCAGTCTTGATAGTCAGAGACAACAGTGACTATGAACATAAAAAAAAGCTGAGGCCCTAACTGCCTTCTTTGGTTCAGGTTTTAATTCTAGGTTGTGTCATCAGGCTTCCTCAGTTCCCGAGCTTAGCAGTAAGTCTATAGCATTGTCTGCAGGACTGAAAGGGAGCATTTAAGCAAGCTGGACATACACATACATGTCTATGGGAGCAGATGGGTTACATCCAAGGATGAGGAGGCAGCTGACCAATGTCAGCTAAGATTCCATTCTCCATAGCTTTGAAATCCTGTGAAGAAGGAAGCTGCCCCGTGACTAGAAACAAGAAAATCGTAGACCAAATATTAAGATAAGGAGGAGGGTACTAAGGGGATTTTATTCATGCCTGGGAATAGTATGAAGCAAATTCTCCTCACTGTCATGACCAAGCACGTACAATGTCAGAAGGTGGCTTGGAACACCTGGCATGGATTTACTTAAGGCAGATCATACCTGACCAACCTCACTGATTCCTATGATGAGATGACTGCATCAGCAGGTGACTGGGGACAGTGGTAGGTATTGCTCGAGTTTAAAAAGATTTAGCACAGAGCATTCTCATAAACATTGCTGAAATCTGAATTTCTGGATAGATTACCAAGCTGATTGAACCACTGAATGAAAGTAATGTGAACAGCACTATCAAGTCAGTTATTAGCAGCATCTCTCAAGGGTCTGTCTAGGTCCAGTGCTTTCTAACACAACTATTAATGGTCTGGACATTAGGAATTAATGTCCTTCGGGTTTGCAAATTATATCAAATTGGTGGGAGCAGTTGAGAACCACTGGAGGGCACAGCTACTGCTAAGAGATCATAACAACCTGGAGAAATGGGCTGACAGAAACCAAATGAAGTTCAGCTGAGGCACATGCTGAGTCCTGTACCTGGCACAGGTTGGGCGCCATGCAATAGCACAGGCTGGGCACTGCCCAGCTGGAAAAGAGCTTTGCTAAAAAGAATCTATAAAAAGATACTATTTGCACTTGTATACTCAGTGCACTCCTGCAACAGTGAAGCCTGCTTCATCCAGGGCTCTGAAGAAGTCTGTTGAGCAGGATATACATAAACATGCTGGGCTAAGTTTGTGGGAGAGGACCACAGGACTGCTGGGGGCCTGCAGCAGGAGGTGCTGAAAGACTTGGGAAGATCAGCTAGGACAGGGAGGCTACAGGGCTTTAACAGCTGTATGCAAACATATCATTGGAGGGTAGAAACAACACAAAGACACTTTCCTGTTGGAGATCACCAGGGACAAGGCAAGAATAAAGAAAAAAGCATTGCAGCAAGAGAACATTTTAACAATTTCCTCAACATATGGTAACCAAATATTAGAACAACAAGCAAGGAGATCAAACCTTGAGCACTGCTGAGCAAATCTTCAGGTTCTCCAGTTTTTATGATCTTCAAACCCTGACCAAGTAAGGCCCTGAGCAACCTGATCTAAGTCAGCCAAGCTTTGAGCTGGGGTTAGACTAGATGAGCTCAGGAGGTACCTTCCAATATAAATTACTGAATGATTCTAAATAGTATTATTCACAGTTATTAATTAATAAATATTAATTAATAATTGATACATTAATAATTAATGTCTTCCTGAAGGAGGGCTCTCCTGGATGAAAAAGTCTAATTACATTTAAAAAACATTATCAGTGAAAGGAAAATGTTTTGCATAATAATCTAAATAAAAAGCACAGCTTCACTCTTATTCGTAACTCATGTCAGTTATTCATGCTTCTCTTTCTGATCTGTAAAACATATTTTAAATACAAATCAGAACTAAAGACAGGGTCGAGACTTAATAATTTAGTTCTTAATTGAAGTTCAGGGGAATATAGGTAGCAACACTGAAGAAAAGGATATAGAAAATCTTACTTCAGCAGCTGCTTATCATTACATATATCTGGAAGTCTCTTTATTCTGATTCCATAGGTGTCTAAACTCAAATGCAGTTGCATTCTCAGGTGGTAAGTTAATATCCCTCTAAATCTTTGAAAACGCAAAGAGATAAAGTAAGACATTCTCTACCCTCAGAGCAAACCAAACATACCTGAATAGTGTGGAGTACAGCACAGAGCACAGCTGGCACACTTGCTTTCACAATGAAACTTGTGATAGTGACCAAAATTTCATGAAATTTCTGATCTATGAGCCAGGACAGATGGCTCCCATTCTGTTTAACCCTTAGAAGACTCAAATCCATTTACTTTGCCTTCAATAGTACTTAAAAGAGAGGGGGAGATTCTCTATCCACCCTTTGTGTTAATAATGAAAACTTGTTAACCAAGAATTTAAGATCTACAGAGCACCTTTGTTATGGTCATCACCTAAGGACAGAGAGATGTGGACTTCTATGTGCTCCTCCAGAATGTAGCATATTTTTGAAAAAAGAATAAGCTGATTCTAAATACAATCAGTTCTGGAAGAACAGATATGAACTCAGCTCCTGACTTTTCTAAGAGTGTGCCCTAATTTCAGGACTGCAAAATCCAAGACTAATAAAATGGAAGAAAAGTGTGTTTAACAAATAGAAAAAAATATTTTCTTGAGATATGAAACAAGAGTCATGTTGATTCATGAAGGTAGTGTGGTACTAGAACAGGCAGCCCAAAGAAGTTGTGAATGACATATTCCTGGAAGTGTTCAAGGGCAGGCTGGATGGGATCTTGAGAAACTTTGTCTACTGGAAGGTGTTCACCAGGGAAGAGGGCCTGGAATTAGATGGTCCTTAAGGTCCCATTCAACCCTAACCACTCCATGGTTCTATCCAGTACAAAATTTTTATCTCAACTTATTCTTTTCTTTTTACTTCTTATATATTTTTCCCAGCATATCCCGAGTTTTCTGATGAAGTTTCCAATAAAACATCAAATAATTTAATTACAAGAAATTAATCCAACGGAAAGAAACACCTAATAAGCTTCTCACTTTTGGTAGCTGCTTAATGCCTGAAAATCATAATGAGGAAAGCAAAGAGAGACAACATATTTGGTTTGGACTCCAGCAATGCTGGATTATCCTGGAACTAAGACTTTGTCCTCCCGTCTTCACAGGCCGCTATTGCCTCAGTGATGCTATTCCATAACACTACAATGCAAACCATGCCCCGCTGCATTACAGCTATGTTCTAAGGGAACAGCTACCCTGAGTAAAGCTCAAATAGCTTGTCTTCTGCAGGGCTGCAAACAACCCTTTAAATCAATAGCTGTGCCAGTGCAATATTACTGTCACCACATGCTCACAGTTCTTCCAGTCCAAGTAAGACATGTCATAAGTTTCATGCTGTATTTTCTGACAAGGTACTGTTTTATGTTAAACTTAGACTTCAAGTGACCTGACATTAACGATGTTTATCTACCACTTAGACTGCTAGATACTAAGACACGTTTCCCTCGTTCCTGGATCAGCCATGCCAGGCTTGATCCCCATTCTGTCACTCTGACTGGGAGCTACCACAAGCAGCAGCACAAAGAGTTTTACAGGAGGTTAGGGGGCTTGGAGCTTGTCTCTTGGTGATAAAATTAGAGAGGAGAATTAAAGTGATTACACTCTAAAAATGACTTACTGAAAGTGACAGGTTTTTTTAACCTAAATATTTTTTAAGTACCAAATTTGTCACTCCTGTAAGTTATATGCTACAAACTGTAAAATTATTTTATTGCAGCAGTAAAAGAAATGAAGTACTTTTAGCGAATGCTTTTAGATAAATCAGGAACCTTGTATTCAATTCACATTTTATTTGCTTATAGGATTCTTTTATTTTTGACTGAGTTGCTGCAGACCTCTGAATCATGAAAGGAAATGTATGTCTCCACAACACTGCCAGCTCCCTGTTAGCTCTCCTGAGCCACTGAGCAAGGCAAAGTGAAAAACTAGGTAGTTACATTTGCTGAGGTGGTCTAGTGATGATTTAGATGTTGTGTCCAAAGGAGAAACACAGAAAATATAATGTCATATAGGTTGCACACTGTAGCTATTTCACACAGGCCTGAATACTGCATGTGCCAGCAGGGACAAATCCTTCCCATTGTACCTCAAGGGCCTCCTCTCTATTTAGATGCTTTGTTCTCTTTAAATTCCACTCCACCACATTCTAGACAGCAGCCTCTTCTGCAGCAGTGGCAAAGTAGATTCAGAAGAACAAGAAAGGCTGAGAGACATCCACAATAAAGAGCCTTATTCTTCACCAACTTCAGCAGACCAGAAAGTTGTTTCCAGTCATCCCTTAGACCTTGCTCTGGAACCTCAGGAGCATTTGCTGTTTTACATAGAACCAAAATCTCCAAACCCTCTTTTCAGTGCTTGGAAGATGCTATTTCTAGTGGCAACACGATGATAGCTTCCTCCTGAAGAATCTACATCACAAATATTCCCCCATTAACCTTCCACTTACAAAAAGGACTACAGTGAAGATTCTGTTGGGAGAAAAGGGGCACCTATAGGATTTGCCTATACTAATCCCTTTGTTATCTATGTCCAAGTTATCACATCTTTAGAAATATGCATTATTTAAGTGCAACCAAAATTTTAAGTCAGGACCTAAATTTGGTGTTGAGCCAACAGCACCATGACTTTCATTTCCAGGTGGCAGTGAGATGTCCTACTGCTTTGTGCATGGCTGTAAATGAGCCCACATCAATTCTTCCCTAACTCAGTGTCTGAACAAGTATCTGAGGACTAGATATTTAAGTGAAGCTCAAAGTGAGTGAGGAAGCCATATTTTTGCTTGAATTAGATAAGTTCAATTATAAATTAAAATTTAAGAAAACCACCTAACTTGATGTAAAAGCATTATTAAATTGAAGGTGAGGACTGGGGTGGGGAGGAGGCAGTGTGTTCAGTACATCAGTGAAGAGAAATATCTGAGATAAAGCTAGGCATGACTTTGAAATTAAATTCATAATTGTAAGAAATAAACCATAGCCATTCTTTACATTCTGCTTTTCAAACATGGGAATTTAGTAACAGAAAAAAAAAAGAGGTTTGCTGATTTGTTTCTATATTAAAACTGAATCTATATACATTGATTAGTAATAAAGTGCAGCATTATGGAGTTGATATGAACTATATCTGTGCTAAGTACAGTAGGATTTCATGGTTGTCAGTATATCATACTATAGCCTCTCAGAACTACATCAGGCTTGAGGACTAAGTCTTCAGATGTGCCTTTGTTCTTGCCTGAGTATCTGTTCTAGTTCACTTACTGAGAATTCATAAATTAACAGGTGACCTAAAAAGAATTTTTAAAAATCATATGACAGAAAGAAGTGGTTGGTTGTGAATATATTTGATGATATATACACAAAATAGATATTTAGTGTTGTTTAGATGTTACTACAAACAGGTATCAAAAAATCACAGGGTAATGTTTTTCAATTTGTCCACTTCTCTGTGTGTGTGTGTGTGGTACATATGGAAAACACAAAAAATTGACACATGCTCTGTCCTTACAGTGTGCAAACATCCACATGTACACGTGACCTGAGCATCTGAAATTACTACAATTAGCACACAGTAAAATATTTTGGGAAATTTGTGGAAGTAAATCCTAGTATTTGTGCTCAGAAAGGTTTAAACTGGTGCCTGTCTTAGAAGTATTAGTATAAACAAGTATAAACAAGTATTAGTTAAAAGAAAAAAAGTCTTCAAAGAAGCGACAGTGGCTGGAACTCCATCTTCAAATAATAGCTTTAAATTACGGTTTTGAGACTGGAAAGTACCTTCTGGCTTGTACTCCAATCAATGTTGTGTAATTTTGATTATAATTTATAATATAACAGGAAATCTTTAAATATGAATGAGAGATGGTAGTTTATATCTGCATATAAAGTACCATACAGGGCAAGACACTACACAATGCAAGATACTCAAATAAAGATTTCAGATGTTATCAAAGCCCTACAGTATCAATATAAAAGGAAACTAATTCTTCATAAAACAGATTTTTTCCTAACAAAATTCTAGAAACAAATTAGAATATCCAGAAATCTGGAATTTATGAGCAACTGCTTTCCTTTCTGCTTTTTAAAAAATGTGTATAATAATCTTCATTCTTGAAAAGTATAAAGTACAAAAAGTATTATATGTATTTATCTCTAAATTCAGTGGATGAGACATACCAGCCATAATGATCTCAAATACACTTCTTTAGCCAAGGCCTAATTTTTTTTTGTTTCCTCTCCTTTGTTCCTTAATAAAAGATGAAAAAAGAGGAAAAAAAATAAAGGGACGTCAACACCAACAGCTTCTTTTCCAATGTCTTAACAGATGTTGAGCAGCAACTGGAACCTATATACTGCATTTTCATACCTGGAAGTGCAAATAGTGGCTGGAGTGGGAGGATATGAAGTAGGGGGAAGGTTGCCCTCTCCACCATATATATTTTAACTTAAATCTAGAACCATTCGTATTGTAAGCATAATCTAAATAAAAATGTAGAAAGTTATATTAAAATGGAGAACAATTTAGCTTTAAAATAACAATGTCAATTGGAAATAACCAGGAAATTTTTAAGACTAATCAGGCATTTTTCCCCTCTGGTAACATTAAATGCCAGATTTTCAAATTATCCACATGTGGCTGGATATAACTCTGAGCTGTACCATATTCCTACAAACACTATACACAACACACTGCATACAACAAATTTACATGGACTCTGGAGATAAAAATCATCCAGTAAATCTCAGTTATCTGATTTCAAATTTACTGTCAAGGGGAAATTTGTCATTTCAGAACACAATGGGGAACAATGGTGTTCCTTATTGCACAAAGACATCTCTTTACTTTAGATTATTTCCAAATGCAGCTACTGCTTAAAGGTTTGGAGTCTGATCCTTTTTTCCATAGCACAATGACAAAAAAAGCTCAGAAGCCAAGGACAGGGAAAGAGCTGATTTAGCATTTTCCCATTCTAAAATCCTCTGTGAAGGGTTTTAAAGTGTGAAGAAGAAGTGAGAATAGGTATGTAACACTCACTAGAGCTAGTTCCATTATTAACTCTTCCTCTGTAATTTCAGGAACGGTTAGAAAGCAATAGGGAAGGCTGATGGTGAGGGAGAGAAAATTTTTTTTTTAATTCTTTGTTTGGTAACCTGACACAAGAAAGACAGAATCATACAGAATGACTCTTTCATGCAGAAGAAACTAACGATGAGTGAACTTAAGACTTCACATTGATTTCTAATTTTATTATTCATTTTTCATAGCAGCAGCAGAACCCTAGAAAGTGGGGGGGAAAAAGAAAAAAAAAAAAGGAAAGAAAGGATTCTGCACATTCTCTAAAGAGAAGCCATGAAACCCTTCCTCAACTTAAGAAACATTGCTTCCTTTATCCTCCTCTCCTGCCTTCAACTATTGTCCTTAAAAGTAGTATTTCAGAAACTTTTCTCTCTTCTTACAAACACTGCACATAATCAGTCTCAAAATTAAACCACACTATATACACAGTCTTAACCAGGTTTGCTGCCATTTCAAAAACTTACATTTGGTCTCAGAAAGAAACTATTTTTTCCTATTTCCAGCATAAAAATCTCATCCTGACAGTTCAGCCATTAGCCCAGGATGACAAAGTGATTTCATCTCCAAACCATTTATCAAATCAGTTTTCACTACAACCAAAATAATACCATAGAAATAACAGATCTATATGTCCAAACAGTATCAACTCCTTCCTTCAAATTGCCCCTTAATAAAATGGAATTGAAAGATCCCTGTCCAGGACTTCAAGACTCCACAAGCCCAGGTAAACTCACACTTAAAACCCTTGTTTAATTAATGCCAGGTAGTTTTGAACCAGCATACTGCCTTAAAGCTCACTTATTGGAATTATCTGTTTCTATCCAGCAGTGTAACTTACAGTTTGATTAAAAATTAAACCCTGCTCCCACAGATATGTTTAACTCCACAAACTACAAAATAGCAAATAGTTAGATACCAAAAAATCTTTGCAGATCTTGGCCAAGTTCTCTCAACAATTGTTGCAAAATCATTTCTATCTTGTCTTAGATCATACTTTCAACAGGAAAGCTCAATATTTTCTGCAGTATTTTCTACATGATTAAACCCCACATGGTGGAAAAATGCCCCAGAAGATCATCAGAACACAGATTTCCATGTTTTCTACAGGACTTGACCAGGAAAATAGACACAGAACCTGTACCTTTAACTTGGACACCTAAAGATACTTCATGATGCCTGCAAAGACTGTCACACTTTTAAAGAAAACACCATAAAACTTCTTGAAGATGGTGCCAATAAAAATTCTTAATTCCTGACCCAAGGCACACAGATTTATTTAAGGCTCCCTCAACATAAACTTCTATTTGAAATTTAAGCAAATAGCAGTTTACCTAAGTTAACAGGTAAACAAAGTCCCTAGACAGGTCTCATACCACAGTTCATAAACCAAAGCTAATTTTGAATTTTAAAAAGTAATATTTTTGGTACAAGCTTTTACCTACAACATTTAGGAAATATCATTGCAGCTTCTTAAACAGAGATTTGAGAACAAGTTTGGAGTTTTGATATGCACCATTATTCTCTGAAGTCTAGAGCAGTTCATTAACACACTCTCTGACTGGCATTTATTAGACTGGGAGTACCCAGGAAACAAAGTACGTGTATTTGTTCAAAAATACAGTCATAGGGGAGTGAGGAGGGGGAAAGAAGGGGTTGGGGGGAGAGAGGGAGGGAAAGAGATGTCCAACAGCTTTATGTCCATTCAGTCATGGTCATTATCACTCACCTGCCATCCCAGCACAGAGCTAGGGAACAAACTAATACTGGGTGCCTCATCCCTGGAACTGTTCAAGGCCAGGCTGGATGTGGCTTTGAGCAACTTGATCTAGTGGGAAAAAAATAAGCCCCTTCCAATCCAAACCATTCTATGATTCCATAATTTAGTTCCAGTCATCTCCACCCTTGTTTTTTATTACTCAGCAAATGTACCCTCTAGTTTTCTACTTAGAACTGAACACACCATCACTGGAAATACACCTCAAACTCGTTAAAGTAATAAATTTTCTTTTGCAACAAACTAGACATGACGCACTTTAGAGATAGCTATATAAAACGAAAAGCTTTGGCAATGCCATGTTACTGTGCCACCAAACCATAAGTATTTAACTTTGACTTCCCTCTTTTTATTAATAGAGGCAGAAGCATAATCCTCCAGGCATGAATGCCAGGAAGGCAAGGCAATGAGAATAAATGTTTAATGCTGTTGAATGGGCATAGCAACTGTACTCCCTGCCTGCAGTCAAATACCGCTACTACAAAGGCATTCTTCCAGTTATCACTACTAATAGTTGTTGCTGGGCAGGTATGTATATAGGAACCATACTCTAGAAGGAGGGGGAAGGTGTGTGTGGGGAGGGGGAAAAATGTGTAATAATTTTCTGTTACAGACCAGAGTTCTGCTAAAGCAATTTAATCCTTTTTCCAATATGGAAAGAAGCCAACTGTAAAGTTTACTGCAATTTCAGTAAGTGTGTGAACTCCAGTAGCATCAATTGTAATAACCCCTTCCTCCTCCCTTATAAAAAAAAAAACAACCCCCCACTCAAATAGGCTACTCGGACAGATAAATCCTTCTCTCTATTTTCCTTCCCCCACAAGTTGTACCTTCAACACAGCCAGAACTTCCCCAGATCAGAGGACACTGTCAGCACAGGCTGACCAATCTCAGAGGGTTTTTTTTCCTCCTTTTTTTTTTTTTCCTTCAAGATACTCCGTGTTAACAGCTTGAGGGGGTTCAATCAGCACTGCTTTGATCTCGGCTGGAACTATAATTATTTAACATTGTTACAAGGATTTCTATAATCCATCCTACCATTAAATCCCTTTTACACCCTCATCTTCTGAAGGCTAATCTGCATCCGTACACTCAGTTTGTCTCTTCAGCTGGTTTCATCAGGCTCTGGCATTCTCCAACATCCAGAGTGATGGTTCTTTTTTTTCTAATGAAATAATTTTCTTTCAAATTGAAAAGCGCAAAAGGTCCTGTGCATTTGCTACCTTTTGATGAGATAGCTATATAACACCAATATAATCCACTGTTTGCTGCAAACTTCCTCCCAATTTCATAAAATTCATTTTCTCTGTGGTGTTTTCACAGAATTGATGATACATATGCGTGTCTTATATACATAGCCAAGGAAAAAAAAATCAAATGAACACGAGCAGATGCTCTTTGAAAATACAGCAGAGCCAAGAGCAGCAATTGTGTGCACATTCCTCCTGTACTCTCTTTGATAAATACTGTAGGAAACACTATACTTAAACTTAGAAAGCCACGTAAATAAAACTGAAGTGCTTGAAGAGAAAACAGAAATATTTTATAATTACAATGCATGAAAGACACATCACATGGAAAAAGGACTTTAATAGAATCAAAGGAAATAAATTACAGAAAGCAAATTAATACAGAACGGAGTGAAAATGAAGGACATGAACAAAATCAGACCAAGAATATAAAAGCAGATGATCAGAAATTATGAATAATCAAAAGGGAACAGGAAAAACAAAATGCTTTCTTTTTCATTTAGGAAACAAAACTTGAAAAGGAAAATGACATTTCTTCAGCACGTGTATGAGTACACTGGAGAAATCGCCTCTTTGCTGTACACATTTTTTTGTTAATTGTTTTTAAGCAGTCAAAATGTAAAGACTTTAGCCCCACTAAGCCCTGCTGGGTTTCACCTCGATAGCTCCCGTGCTGTGACCGTCTGCAGGGATAAAAGAAGGGGAGCACAAGTGCAGGCAGAGAGGTGGGGATGACAAACACAACAGGGAAGCCACGATCACACCAGAGAAGCACACGTAAGCTGAGGTGCTACAGTTTTCATATGAAGTAAAAGTATTCAGTTAAATAATCTCATGCCTTCTTCCAGACAATGCATAGCCATAAGGCAAATAAAGAACAATATATGTGGACTTGTTTCATTACTACAAATATTGCATAAGGAAAGCAAAAGTTAAAGAGTAGGAAGTGTCTGCATAAAAGAAAAATTGAAGAAAAAAAGTTGATAAAAATAAAATAGAATGCACCACAGTTAAGTAACTGGTATTGAGATAATAAGAGCTTTAAAAGGGTATATTTTCTTTTATTCCCCTGAACTGCCAAGATAAGTTTTAGTTTATTAGCTGATGCTTGAAAAAGTCATCAAGCAACAATCATAATTATAAAATACTTTTTGGAGTTAGCTAAATAATTAAAATAATAGGCAGTAGATACAACTGATCTTCAAAAGGAGAAACCAAGAGCCACTGATGCTTCACACAGGGAATTTCAGGATATCCCTTCACTCATACTTATGGTATTTTTTATTTAAAAAAAAATTCTGAAAGACAAAAAACCCCACAACTAGTTCCTTTATGAAAAGATTTGTCCTTAGGAATATTTTGGACATTATGTATCACAATCCTTTTCTATGCCTGCACAATATTTAAATATCTTCTTCTCTCAATTCTTTATATTGGTATATTCCCATATACAGTTATAGCAAAACATACACAATTATAGTAAAATCATACCACTAGAAAATAAAACTAATTTGGAACTCTTGTGCATTATTACACCACAAGCCTGTATCCATAGATATAATCAGAGCCACAAAACATTATAAGGTTTTTTAAATTTAAAATAAATAAGAAAACACTGCAGAATCCAAATGCATTTCCCAATTAAAAAATTACCGTATTATGTTACACCTTACTATTCCACTGAAAATAAAGTGTCTATGAAATGAAGAGCAGACTTAAGATTTAGGTCCTATTTCTCAAAGGAAAAGAAAAATATTTACTTCAGGAAACATAAACTAGTCAAAAAATATTAAGTATTTTAATAAAAAAACTGTTTCAAAATAGTAAGTTAGAAAATCAAGCAAATCCATGAAACAATATTCTGTATTTAACAGAAACTGAAGCAGCTACAATTTGAAGTCCACTGTATTCGGAATTCTCGATATTGAAGTAATTTAGTCCACCTTTAAGGCTTTTTATATTTCCAGAGTAGAAAGGGGTCTTTAGTATTGCTTTGATTTGCATCCTTATTAATTTGTGCAGGCTGGCAGTTTGCTGAGTATGTAGAAAGTACCGTGATAAAGGCAGGTCCTTCCTGGAAGAGCTTCTGAGCTAAGGCCACAGTCCTACAAATATGTTTGTGCTTAACTTCATGCATGTGGCTAGTTCTGTTTTTTAATGGAATGCTCACATACATTAAAATAAAAATTTTTAAATATTTTGCCAGATGGGAGCCTAGAAGACCAGAAGTGTTTATCTGAAAGTAGTTTCTTTTCTTACTACAAATAAAGTAAGACTTAGTGATTCTATCTTCAAATGTCAGGTAAGCCTGGACAGATAGATTTATGCACGGATTTCTTGCACTCTTCTGTGAAGTCTTTTTCATGGAGACCTAAAATATTTTCAAGTGCCCAAAAGTGTACTTGTTCTTCTCTCCCTTTAATAACAAAGTGCAGGCAGACGAACACTCCCCTGGTGACTGTGCCGAATAGTTTTTCTCCTGAAGACTACATTTGTGAGTCTTGTCCAAATGATAAATGTATTCAGACATTAACTAGCCATCAACAGAGTAGATATTAACATCATTGCCATCAATGTGTATTTTTCTATTTACTTCAAAAGGACCAGAAATTTTAATTATATATTTGAGATCCTTAAAGACCAAGACTGACTGGCTTGACATAAAATAATAAATTTCTGTCCCCTTTTAAAATCAAAGAAAGCATAAGTAATTGCTGAATTTCAACATATAGCTGTCTAACAGAACCCACAACACTTATTACTTCATTTCTGGAGAGAAGACACTGTTAAATTTAGTGATATTTGACAGCAACATACTCTACAAGTAGTCCCCTGACATCCATAGGGGAGCAGAGAGTGATGAGTACTTCAGCTGAAGATGGCCATATTGGGTTACAGCAGTCAGCTTCAGTATTTGGTATTCTTTATTTACTGCGTACATACTGCTTAATAAAGCAAAGCTCTGGCTGCTGGTGAGTAAAATAATGCCATATTTCACAGTTATGATGTCACCAAATGACTATGTTTCATGGCTTTAACATCTTTGCAAATGTATACATAAAGTGGTATCCCCACGGATTACTACTTTCCAGGGCTGCCTGAGGTCAAACAAGGTGGACCTCTTTAAATTCCATTTAATGTATATTAACATTTTAAATATCAAGGAAGTCTAAATAGCCTGAGAGTAGAAAAGGTATTCTAAGTTTCACACGCTGTAGCATACTCGCCATATTAAATGAATTTTTCTATATATTATGTGCTGTGTTATCTTCAAGTCACTCTTTTTAAATTTCAGCACACTATATTCCTTTTATGCATTTATCTGTGCATATATGCTTTATACATTATATGTAATTACAAAATTACAACTCAAGTGAATCTCATATAATATATAAACTATCTATGACACAGTCTCAGAATTTCAGATCTTGAAAATAGAATTTGATTACTTTATTCACTCTAAACCAGTATCATAATATCAGCCTTAAGCAATATGGGCTGCTAAAATCATTTGGTTCCATTTTTCCAAAAAGGAAAACTGATAGGATTATTTTCGTGATAAATTAATTTTACCATGTAATTGCAATTACGACTTCTAATTAATGAATGGTTTCAGCCTCACTAACTAGGTCAGCATTTTTCTTTAAAAAATATATCATTTTTCTCTTTAGATAAATATCATGATATGTCCAAGCTTTGGGAAACACACAGCATTTTTATATGATCCTAGAAGCTGAGAAATGGTGAAACTACTGTGACGTGCTTTCTGAAAAATTCAAGGCATTTTTGTCTCTTTTATGAGAAAAATTGAAAAGCAAGCAGATGGCAAGAGGCTTTTTAACAGGAAAGATCAGTTTCTTAGCTCTATTGAAGTATTTAATTTTTTGACTGAGCTTCCCAGTATTCAGAACACTGAGCAATATGGGACCAATGAATCAGTTGAGCAACTAATCTATTACATCATGGTTGTCAATACACATATGCCATTGCAGGATATATTGACTAAGGGCAGAATCCAAGGGATTGACTTTTTTGTAATCACATGCATTCCTAAAGAAAAGCATAAAAGAAACCTGAAGCTTACTTTGTGCATCATGTAGAAAAGACTCCCAACACTCCTGACTGCCCATTGCTTTGCAGGTAACATATTTAAAGGTACCATAGCAATATGCAAGGACACTTCTTCAGAGTCCCCTGAAGATGTCTTCTGGCACATTTATACCATTTTAAGCCCTAGATCCCTGTCAACAACCTGAACACACTATTCTTTGATGACTCATACAATGTGGCCTGGTGATATAGAAAAAAAAACACAACTAAGTTGCAACTATTAAAATAATGACTAGCAGGACAAGATGAGAGAAAATAATTTCCTTGGAAGACACTCAAAATTTGATGGCTAAAGTGTTATGGATATAGTAATTAAACTAAATGATAGCTCTTATCAGAAGGCAACACACCAAAATATCTGTTCATGGCAGGCTTTTTTCTTTTTTGGCTGCTAGAAATAGTCACGTATTTAGAGAGCACCTCCTAAAGAAAAGTTCTATGAAAAGTTGACATCCAATACAAAATTTTGAAAACAGTGTCAAATGCTGAGCAGTTCTGTAATTGGGGAAAATGTTTTTTTTTTTCCTGACAATAAATTAATAAAAATAATGAAGTAGAAATCACTACAGTAAAAGCATTCAGTAAATAAATTTTAGTATTATACAAACTTTATCAGATAGCAACGAATTATATGAAGCATTTGCAATGTTGCATTACACAAGCTCTGAAAATTGGACTGTGGTCAACTTAAGAAAACTCTGACTGGATATATATCACAAGTGCTTTCCAGACACTCTTTTTTTTTTTTTTTATGAGAACTAATATCTGTTTATATATGCAAGCCAAAGATTTATTAACTGATTAGTAATTTTGGCACCACACTGTAAGTATCAAAGTTCAGATAACTTAATGAAGGGGTTTTTTCCTACAATGATGTAATTTGAAATTCAGTCTCCTGGGCTGAACCACCATGCCCAAAACACATACACAAGACACTCTGGAACAGTATGTCCCTAGTGTATACATTATATTATCTTTCCCAACTATCCAAAATCGTCCATCATTGTGAGTTTATGCTGATGAGGCATCTTTTAAATCAAAGCACTTATACTGCCATAAAATCAGAGCAGCAAAGACCTGAAGAAGCACACCCCGAGCATTTTCTCTCAGTAAAATATGATTTTTACAGCTTTATCTCCAATCTTTGAAATATATCAGACAATATTGCTTTATAAAATAAGGCAATGTGTAATCCTGCAATATTTACTTAAAACAAAGTTACGTAAAATAGTGTGAAGTTTTTCTACCTGTAATTCCCAAAAACATCTTATGAAGTTGGCTGTTCAAGGTTTTTACCTTTAATACATTGCTTAAAAGTCCTGAGACACAAAGGGGAGCAAAGGGAAAGAATAAGCTATGATGGGACAATTCGATTGACTTTTTTTGGAGCATATCATAAAAGATGCAATGTATACACTGCACTGGCTGCCCACACTACCAAAACAGGCATATACAAGTATCTTCCCCATAAATATCATTTAATATGCTATACATTAAAAATAGTTTTTGGACTCAACCATGATATTTAAAGAATAGATTCAGAACACTCCAAAATCTTTGTCAGGGGGAAAGGAAGGTAGGAACCAAATGTCCTCTACACAGCTGTTTTTGAATATCTAAGGTAATCAGCTAACGGCAGGAAAAAAGAAGAGTTACAGCTTTCCAAACACAGGCTTTAATCATTATTACTTCTGCCCACCCAAATATCTTTCTAGCTTTTACCCTGGACCACACTTCTGAATATTTGATTCTGGGGTTTCTCAGATTCCTAATGGAACATGCTTCAAGAACTACACATTCTGTAATTAGATCAGAATGAGGTCTGAAGCTATTAAGACAGCCATTCTTACTTTTGCCATGTTGATGAGTAAGTGCTGAGTGCCTGCATAAAGGAGTTTACTGCAGCATTTCTGTATGATGACCACTAACGCACTTTACAAAGATCATTTGCACATATCCTTGTCTGAAACCTAAATCAAGGAGAGAAAATAAGATCTATTATTCATTTCATGTCCTCCTATTGAGAATGCAATGTCAAAGCACCCTAAAAATGAAATGTGGCAATTAAACCTAAACCCAAATGTTTAAACCCAATGGTAAGCTGGTCTCACTGAGCTCAACACAGAAAGTCAAGGTCACAACTGAAAAAGGACTTTGTCCTTAGTTCCACGACCACAACATCTAGTTTCCTTTTCGCACTCTGAACCATTCTGAACTGTGCAATTTTGAGAGTAACTACGGTATCACACGTCACATTAAATTTTTTACTCTCAGCAAAAGTTAGTTCTTTAAAAAGGAGGTACAATTGTTCCTGGTGATAATTTTTTGTTGTTTTATTTATGTTATTTCAAGTTTTATTTTATGATGTCTTAAGAGAGAGTAAATAAAGTGGCTTTTAAGGTTTAGAATGACCTTGTGCTTTGAAAATCAAAATATATTCTTCAATGAACTGCTGAACACAGAATTCATCATTGAAACTTGCCAATTTAAGAAATAACGTCACCAGCATCTCTCAGTAGGTATTTGTATCCAACTACTGGACTACACCTTAACGGCATTAATAATGCTGTGCTGCACATATGATTCAATATACTAACACATCCATTCTTCAATTGTTTAAGCCAATGTTGTCATGCAGTATTCTGAATGCAATAATCTTAGCTGAGTTAACAGGAAAAACACATCACAGAACAAAATACTTGTGAACTGATTACATGTCCCTTTTGATTCTCACCCAATCTGCTTCTAAAACCAGACACTGTTTCCCAGTCCTCTGCAACTACCAGGGTGTAATATTGCCTCTATGGCCAAACTACAGTGGAGACAGCTGAAAAGTGCAAAGCTTTCTGCCAGCCTCTGCAGGTCCCTTGGTGCATGAAACTACAAGAAACAATGTATTGTAATGTAGATGTTCATTGATTCCCTGTGGAATTTCGCAGACTAGGAGTCCTTCACTGTGTGACCTAGGGGGATTTGTACTTCACATAATATCCGCTATATAGCACATCGTGTCCAAAGTGAAGTACCTAGTGAATCTGATGATTCTTCCCCTGCACGTGCCTTTCCCAGCTATCAACTTTTTTCAGAGAACAAGTCTTTTGTGCTTGAAACATAAATGCCAATCAAAATAGAATACATTTCAAATATGTATCACCTTTCATTTAAAGTTCAATGACTTTTACAAGTTTCTTACATTTTACATTTACAATGTTCACATGCTAGACATACAGAAGTACAAAAAAATTTAGGAAGATACCAGATTATTTTTAAGCCTACCTAGTTGTCCTAGTTTAGGCTAAGGACATAAGGTTAATTGTGCAGATGCTGGGGCCGTGTGTGCATGTCCATGTTATTATTCTATACCATGCACATCATCCCGAAGGGGTGGAAGCAAGGGATCCTCCTTTCCAAGGAGAGGCGTGGCTTCTGGTTGGGAAGAAAAGGTGGCACATGGAGGACATGCCAGCCCTTTTGTTCTTTGTCTAAGGGTTGTGCTGCATTGATGAGCATTTTCTGTGTAAAACACCCTCTCTTACATAATAACAACAACACTGTCACTGGAACTGCCCATTTTTTTATCTCATTGCTGTTTCTACTAGTTTTTACTTAACCCATAATCTCTGCCTTTTGTATCTCCCACTGGAGGGGGAGAAGAGCGAGCGCTGAGGAGGGAGAGGCAGTAAATTAGGGACTGCCACTTTTAAACCAGAAGTGGCAGTCCCTAATCCAGAAAGACCCTAATCCAGAAACTCATCCACCTGAAGATCAAGATGGTCACCAAAGAATTTACACCTAACACACTGAAAATCAAAAACCTTGCTATGTCAAATAAATATTTCACAAGTGCGTAAATAAAGAACCAGAAACAGTAAATCAATGGAATGTCATTTAAAAAACAAAAACAAAAAAAAAAAACCAAAAAACAAAAACAAACTAATAGATTTGAAGGTTCTAGGTAGTTTTACTTGTCTGAAGCATTTTGACTTGGATAAAAATGAAGTTTTGCATTTGAAAATATTCTAAAAGGCTAACTGATTAAATAATATTGAAGTTCTCCACATGTGAAATGTATATACAAGATGTTACTTCTAAACTAGGCTCATTTCTTTAGCAACTGATTTTGAAATTAAAATTCACATATATATGCTACAATAACAATCATATATTAATAATATCAATATATAATGTATATCATATTTCTATATTATTATGTATTATGATTATACATTATTTCTATATTATTGTTATATTATGCTAATAATATAATAATAAGGAAATGGCATTCCAACTGATAAAACAGTTGGAATGCTTGATAAGAACTCAGTATTCAGTGATGAATTCACTGGTTTTTGATATTTCAGGTTGCAAGTCAAATGAGACAATCCATGTCTCTAGGTTTAGAGAATCCTACAATATTTGCACCTTTTATCATGAAAGTGATGCTATAAAGTCACCACAGCAAGTGACATAATAACAAGAAATATGTTCTGGTTTTCAAAATTTATTACTGCCTACTCTTATGAATTTAGAGTAAATATTTTACACCTCAATTTTCTCTTAAAGACTTGGTGACTACTATTTCTGGCTAAAGGGCAGAATTTCATTTTGTCAGGTGTGACCATAAGTGAAATTTCTCCCCATCTATTACACATGCTCAGTGTAGGTCATGCAACAGCCTCTTTCCTAGAAAAGTCAAAACTGCTCATGGGAATGATGACAGCAAAGGTTTAGCTGCTACTTCCATGTGAATTCACTCAGCCACTCTCCCATTCTCATCCTTTAGGCCTGTACAGACAGCAGTCCACCAACAGTATCAACTGCCTTGAACAACAGACAACCTCTGTGCTATGTCAGATGTAAAGAAAACCTTCATTGCATGTGGCAAAGAACAGTTCTGGGCATGGAGACCAAGTATGCCATGTTTATGTGCTGGGAGGCTTCCTTAGCCTTTAATCAGGTGTCAGCACACAAACTACCTCTGGAGAATGTTCCCTGCAATGCTTCTGCACCTTGGGATCTACTTGGGAAGAGTGTCTGCTGGCCTCAACCAAAATCATTACAGGGACCACAGGTGTGTTTTAACACTTATTTACTACTCCACTTCTGTCACTACTGAATACATTAACACAGGAGTAGCATACTTCTCCTTCCACTTCTTAGACCTGCATATTCTCATTATGAAACAAAGACTTATGTAAGAAGAGAGAGGTGAGACCCAGGGAAAGGTCTGCAAGAGGAAGCAGCTGCTACAGCCACCAGATTAATTCATCAATCCCAACTGGTCACAGCAAGATTGACATCCTGGTGCTCCTATAAATGGTGCCAGGTTGCATACTAAGAATTACTTTTTAAATACCACATATTTAAATATCAGTTCTTACAATCATTTCATGATCTAAGAAACTCAGCTTTAGTTATAAAAAATGGGGTAGCAGGGCATACCTCAAGAGTCCTGCTTTTAGAAGACATTTGGCAGTGAGTCTAAATTATGTACTGTGAAGTCTGTAAGTTACAGACTAACTAAGCACTAACTAAATCATAAAGGTTAAACAAGTTGAATATAGTGAGAGTAGTTCAGTAACACTGGTATTAGTCAACCAGACCTAAAATGGAATGATGCAGAGGTCTGCAGATAGAATTTCAGGTAAGCAACACAAATCGGGACTATGCATGAAAAGAACTGGGAAGGCTACAGTCCTTGAAGACTTGGATAAATTCTATATATAAGAATGATAATTATTTAAAAATCTGCATTTAATGCACAGGTTTGGTAACTGCTTAAAACAGTTCCAGTACCATAATCCAAACCACAAAACAACAGTCCACAAGCATTTGCACCTTCCTTAACAGAATTCAAGTGTCAAAACAACACCTGCAGTGCAAAGGTTAACTTGATGACTCTTAGACCCTTACTTTTGTTATTCTATGTCCAAATGGCCTCCTCCTAGGTCCAAGTTGTTGATGGAAACCAGATCAAGATGCACAGAAATCCTTCCCTGCTTCACAAGGTTCCCTCCCAACCCCTGGAGCCTGGGAGCCCAGCTCTCTGCTTTTAATCCAATATCCACTTCACTACAGGAGATTTATTTAGACTGCCTCTTGTTTCATTAAGGTTTCCAAAAGTCCGTGGTGATTTTTGACACTTTGTTATAATGTTTCT
>VXBI01000143.1:783099-926927 GCA_013397375.1 Toxostoma redivivum | reverse complement strand
ATGGAGCACTGCTGTGCTTTCTGTGGTGGTGTCATGGGGCAGCTGCAGGGCCTTTGAACAGCCTGAGCAATCTGCCTGCCAGTCCACTATTTGGCTTTGCTGCCATTGTGAATGAAGTGATCTTGGGAAATCTCCACGTTAAGAAGTCCGGGTGCCAGATAATCTTTCTCTGGTTTGCTGGCTTTTTTTGAGTTTTGTACGCATGAGAAGTGGACTTTGGCACTTGAAGTCTTTAAAGCTTTCATGAGACTCAGCTGCTTGCTGTGCTGAATATTGTGCAAGGTGATGCAAGTTGATGTCTCAAGGTTTTTGCAAATGTTTTTTATCACCTTCATCTTCTAATTTCTGTACTGTGTTTCAAAGGTTGAATAATTCCATGGTATTACTCAGTGAGGAAACATTGATGTTACGACAGTCCTTTTGTTGCATGTCAAGTCAGTGTTGCAGCAACCGAGAGTCCATACAAAGAAAAAGCATAAAGACAAAGTATTTTCTTGCCTTTCTGGGACACCCTGGTCCAGAATTCATCCTTCACTTCATCTGTACGCTTACTTTTATTACTATTATTTTCTTTTTTTTAGAGTACTATTAATTTTCCATGGACAGCAGTGTTCATTTTATACCTATGTGTATATTATGCCTGCTTTAAAAAAATGGCAAAAATAAAAAATTCAAATGTTTTATGAATGCCTGAAGGCCCCTCATTAATATCCACATTGTCGTATAGAGCAGTGCTGCCAAATAAACTTACACCATTAGCATCTATTGAGTTGTCTTGGCAACAGAAGGAATCTCACCTTGCAGCATGACTGTGCTCAATGCCCTGTTTGTGACTGATTACAGTTACTTATCCGCTACCATATATGAAATGTGTGGTGATTTCAGGATGGGATTTTCATTCTGGATATGTAGGATTTGCAGTCTTCAGTCTTTTGGAAACATGCAGACTGATTTGCTTTGCTAGGTTCTGGCCATGCTCAGCTCTGTTTTTTCAAGTTTTACCATTAGTGGCCTCTCAAGGGTTTTACTAGAATAAAGTGTCTCAGAGGCCTCTCAGAGCCATTTTCATATTTTCCCCTTTCTGTATTTCATGTAGTTTTCCTTTGTATAGCATGCAAACGCACACTGCAAACAAAATGTTCAGTGCAGCTAAATATGAAGGGATCAAATAATTTTTTTCCTTGCTTCACCTTCCCTGCTAAGATTATTAAAGCTGCTCTGAGCCTTAGCTTTTCAGAGTATTTTAAAAAATATTGGGTTAGATAGAATGTGAAAACTTATAGGAGAGAGAGTGAGATCAATCTGTCTCTGAGTAGTTTCTTGAAGCAGTGGCAGCTCTTTAAACTGTAGTATTCCACTGTCTTAAGAGTACTTCTCATTCTGTTGTATTGCCCTTTCCTGCAGTTGTTTTTCACAATTAATCAAAAAATCATAGAATATCCCGCATTGGAAGGGATGCACAGGACAGCCCCAAGAAGCCCACCTCGTGCCTTAGAGCATATAGTCCAAACACTCCTTGAACTCTGGCACATTTGGTGCTGTGACCACTTCCTGTCCTTTTTCTCTTCTATGGTCCCAGATATCCAGTGCTCTATTGAATAAAGCATCTGATAAATAAACATAAGCAAATTATGGAGGTCCTTGAAACAACAGGCCTCATTTCCTTCATTCCCTTTAAAAAATAAATCTTACCTTCCCCTGCATTTTATTCACTTTTGACAGAGGTAAGGCTCATGAGTAGAAGCAATGATAGCTTTTGGATAGCAATAGCAAGGACAAAATACATCCTTCAGAAACATGGCAATTATCATGACATCAGTCCCTCTCCTGACATATTTAAAAAAGACTAGTCCAGAAGTCAAAATTTCACTCAGTCTGAATGTTAACATGAAGGAACAATAAATATCCTTGGAGTTCCTCAGTACTGAAGGGTCGCTACTCTGAGGTAAAGATCACAGAAATTGTCAACTATGGCGACTTGCTCAAAAAGACAGGATGTGTAGTGAGAATTTTTACAGGTTCTCCAGACTTCATCCCTACAGAATTTCCAGGGTAAAGATGCACATCAGAAATACAAGTCAGTTCTCAGTTGTGGTATTCCCTGGCTGTGAAGATTTCAGGATTCTTTGAAATATGTTTGAAGCAACTGACTCACCATAAACCTTCTTGGAGGTCTCTACTTCTGACTGATTCTGTAACCCTAAGAAACCTTACTCATTTTAAGTCCTAAAGAAGACTAACTTTTCTTTCTGAGCAACTCCCTGAAGGCATTATGTCTTGCAGACCATGCTAAAGAAATGAGCTGCCTGGGAAAAAGTATCTCTTGTGCATATTCCTGCTTTCTACAGAAATGGCACCCTGTGAAAAGGTGTTTGAAGAACTGATTCATCAACATCTTTAATGTCTATGACAACTTCAAATAAAAAAGCTCAAAAGGAGAACTTGATATTTGGTGCTTTACAACTTATTTTTTTCACTCACTTAAAGAGGTCTCAGTGCAAATTCTTTCAAATCAATGCTCAGGACAGCCTCTTAAAATGTGTTAGCATTAGAACATTGTCGCTCAAATACCATGTTGCAGACAAAGAGATGAAAATACCGTTTCCCACTCATTGTAGAACATAAGAAATAAAGGAACTGATGACTTACCCTCTGCAGCTTGCTGCCTTTAGGACACTTAGCATGTTTAGAATAATAGATCTTTTCTTATCTCTAAGGAGGACTAGGTTTTGTTGTTTGTTTTGGGGTTTTTGTTTTGTTTTGTTTTGGGTTTTTTGTGTTATAATAAAAAGCACCAGTCAGTATAGTCTATCCAATCCAGATTTTTTGTCCAGTCCCTTTCTGTCCCTTTACTGAGTCTGAGGTCAGAAGTCATTTTTTAATTTGTGGTTGGTTTTTTTCTCTCCCTATTTATCTGGAACTCCCTTTTTCTTTATTCACCCCAAGACAATAAATCACCTTTTCATTTAATCTCTCTCTACAAAAATTTCACTTTTCTCCTTAACTTATAATTGGCTCTCTTGCTGTATGACTCTCTGTGATACTCATCTAAGAACAAGTTATATAATGAAGAGCATGGAAAAGACATCCTTACTTCTTAAATCTTTTCCAAGCCTGGAGCTGTCTTGGCAGTATGTCAGAAAAATGACTTTTGTGTTTATGTTTCCAAAACATTGTCAGGAAAAAGAAATCAGTCATCTCATGTCTGATTTGTTTAAAAAGGATGCTGCTGTTCCTGGCTGCTATACTATCCAGACATGTCATGAAGATGGTTATTAGAAGAGTTCTTATGGAAAGAGTCTCTCATGCTCATTGTTTGAGTTTCACACAAGAAACCAATAAATCACCATGTGGCAGCAGTGTTCACAGGAAGCAAGGAAGCACAGCCAGTCCCATTTGCTGCAGATATGTTCTTTCCTCAGAGTTATGTCATGTCTTCCTTGGACACTTTGGAGAGCTCATTTGTAGTGTTTCAGTATGGCTGGTTGGTTTCCTTACCAAAATGAGTAATCTGCATCATATTTTGTTCTTTTCATGTATCCTGAGCCATAGCATGGTTTCCGAAGATTGTACAGGGAGTGTGGCAGTGGCAGAGATTTGATTTGTGTCTTACTTTGGTGGCAAAAGCCATTGGTCACTCATTTTCACCCACATGTTGTGCCTTTAAATGTGGTGTTGTGAAGTAGATCAAAAGGTACTTGTGGCTGAAAAATCATTTTGAAAGAGAAAGATTTCTCTGTAGCTGGATTAGTTCTCATGGCTGTATAAATGCTTTTGCTGTGAGGGTGCCAGAAAGCCTACATGAGTATGAGGGGCAGTGAGGCAGGTATTTCATGGATCATAGAATCATAGAATGATTTGGGTTGGAAGGGACCTTAAAGATCATCTCATTGCAAACCCCCTGCCGTGGGCAGGGACATCTTCCATTAGACCAGGTTGCCCAGAGCTCCAACCAGCCTGGCCTTGAACACTTCCAGGGGTGGGGTAGCCACATATTCTCTGGGCAACCTCTACCAGAGCCTCACTACCCTCGTAGGAAAGAATTTCTCCCCCACATCCAATCTAAACCTGCTCTCAATCACTTTGAAGCCATTCACCTTCATCCTATCTCTGCATGCTCTTGAAGGCAGTCCTGATACAGTATGTCCTGGGACCTGGCATGGTAGTAAGATTCTCTGCATTCTTGTAGAGAAGAGAATCAGAGGTAATTTCAGGGCTTTCTTAATGCCTAGGTCATATTTACTGCATTTTTTTTTCCACAGTGTTTTCTGGTTTAGTGCATCTACAGACTAGTACTGAAATTATCAGTGCATTAATTAATTGGTTCTTATCAATCTCTTGCCTCTGTATCCATGGGTATCCCTCAGATGTACCTGCATTCTAAGTATTTATTTATAGCTGCCTTTCAGAGCAGCAAATGGTAGGGGATGTGATCCGCACAAAGTATCCCAAAGGATGTTTCCAGTCACACACCTGTGTGTCCCTCAGCGGGCAAGTGCAGTGGGATGCCAGATCTGTGAAAGACTGCTGATGTTAATGGGCAGGACCCTGGAGTTTATCAAGGTTGATGATTATTACTCATAGACAGAGTAAGGTGTAAAAGTTGATCTCCCTTACATGAGAGTGAATTAATTCCTTTAGGCAGAGGACGGCATTCCCTCTGCTGCACTGCAGCACACCTTAATTACACTTGCTCTGCACTGGCTGTTGCCTACCAACAATAAATAGCAACAGCAAATTTGCAGTATGTTCACAGAGTTTGAGGTCTGGGAAGGTCAAAACACCTAAAGCCATTATCAAACCCTGAAGCACCTCTGCAGATCCTATGTGTTATTTTGGAAGTTTTGAAGAAATCCTGAAACTTCTTTCCTTCTCACTTAACGAACAGCAACAACAAAAAATCTAAACAAAATCTTCACAAATTTTCCATAGAAAATATTTGCATATTTTAATTTTGACACAAGGTTATGTGCTTGGATTTTGACTAGGAGGGCAATATACTTCTAGGTTTCCTGCAGTCTTCTTTCTTACTCTCACATCAAACTCATACTAATTTACAGTGGAAAAGAATGCTTCATTCATATGTAATACGTACTAAGAAGAATCCTCATGTTCAGAGTTCTTATAATGTGTGCATATATTTAATCTAATTCAATTTTCTATCATCCTCTACCTTCTTTTATAAGACCAAAGGGCAAAAAGGGCCCTGGTTATTGCCTGTATATAGCCTGGTCAAAAATACATGCAACATCAATGAGCTACACTTCACTGGCTTTCACTGTGCCAGTGAAGTGTTGCCTCGTAAGGGACACATTTGGCCTGCAAGGACAGGACGTTCTCAGAATGTAAATGGCTTATTTTTCACCTCATTGGCACTATTTCTAAGTGGTCACTGTCACTCAGAAACTAGGCTGCTGAACGAAAGAGTGTCAAAACAAGTGAAGATCATGTGATTGCTGGAATCCAGGCAGTGCCCTAAGACAGGAGTTTACACAATATCATCACTAGTAAGAAATTCTATGAGAAAAAAGTCAACTTAAAACTTAAAAAGAAAAATAGCAAAGCTTGTTAAAAAATACAAACTTTCAGTTTATGTTCTTGCATGTCTTTTAATGCCTGTAACTTGACTTGAGCCAAAGGGCTGAAAGATAAAAGTGTCACAGAAATACAGCTTTAGACAGTTCTGATATTACTATTCTGCCTCTGCTTAGTGCGTTTCTCATCCTACAAAAATAACGTTGTAAATCGACTTGCAGATTTTACATGCATTTTAAACTATAATATACAACACAGACTCATTATATCTTCCTCACTTGTAAATATATTTTGTGAGCTGAATCATCTGCCCAGACCACTAGTTGTTCCCTGTCTTTGGGAGCCAAAGGCATGCAATCAATCAATCATCAATCAAGGTAACAATTTCCACGTCACCTCTAAAATTATCTCTCCCCTCCTAGCTCCCCATGTTCATTTGGTCTGAAAAAAAAACCAAAAATGAGCTAATCTACCTGTTCTAACCAGAAATCTATTCCAAAGGTTCTCTGGAGCCAGCTCTTCATCCAGAACAATTCTGCATGGGGCAAAGTATCTAGAAATGGGCAGAAAAAACACCAGCAGTGGCTGGGGTCAGTTCATGCCTACACAGCTGAACAAGATGTTTTCTCTCCTTTCTGAAATAGTTATGAGACTTTTAAAAATCGTCTTTATATGTTCAGACTAGAGAGTAATGGAGTTAATGACCAACCTCATTTTAGCCATCTGCACTTTGTAAAAGTTCTTTTGTCGCACTTTCCATCCATTTCTCCTGAAGAATTTCCACAGGATAATGTGGGGATTTTTTATCCAACTGCCTCAAAGTGGGAGGACAGGAGGAAAGTTCATTTCCACAGAGATCTTAAGATTATTGTGGTAAATCAGTTTCAAGTCTTTCTATGCTCTAGAGCTCAAGATGATCCTGAATATAAATTATATTCCTATTACAAGTGAGAAGAGCAGTGCTTGTCTTCTTCACAGAGTGTTTGAGAAAGAAAATATAAAAACTCTGTTCCTAGAGCCAAAGAGCCAAGTACCTCAAGTAGTCTGTGTGGAACAAGAATATGGTTTCCTGCATTTTAAAGCCCATGAAACAGGGATGTAAAGAAAAATATATTTATTTCTGTTTTTTGACTAATTTAATGCTTTTACATAAATATTGCATATGTCCCCTCTCTTTTGTTTATCATGACTTCAATCATATTGCATTTATGTAACTCCTCTCCAGCAGAGGGCTTAATGTAGTCAGTTTGAGAAATGTAGTTTCAACATCAGTAGAACATGTTTCTATTATAAGTTTTCTACACAAAACACAATGTAACATTTGTGAATTGAAAAAAAAAAAAAGCTAATGTTTATTCACTGCATGGTATTTTGTGGATGTTCTGAAAATTCAGTAATCGAGTGTCTCCCTAGGAATATGATAAGCATAAGATCAAAATCATCATTGCAGCATTCAGTTTCTTCCTCACAGTAACTCTTTCATTGCTTATTTTATTTTTTCTTAGTCCAATGCTTAGAAATACATACAGAAAGATACCAACAGGGCACAAAAGAGACTTCTATGTGCACAGAAAAATGTGTGCACCAAGAACAGTGTAATCAGGGAAAATAAATGATTGTGTTTGTATCTCAGTACATTGATACATGTATATACACACATAGGTTAATGAACACAAGAGAATTGATGCTTAGTTAAGATCTTTTTCAAAGAATCACTTTTATTTACATTTGTTTGTTATTCTTTAAGGAGGCACCATTTTTTTCTGTTCTATATAGTACTTGATGCATTTTTAATGTTAATTAGCTACAATAATATTCTGCTAAGTAACACTGGGGTTTGTCTGTGAGCATGCACTACTGTATTGCGATTTCATGCACTGTTTTCTTCTACTTTGGCTTTGGATTATTTAGTAAAATATTTTAATTGCTTGCTTGCAAACCAATGGAATAAGTTTAAGAAGGTTACAAAGTTCACAATGGATATCTTACTTGAGGTTGGGGCTCGTATATCAAGTGATTGTTACTGCACTATTTTATAACCAGATATAAACTCAGATCTGACTTAAATTTGGCAAAAATTTCTTACAGTATCTTGTAAAAAGAGAAATAGTGAAGCCACCAATAAACTCTTGTGCTGCTTCAAATATAAATCAAAATGCATTAAAAACAAAAAAAGTGATAACAGTTTGATATAGCAACGGTCTACCCTGATGAATGCAAACTAGTAAATGACAAAAATTTATCAATCAGCCAACACTCTGCAATGCAAGACCAATAGAAATAAGGCATTAGCAACAACAAAGTGCGATTAACAAATGCAGAATTATTATCTTGCAATCAAATTACCAGCAGCAAGATAATCATTCACTTTGTGCAATATCATTCAATTCTTTCCAGAAGTAGGATAGATTATTTCTCTTTTTTTAGCAAGAAGTCTGGCCATTGATTTTCCTTTTTTTTTTTTTTTTTTTTAAATAATAAAAATGGAGAGCTGATTGCCAATTCCAGTTTTCAGTTCCTGGTACAAATAATCTTGATCTTAAATGGACAATTGGCAAAAATGCTGACACTCCCAAGACAGTGGGAGAAATGCTGTTGGTGTCAGCAAATCAGGTTCTCACATACCACTTTGAAAAGGGTGAAGTGCTGCAGAATGCACCATGGTTTTAGAAAGAGGATTTGGTAGGTTCAAGTTTCTCATGAAACTGTGTTTCAAACTTCTGTGTAAGGCATTATGAGTATATAATTTATTCTCTGGTTTCCAGAATAGTTATTCAGGTTTTTTTTAATACAGCAAATAACACTACCTAATAGCTGTACTTCCTCCTAAACTGTACAGCTCAGGCTATCAGTGATAACTTGGGTTAAAACTACAGTATCAAATATTCAGAATTCAGCAGGAGAAGACATATTTTAAAGTAATATATATAGTGCTTATTTGGGGAAAAACAGGAGATTACATCTGCTGCTGCTCTTCACATGTTTTGAGAATTCTTAGTGTTGAAACAAAAATAAGCGATGCATCATGAATAAAGAAGGCATTCAATGATTTTCATGGTATCAAAGTAAAGGCAATAAAAGAAAATAGGCTTGGAACAAACTGAAGAACAAACCTTTTCATGCAGCATACAGAAAAAGTCTGGAACTTGTTATCATAAATTACAGAATCTAAAAATGTCTCCAAAAAGGCAAATTAGACAAATTCATGGAAGACACTCCCGTTGATGTCTGTTTCAGCTGATGACCCAGAAGAAGTTTATTATAAACTGCTGATTTCTGTGCTGTTAAGAAAAAAGCACTCAATAAATGCTATTGCTCCATCACTCCATCACTGAATCTACTTTATGTTCTTGGGACAAAGCTAACATCAATCAATCAATCAATCAATCAATCAATCAATCCATTTTCCATACATAATAATTAAGACAATTTATTTAGGGAAAATAAACCAGTTTCTAGAAATGCAGAAAGAGCAAAACTTGAGCTCTTTAGGTGCTTCCAATGTAGAGCTAAATAGCATTATTCATGATTTTCTAGTTGAGGCATAAGAATCTTCCTGTGATAAACATGCAGCAGTTTTGACTTAGAGGGATAAAAAGCTGCAGGGATGTGTTCAGATGTACAGCAGCAGAAGGATATACAGCAATGAGAAAATGCTGAAAAAAACACCAAGTTCTTGATAACTTGTGTAATTAAAAGATCTTCAAAGTGTCCTTTCAAATATCTAAGAAGAAAGGACCATTGTCAGGTCTAGTATTTTTTAGCTCATGGAAATTTCCACAGAAAATTCTGCAGGAGATGTGTGTGTGTTTATGTGTTGGAGAGCAATATTGAACAAAGCAAGACAAGCGTAGGTTACTCACCATCAGGAAAATATGGGGGAAAACAGAAAAAGACTTGTCATTGCCTTTTAAGGGACCTCATAACTGTCTCCCACACCTTCTCAGCATTCATTGCAGGTTTCTGCATGCCCATCTCTGTGAACTTGGAGCCGGTCCTCACTGAGGATTCATGTGCAGGCAGACAGCTACACCAGCACTCGCTCCAGCATCAGTTATAAGATGCCGTGGAAGGGTTGGGTGTTTTCTCTGCTGCATTTCTTTTTCACTGTGACGACAGAAGAACAAAGAAAGAGTTTGTTCTTTCTTTGGGAAGAAGGAAGGTGGGCATTGTTCTGGGGAGGTGTCCCCAGGTGAAGCAGTGCCCTGAAGGAGCCCTCATTTCTGAGCATCTCCTCAGCTCACAAAACAAACTGTGGTGTCAGGATTAAGTTTCTAATGGCACTGACAGATAAACAGGCACAAAAAAGACTGAATTCGGCCTCTTGCTTTGAGACAGAGCATGAAATTATGATTCCCAAACCTCATCAGCACAAAGCACATCTTCGGCCAATAAAGAAAATAAAACATATGAACTGAATTTCTCAATGTCAAAAACAGCTCCCAGCCAAAAATATTGCAAAGATGGCCCTTTTTATCATGGCCTCTGCATCAGGGGGAATTATTTTGTGGAATGGATACTAAAATCAAAAATATGTTTAAGTCTTTGCTAGAGATTTTTTTATCTTTTCTCCATTTGCTAACAATATGCCAATAAAAAAAGCACAGCACAACAAAATGTAGATGGAAGTCAGTTTGAGATTAAAATATACAGGAAGATAAAACAAGAATTGATCTGAGCCACAAAATACAGAGGACAGCTTGAATCATTCCAAGTTTAAAAATACATCAGTTTTCAATATCTGTCTCTTCCCTTTTTCACATCATCAGACACTAGATGTGAAAATAAAATACACTTGTATGGTGTAAAAATTTCTTTTTGTTATCTTTCCAAACTCCCCTTAGAAATTCTTTAAAATGCTCGACCTTATGTTTGACACAGGTTCCATCAATGGCCTCAGCCCCCCTGAATGATGCAGGGGTCAGTGGAGGAAACACTGAAGAAAAAACATAACTCTGAATGAAGCCAGCTCAGAAGAGGCAGTCACATGAGCCTTGGAAAGCCCTGGACTGTAAGTGCATCAGAACACATCCAAACTACTGCACCTTTGTAAACTTCTTTCAGGATGTCTTACTCAAGAAATGTGAGTCTGGGGCAAGCTCAACTCTGTATGGAGGGGTGCCATGGGATTCATAGATTTGTTGCTTTCCTACTTTTGGGGTGCTTCTGTTTGTTTTTTGTTTGGGTTTTTTTGCTGCCTTCTAATGCAAGTGGAACAAATTTGTTTAAAAAAAACCAAAAAACAAAAACAATCTGGTTCTGTCAGTTTAGTTTCACAGATGTTTCCATTTCCAAGCAGAAGCCCTTGATGGTGCTGAAAGTTACTCAGCATTGTTGTAATTTGCATAACATTAGCCATGATGTTTTTATTTTGAAAAGTTGAAATGTTTGCAGCTCATCATAGCACAGCCCTAATGGTGTTCAGTACATCTGCTTAAAAAGTTGTGCCTAGGCAATGTTCTACCCCACAAACATTTTTTATGACTTTTACTGACTTTCAAGGTTTTCAGTAGAGATAGAATTAAAGCCTCTGCTTTATGTGCACACAAATTAGGAAATAACGAGTGGGTAACAAAGCTGAGTTGTGTGCTCCATCCTGCAGCTGTATCCTTGCATCTGCCACTAGAGCTTCCTGCAGAATTGTGCAGACACCTCCTGGATTTTGTTTGAAAACACTCATAAAATTAATGTCTCTTTCTGTAGGTGGCAAAGTCAGCTAAACAGGTGTAACAGAAAATTAAAATAGGGAGTAGAAGCAATGATAGCAAGTAAAATGCATCAGTAAAGGAATCATTGCTCCAAGTCTTTATTCTTTCTCTTTCTACCCCTTAGCATACCTGCAAATAGGTAGCTACTCTTGATTTGATATTAAACTGAATCCTAGTTAAAAGAACAGCAAGAAAATAATGCAGATTTCAGAGATGTGCTTTGGTAAGCAAAGATCAAATATAATGTACACCTGCAGCTTTCTCCCTGGCTTGGTTTTGCTCTTCCTTCTAAGTTGAGACCTCCCAAATGAAACTTAAATCCTCTATATCTATCAAGGTGCATCAGGCTCCCTTTTAATTTAGCAGAACATTTTATAATAAAGGAATCCATTTCTGTGAACAAGCAGAAAGTTCAAGATTTGGTATCAGGGGTTTTCCTGACAAACATCTTTGACATTTGTTCTCAAAATCCTGATGCACTTCTTCAGATCTTAATTTCTACTCTCTTTTATTTCAAATTTTTGGTTTTTTCCCCAGTTAACTTTTAAAAATTGCTTTCTTCAAGTGCCCTACACTTGATGTAGCAACTTCCTTAGGACATCCTCAAACACCTAAAAGAGCCTTTCACTTCCCACCTGCCAAAGTCCAAGTTCCTACTCAAACATACAGCACCAGCTTCTTTAGTATGTGACTCTGTCCATGAGTTATGAGCTGCTGAGGCAGAAAATTACCACGTGCTTGCAAAGCTCACACTGCACGTGCCACACAAGGAAAATTCAAAAATAAACATGCCTGCCTCCTGAGAAGCACATCTACATGGGTTTGAAAGACAGAAATCAGAAGTGCCTCAGTGTAGTGTTTGTGCACACATTTTTTATGCTCTTGATGAAATTATTAGATAAATAACACATCATTAAACCAAGCCAAGTGTGAATCAGGGCGTTCAAAATTTTAAATCACTACCATTAGCCTAGAAGAATTTCATTCACAGCTCCTCTCAAATGAGAAGTGAATAAAAAAAGGAACTGTTTCAACTTCTTGTTATATCAGCCATATATTTTACTAATCTCTAGCTTTCCAGGCATTCCATAGCACTGTAACTACAAGCAGTTATACAGAAAAACAGTTGTATGTTTTTAATGATGTCATTTGCTCACAGCTCGATACCAATTAGGCAGTTCTTGGCCATTCAAACCCCAGCTAATTGTCAAGGAAATGCTGGCTTACCATCCATGAAGAATATAAAAGAGAAAATAAGATCCAAAGCAATACTGAACATGTAACTCAGCAGCTTTTAGCTGTTCCTCAGGATATGCTTACTAATAGCATGCTAATATCCAAATGTGAGTTTGTAGGCAGCTGGATCAAGGATTTCCTACACAGGTAACCAAAAACTGTGTGAAAAAGATTGAAAATAAATGGATGAGGTGCATTACTGCTGGCTTTGTGCATCTATTACAGTAAATATGCAAGGGAAGAGGGTTGACAGGTAAATATTGAAGCAACAATGTGAAAGAAAAGTGTTTGCTCAGAACATCCCATGCTAAGGAGCTTTTTTCCTTGTGTTTCCTGGCTACCCCGTGATGGGCAGGCAGCTGGGGGAGGACATGCAGCACTTTTTGGTGTGCAGATGTTCATGCATTGCTCAGCAGGTCCACGGTACTCATGCTAAATCCAGCTGGAATCCACTTGCCACAAACTACCTGCCTGCATCTAATTAAGGGCTTTAGCAGCTTCTAAGAGTAAATATTGTCCCAAGGACAATATGTGAAAGGTGATTGAATTGGCCCTTTTTTTACAGATGTAACCATTTTATTCCAAATATTCTTGTCCAGTGGCTGGAGGTTGTAGTGTCTGCAAGACAAAAAAATTATTTTTGCCTTCTGAAGCATTTTTATGTCCTTGGTAGATAAGAATTACTGTGTGAAACATTAATTGAATGAAAAATAACACTGTCCAACAATGTTGTCTATGATGAGAAAAATGTGTAACTGAGTGAATAATTTCATTTCCTTTGGATTTATGTTATATTTTTTTTCTCTGAAGACACAAGGCTTTCAGGATCTCTCTCCAACTTGAATTAATTCACTCATTCTCAGTAAAAGTACTAATAGGTTCTGGCTACTCTATTTTCATTAGACTAATCACAATTTGATATGCTTGAAAATGCTCTCTCTTTGCCAAATTTTGCTGGAATTATCCAAGTAGTTTAAAAGTTATTAGGGCAGAACACAGAAAATGAAAATGTTTAAAAAAAAAAATCCACAGTCACAGTAAGTAGTCTAGAAAAACTCCTCGGTGATTTTTATCAATAAATGGAAAATTTAACTGTTCTGCATATATCCTAACCTAGTCAGGAGTGAGAAAGCAAGAAGCACAGAAATATAAAACCAACCAATGATGCCATAATATTTGCAATTAAGCAGGAGTAGATGTCCGAGCTGAGGGAGTCTAGGAGGGACACCATGGTTACACAGTCATGAAACAAACTCCCATCGCTTCAAATTATTCAAAAATCAACTAAAACAATACTAAAAATTTTAACCTGACATGTTTTGATGAGGTATGTTATTTATAAAAGAATGCAAAGTATATGATCCAGAGAAGACATTTGTTTAACCAAGCTGACCACACAGCAGTGCCTAGGAAAAATAACTGTTTTTCAGTAGACCACTTTTTAGAGAGGTTTGTTTTTCACCCAGAGCCATTCATTATTGCCTAGCTGCTGACAGGGTCCTGTTTGTTAGAAAGATGGGGAGAAAGAAATGGTGGCTTAGTAAATATTTGAAAAATACATCAGACAACTGTGAAAACCTCCTGTGTATGTGTGTTTGTGGTTTTTTAAGTCGAGTTGGTTTTCAAGTCACAGATTTCACTCTGAGAAAACATATTTTAGTGGGTGAAGATTAATTTCTTTCCATCCTGCTGTGTCTGCCAGCACCACTAGAGAAAAGCAAAGGAAAGGTAAAGAAGCAACAGATGGGAGTGAGAGAATAGAAGGGTCCATTTTTGTTTGAAAGTTTCATTCCTGTTTTTCTTCACTTTGAGCAAGGAAGAGGTTTCTTCTGCTGAGCAGCACGACCCGTAACAGTGGGGCCGGGGCACAGTGTCCCTGCCATCCTTTTGTCCCCTCTGTCCCAGGGTCTCATGCATCCACAATCACACAGATAAGCAGTAAAGAAACACAGAGGACTGTTTCCTCCCATGCTGAAGCACTAACAGCCCATGGGATAGTGATGATTTACTTGCCCAGATGTGTGCCAATTTAAAAAGCAACCACTAGAAGGAGAGTTACAAAAATTGCTGGTCTTTTAGAAGCTCTGTCCCTCTTATTAATCAAAGTTCAGGGCTCTTGCCTTGAGTCTGAAACGCAGGGGGAGATACAACCCCATTCTCCACTGATGTGGATTTTTTTTTCCCTGTTCCATATTTCTTCCTCTATTCAGCATCCATTCTCTCTTTCTCAGGCTTGGCATCTCTGTTTTCATTTCCTGAAAGCTTTGTCTGCCCAGTTTTTGCACTACACATTGAAGTGCACTGCAGCAGCCCTTGGTGACTGACTGTATTTGCACAGGCAGCATGACCCAGGCAAGGAGAAGACCCAGTGCCCCGAGTCTGACCAAGGGATAGAACAGCACCCTAGCATCCACCTGTTGTGCTCACTCTAAATTTGTCACATGACATGTTGGGAAGTTCCACATTTATCATAATAACTTTGCAATGCACCAGAAGCCAAGATTTTTGCTAAAACTGAGGCTTGTCAAAAATGGTGAAGAGTTACCTGCTGGTCGTTGCAGTGTGCTGGTAGTGGTTCAGATTGCAGGAGCTGAATAGCACTGGAATCTGTTCAGCAGGATGCCTGAGATTTTATGAATTCATTTGGCTTCTCTCCAGTCAGGCTGGCATCAGCTTTTATTTTAAACAGAAATCTCCCTAACAGGAGAAAATACAGGAGAGGATACCAAGAGAAATGTCAGGTAATTAAAGATATGAAATATTGTATTGCTTATATTAGAAGATAACTTGTCCAAGCCTATCAGCAGGTTGGAGCTGAGGTGATGCCTTAAGTTTTAGCTTTCATGTTTTCCAGATTCTGTACTGCATTAGTACATAACTCTGAACTTCATAGAAAGTGTTAGCAAGTTCTCTTCACAGTTTAGTTAGACAAAACAACCCTTTTCCAGCCCAAGAATCAAGGACACCGTTGCAGCTTCAGGCCCAAAAAGTATAAACAACAAGAATGGAAGAGAGCAAACTGGGAGGATGGGGCTTCATAACCTGAAGCTGTAATTGGACAATTAACCCTAACATGTAAATGGACCAAAACTTACAAAAGTGTGAAAAGATGTGATCTGTAATCCATCTTGCTGGATCCACCCACCATGTCCCACGAAAAGCCATGTTGGAGATGGGTTGTTTGCAGCCACCGAGGGAATTCAGCTTCACCATTGTCATCCATTTTTAACCTAATCTGAATTTATCCTCTTGCTTGCTAAACTTCAGGGGAGGGAGGTTTATCTTCTTTGCCTTACAGTAAGGCACCAACCTCAAAGGATGTGAACCTCCAGAGTGTCACAATGTAATCCCCAGGACAAAGCCTGCCTGCAGAGCCAATCTGCCCAGTCACACCAGTCAGGTGTGATGAAACTCAGCCATGGACTTGGAAAATCTCTCCAGATTGATGTACAGAGGCTTCCACTGTGGCTAGCACAGCCAAGGAGCTGCTCTTTGGATAGAAGTCCACACAAGGGAAAAGATGACGAAGGGAAGATTTATTCAGCATAGTGAAGAGCTTTGCAAGGTGAATTGTAAGAGTAGAGAGCAGCTTAGAGAAAATTAAAAATTCCAAAAGAATAGGAAAGGTATACAAAGCTAGAAGCTAAACCTGTGTAAAAACCTGATAAGGAACTAAAGTAGAAGAAGTGCATGAATACAGCAAAGGAAATACAAAAGGCAGGCAACAAGGAGCATGTGAGCAGCATAAGCAGCAAAGATCCAGGCCCATGTCAGTGAGGACAGGGAGCCAAGAGGTCATGAAAAACACTTTAATGACAGAGGTAAGGTTGATAACCCTGGGAGCCTGGGTTCATTTCTTTGTTTCAGACTTCGTGGAAGAAGCTCAGGGGGTCATGACTCAGGGACAGATTACTGGAGGGGCTGGTGGCAGGGACAGGGAGTGAAATGAAGAGACAGTGTTAAAAGGCTTTGAAATTACTCCTGAGTAGATAAGCTGTCAAAGAAAGAATTTAAATTCACCTGATGCCAGTGGATTTATGACAGAACAGTTAAGTGGGACTAAGGTAAACTAGTAAGGAACCTTTGGAAAATAAAATTAAATGTTCACTGTGAGCCTGAAAAGAAGGAGAAGATATATAATCCAAAAGGATTCAGGAAGCTACAGAATCAAAACTTCCTTTGTTGCTGATGCTAGTTAGGAATGAAGTTAATAGCCCATTCATAGCATAAACTGGAATGAGATCACTAAACTAGTCTGATCCATCAGGATTATAAAGAAATTACATTCACTTGTGGAAGTGCAAAATACTAAAGTGGGGTTTTTAAAAGTATTTCAGCATTGCAACCAAAAGTAATACATGAGTGTATATTGTTTTAAAAAGTCTAAATATCAGAAACCTATAGTAACAATGTGAGGCCAGTGTGAAGTGTTCCTGAAAATCCTACCACTCACACATATTAATGAATAATGCATTTAGATCACAAAATTAAACTCAGAAAAATGTGTGGCAGAATTCCTCTTATTTAGGGTGAAGTGGGAAAAAATAGCTTTAAAAATCAAGCCTTTAAGTAGAAAAAAAATCAACCCTAATTTGCATAAAAAAACCAACAAGAAATTCCTGAAGAAACACCTAATTTTTTTTTTAATCACCAGTGAAAAACCTGAGTAAATCTAAAAAATGTCAACAGTTGGTTTCATATAGAGAGTCTTCCCTGTGCTAAAGCAGGTCAAGATGGATGTAGAGATAAGTGGAGGTAGTCAACGTTTCCTATGGTCTAAATGTATCTTGGGTTTGCTGGAGGCCTTCAGGGCTAATATCCTCATACAGAAAATCCATATTCAGATTCTGCCAAGTGAAGGGTTTGGTGATAAAGTTCCTGTGTTGTTAAAAAAGAAACATGATAATGCAAGTTCACTTATTGTTAGACCTGCAGGTACATTTCAATATTCCTAGCATATATTAATTTTTCTATCATCGCTTGCAGGTTCTCAGATAGCTTAGCAAACAGAACCAGCCCATAAAGTACATTTGAAAGCAATAATAATCTTTTCTTCTGAAAAATAACAGAAACTGAATGAGTGGAATATTTTGTGTGTCAAATATAAAGAAGGAACATTACCTCCAAGTCTCAAATCTGAGATTATTTCAGGAAAAGAAGTCTGTTGGTAGGTACAAACTGAAGTTCAGATTCTTTGTATCTATTCTCAGCTATGCTTTGACTCAGGGTGTGACCTCTGACAAATGATTTCAAGGAAGACTGCAAAGCAGAAGGAGAGGGATGGCTCACACTGTGATGAAGAACAGATCAGTGCCCCACCTGGCACAGGAATGGCCATCCTGGCCCATCTGGCCCCCTATCTCTTCTTTAAAGTGGCCTGGAAAAGAATCAGTGGGTATCTCAAGAAGGCCAAAAGAGCACCTGAAGTATATAGTGCACTTCTCTGAATCCTCTACAGCTTCCTGAAATCTGCAGTTTAGGATTTTCCTACACCTTGTATATTGGATTGCATCCCACAGGAAAACAATAGTTGTGTGCAAGTAACGGTGGGATCAAAATCTGCCTGCTAAGTTTACTTGGAAATCTGTGGGAATTTATTTCCCCTGCTGAGAACTTGGCACTGAGCTCCCTTGCTTAGCATTAGTTCAGGTTAGTTCCAATGTTGCATGGGCATGTTGCAGACAAAGGGACAAAAGATGCACTGAGACATTAGGAACTGTTTGGGGTTTTGTTGGGTTTTTTGATTGGTTGCTTTTGTGGGAGCTAGATGCAAAAGCGATTCTCGATGCAGCCTTTATGGGTTCAGAACATACATGAAATCAGTTTGATCTGCAGGGCTTAATGAGACTTTCCTCTCTGACTAGGGTCACTGAGGTTCCAGTGCAGCAGAATCTTGTTTCTGCACACACCTCTTCAGCCTCTTACTCCATCCCACCATCAGTGACAGTGGGATGGACAAGTTCAACCTCTTGCTACTCTGCTCCACCACTGCTTTAGGGACACCTCATTCGTCGTAGGCTGAGCTTTTTAGAGTAGCTGTACACAATGCTGGCCTTCTACCCGAAATAAACTGGACCAGAAAAAAAATGCAAATGTCTTGTTCAGATCAATTAGGAGAGCAATAGATCTTGAGTTCTGTTTTGTGATAAGGTGGGCACACCCATCTGCTGCCCTGTGGGTACTGGAGTTGGTAACACAAATAAGACATTTCTGTTGTGATAAGAACTTAAAGAAGAAAAATTAGTGGCATCAGTTCTTAAATAAGGAAAATTCTGTTGTGATAATTTCTGTTGTGATAAGAAATTTACGTTGTGATCCTCAGCATCCTGAGGAAGGTGGAAAAAAAAAACCTAGCAAGCTCTTCACCTAGCTGTGTTGATGTCAGTGAGAAAAACACATCTCAAACCAAACTCCATTTACTCCTGATTCACAGAAAACCTGCACTACAGAAACCCACAGCATTTTTCCCATTTGAGCTGTCTATTGGACCTCACAGAAGTGCACTTGTGTTACTTTCTGTGAAGGATGGCACTGTACCACAAAGCAACTTGCAACTTGTTAGGTAATTAGCACTGAAAGTCATTGTTTTGGAGAAGCATTCAGAGAAAAGTAAGATGAAGTCCATTTCTCACTCATCCCTGGTTATTAATGGCAATTTTAGCAAAATGTATGAAGAGTGTATCTGATCTCTGCTGTCACACAGCAGACAGATTTTAACTCAATTACTCCCCTCTCACCTTATCTGAATGCATTTTCCTGGATGAAATTAGATCAGCTGTTATCTCTGAACACACACCCCATGAATTGTGGGTGGAAATATCCACAAGGTAAAACAGATGCTCTTGTGATTGACAGAAACTCCTGAAACACTGTCTGCTCCACAGAAACAAAGGCAGAGATGTCACAGGGGTGATTTGCTAGCCTGTATTACACTGGCAGAGAGACATTTTTGTATGACTAAAGGTCTGGTCTTGTTGTAGAATAAGTAAATGTACTTGCCTCAAATTCAATTTAATCTAATTTGCTGCAGAAAATTAAAAATATTAGAATAGCAACTATTAAATCAAGTGATTTAAAAACAGTGTAAGGTGAAACAAAAAAATATCATAGTAGGAAATCCCATAACTGCATGTTTTGGATAAAATCAGTGAAAGAAATAAAGCTAAATAACACCTAGATGCCTGCAACCACTGGAGAGATGATATTTTGCTGTATGTAGAGATTAGTCCAAACCCTGCATTTGTGTATACTTCCTCTCAAGTCTTAATATCAGTGTTGTAAAGCACATCTAGTGACACCAGAAAGAGCTGCCATGTTCCAGCATTACAATTTTCGTTTTCTTAAAAAGACAAGTAAAAGACCCCAAAGGCTTTAGGAAACTATGGATTTTTTTTACAAAAATCAATAGCATTTTGATCCTAGTTGTAGTGAGTACTAATGAAACTCTTGTCTTTTAGTACTGGCCTGTGGCACATGACTTTGTGATAGCAATGCCCACACCACGGGGTCTGATCATGTGTGATGAATTTCCAGTTACTTGCATCCTGACAGACCTAGAAGGTCAAATTTCCTATCAGTTCATTAGCAGTTCTGTACAAAGAGAGATATGACATGTGTGTTACAGTGAGCTAAAATTAATGGGAAAGTCTTGGAATATGTGGACAATTTATTTTACTTTGGAGACTTGCTGCTTCCCCGGGGAATCTTGCAAGGGCAGGGATGGCAGCAGGAAGGCGAGAGGCTGGGAACCCATAAGGATCCGTGCAGCAGAGGATGAAAACCAACAGTAGCAAAAGAAGCATCTCAGCAGGCTCAGGAGCAAGGAAAGACATGTCTAAGATTTGGGTTTTGGTTCATTCTCTCTGTCTCATGTCCCCAAAACTGGCACTTGAAAGCTACAGGGCTCTCACAGGTGTTCTCTCAGGTTGTCCCAGTGCCTCTTCCATGACATGAAGTCTTCCTCTCTGCACTAAGTCAGCACAGCTCTCATCATTTATCTAGAAATTGTCCTGAGTATATGTCAAATAAAACGCCAAGGTGCTTCTCTTCAATTGTTTGCTGATCACCTTTGATTCATCCATGTGAAAGCAGGCAGGGCATCTCCACTCTGATTTTTACAAAGGCAAAAATTCATTAGTAAATCCTTAAATAAAACCATGCCAAAGTGTGTCAGAGGAAGTTTCTTGGAAATCACCTTCAAAGTCTGAAGGAAAATAATTGCTTGATCATATAGCATTATGTAAAGAGTAGTGTTTTCATTATACTGGATTATTCTCAAAAGCCTTTTCATCAAATGACTTCACATTTGATGATTTGTGATCAGTTGCATAAATGTATCCAAAGCTGTCTGGCATGAGCCAGCCCAGCCTGCAGTCCCATGATGAGAACTGGATATCACATCATGGAAAAAGAACACAAGAGCAGTTTTGGGAGAGGGGCTTCCTTCGGTGTCATGTTTGGAAAATGCTTCCTCTGTCCCTCAGAAGTGATATACTATGCTCCAAGTACTGGAAGGAAAAAGTCATTTATACAGAAGGCTCACTTCATTGCTGAAAAAAACCCCAGACATTTGAAAATACAGGAAAATACACGATGCTAATAGATACATTACTTAGTTGTAGAGTGCCAGGTAAACCAAGAAATTTTGCCCAGGTACATAAATTGTAATAATTCTCTCTGGTCTTATGATAAATAATACAACCTGTGCACAGGCTGTATGCTTACATGCCAGTATAACCCATTGGTGATTGGAGACCAATATGCTCAAGCTATTTAAATGACCTCTTGTTCTCAGGTTTTATGTAAGAATTAATGACAAGAACCACGAGGCTGAGAAAAACATGTCTATTGAGATTTTATCATTTGATATATGAATGGCCATTTTTGAGATTGACTGATGAAGTTAATTTTGCTTTAAAGGCCTAGTGAAAATGAAAAGCATACACAGAAAATGACTTTTTAAATATTCTTGGTCATGTAGGAATTACTAAAATTAACACAGGGTGTTGTAAAGACAAACTGATGCCATCACCTTACAGGCACTGGATAGAAGATGCCACAGCATGCCAGGTGCCTCTTTCATTGTAACTCCAGCATCTTGGCAGAAACCATTTAGTCAAGTCAAATTGCTGAGTTGTATTTAGTTGGATTCATCAAATAAATGGAGCTGTTGATGTAGTGTTTACTTTTAGCAAGCAGAACTCATTAATTTAATTCTGGAAAAAGTCTAAAAAGAAACTGCAGGAAATCACACTGTGGGGACAAAATGTATTTTAACTGATGAGGTGTAAAGACTGATAGTAAAATGACTGATAATGCAATTGTTGAGCAGTTGTAGCAAAGTCTGGTCTAGCAGTAATCAAAAACATTTGTCTTGATAAGCATGAGGACCAAAACAAAAAGGGTATTATTCCAGGGTTTCTTAATGAGAATTTAACAAAGGAAAGGAACCTACTTCTGAGAGAGCAGCTCTTGGTATATTATAGCCCATGAACTTGGAAATTTTTATTCTCCTTTTTCCTGGCAGCACAAGCTTATTTGGAAATGAGCTTGCAGCATGGCATGAAAACTTAGTGGACAAGTGACAGTACTGCTTGTAGAGCTTGTAAATTTGAGAAACTTAAGGCTTACAATTGAAGTATAATTTATTTTTCAAAGAGAAATTTGGCATTACAAATCAAAAAGCACTCTTGTGACATAGTAGAACAAAGAATCAGCACAGAAAAATGGATACTTTATGTGATTACACCCATAATTCACCATTGCTCAGCTTTTAGTAAGTAATATAAACTCCCTTACCAGTCTACTAGAAATTATAAAAAAAAAGAAAAGAAAAGAAAAGAAAAGAAAAGAAAAGAAAAGAAAAGAAAAGAAAAGAAAAGAAAAGAAAAGAAAAAAACCTAAACAAAAACCCAAAGCACCCACAATAAAAAGATTCATCTCTACAGATATGAAAGCTTTCAAAAAGACTTTTTAAAAATGTGTTTTCCTGAATGTCTCCATTTGCATTAGAAATACATAGATTGGGTTGGACTGAATCTGAAGCACCTTTTGTCATTCTTTTTGTTCAGTCATGGTTAAATGCAGCAGTTCCAGGTCACACACTGTGACTTTCAAAAGAACAGAATAAGGAGTCTTTCAGCACACATGCCCATTTATGAAAATTAGGATCCCTAGAGGAAGAAACTTTTCCTGCTTTCTGAACTGATGCCACTAATTTGTTCCCACATACTTCTGTGTTGTGACCAAATAACAGAATAAGCATTTTAAAAGATCAAACTATGGTAAATATTTTTGTCAGGACATAGTGTCTTAAATGGATGTGTTGCTTCATCTGAGCAATGGGGACTCAAAAACAAGAGCATGGGAGACATAAGAACAGAAGGAGTAAGTTCAGCCCAGCAAAGCTGCATATTTTATACTCGTTCATTAATTTCTTAAATTTCATGCTTTTTAAATCTGTGTTCATAATGAGGTACAGAGGCAATAAATAAGCAAATAACCTATCATCCATGATGAATTCCTACCCGTTCCTTTTCTCTGGAAATTGGAGCTTAAACATTTCCTACAGGCTATATGAAAAAGTTAATCTCTTCAAACCACTTTGATGCAAGTAGGTGTTGGCCATGTTCTGTGTTTTTGGACTCACAAAATAATGATCACAGTGATAAGAATATAACTTAGCCTTTCATGATATTTATTATGTACACAAATTTCAGATCTAAATTGCCTGCATAGTTTTTTGTGTCCTGACTTTGTGCCAGAGGAAGGTAAAAGCTGGAATGTTTGGCAATAAATGGGCAAAAATCCCATATACAGTGACATACCCAATGAAAATCCCACTGAAAGCAGGGAGGAAAAGTGAAGGGATTAAAAACGCCTGTTGTAGAGGGAAAATGGACCTGTCTGACAGTTCAATAGTATGCTCTGTGAAAAGTCTGGACAACCTCTATTAGCACTGCTGATGAGATAAAGCTGGTGTTTTTTCTGAGTGCAACGGGGGCAAAAAACCTACAACTTGCTGTGCAGAATGAAAGCCGTTGTTAAACAAGGAAACAAAACATTTACTGATAACATGGGGAAAAAAAATTTAAATTCACTAGTGATTTGAAGAGCATTCCAGTTTTGATAAGCAGAAGAAAAGGAAGTCAAACATTTCTGAGTTTGAGGTTGAATTAGGAAAATGAACAGAGCTTTGCCAGCTCGATGAGAGTTTAAAGCATGGAGAGCCTCAGTAGTGTGTTGTATGCAGAAGGAAGCAATCCAAAAATGTCTGTTTACTGGGGTTTTTTGTACCCTAAAGTGGTCCCTCGAATTTGATATTTAATTCTTATCACACTGTACTTCAACAACATTATATGATCACCTTAGAAAATTGACCAGAAGTTGAGCCAAAAGTACAATTTAGGCGCCATTTAAATTGTCCATGCTTTGCTTTGGAGATGGAGAAATTTGTGAAAGTATTATTTTCTTCTGAAATGTTTCTTGGACCAGTTTTTCTTGCAGTACATTTGTATAGGAATTTCTCTCCCCAGTAGAACAAAATCTAGCCAATTAAAATTAACCAGCAATTTCATTAACCAACTGTTCATTTTATTTTGACTTAAAATTGTTTTTTCAAGGTCTCAGACAGCAAACTCTGTATCTGAACAAGTTTACTGGTTCCTGTATGCAGCAGAGACAGAAACAAGGCCAATGAAGATGTAAGTTGGTGTTGAGACAACAAATAACAAAATTCATCTTTTCACTAGGGCCTGATGTTCTTGAAATGTTCCATTAGTACATTGTTAAAGAATTACCAGCTTGGTTTGATTATCAGAGCATCTTGTATTCATTAATTGCATCAAATCAGAGGGAGGGCTGAGGGTGATGGTGAGAAGGAGTGAACACGCAGAGGAGGAGGATGAGAAGGAGTGTATTAAAAAAACCCCTGGAATTAATCTTCTTAAAAATCTTTTTCCATAGCAGGATTGGGTGCAGAGGTCTGAATTACAATATGTCAGCAAGGAATCTGGAAAGTCTCCATGTTTGTGTCTGTGTGGTCAGTCCTTTCCATGGAGCTGAGTGTCCCAGTGACCAATCAGTCCCTCCAAATCAGATGTTACTTATTATTTATCTGTACATGTATTCTGAGAGCTTTCTGCCTGTGTGTACCCACCCTACCCACCCTTACCATCCTTAGGATTCATATACTTCCCTCTGCTCCATTCCAGCATCAAACATGGAGTGCAAGAGTTGAATTCTGAGGGCCTGTGTGCTCTGCTTCTGGTACCACCTTGTGCTTTAGATGTCTGCCATGGCTGTACACAGAGTTACATAGAGAGAATGGATATAAAAATAGGCCTAAACTATGTAACTCAGTCCTTCTAGTACCAATTTTTGCCTTACTTAACGTTCTTCTTATAATTTACTTTTACATTTAGTTTTCCACTTAATTCTGCCGCTGATTAATTTTCTTGCTGATGCAAAAATGACAAGCTATTCAAACGTTTGGGGTTTTTTAAACAGAATTTATTTGCCAGATTGGCCTTCTTCCACAAAGCCTAACAACTCCAATGCTCTGAGGATTTTAGGACTGATTCTTTTCTAACAATATCCATGCATTCAGGGCTGTGAATAATTTTCCTAGAAAAAAGAAATCTATGCAGTTGATAGCTTTAAAAAATGTATAACATGGATAAGTGTCACAGGGCTGGCTATGAAAATAGAAGGATATTAATCACAACATTTAGATTAGATTATAGATGCAATTGAACCTTTTTTCTCCCTTGCTGCAACCATTATGTTTAGAACAGTCACTGCTCTGCTATTCTAGCAGGGAGGAAAACATGTTTAATTTATACAGCTGAAAAGGCTTGGCCTTACTTTCAAGATCATCTAATGAGTTTGATAAACATGACTCAGTGAAGAATATAGGCTTGAAGACAAGAATTACCCTTAGTTTAAGATTCAGCAAACCTCAGAAGAAAAATCTTAGAGGTGAAAGACAGCAAACATGTTTGATGGAGGCAACTGTACCACGTTAATTAAAATCTCAGACTCCCTTTATGAAACACAGAATCTGTGACCCTTGAAAGCATCACCGTGAAGCTGGTGCTGGGTTTTGTCTCAGGCCTACCCCTTACCTCTTAGCAGACAAAAGGAAACACTTCTGATGCCTGCAAAAGAGATCAGAGCAATCCCATATTTCTGCTTTTGGTTCTCCACCTCTAGCAGCCTGTCAGTCCATATGAAGAAGGGCAACAGGGTTTTATTTTTGTTGTGGTTTAAGCAGCTTTTCTTCAAACACACGCACACACAGGATGGGGAGAGAATTGGAAAAAAGGTAACACCCAGGGACTGAGATAAAGGCAGCTCAGTAGAACAAGAAATAATTATAATGAAAAAAATCTATAAAATGAGGGATGTGCAATCAGTTCTTATGACCTGCTGACCAATGTGCAGCCAGTCCTGAACTGTGGGCTGCAATCCCCAGCCAACTTCCCAGGCTTTATATGCTGAGCATAGCACCATATAGTACAGGATATCCTTTATCCAGTTGGGATCAGCTGTCCTGGCTCTGGCTGTGTCCCTTCCCAGCTTCCTGTGCCTTCCAGCCTTGTTGTTGCCAGGGCTGAAAAGTCCTTAACTTAGTGTAGGCTCTGCTCAGCAACATCTAAAACATCCTGTGTTATCAACCTCATTCTAAATCCAAAATACAGCCCTGTAATAGCCAATAGGAAAAAAAGTAACAGCTGAAACCAGAACACTTTTCCAGCTGGCTGCTGGATTGTTGTGAGTTCTTCCCAAGACAAGCCCATGCTTGTATTGAATCTGAGAACAGGCTTCCATAACATCTCACTCAGCAGCAGGGAATGGCATCTTCAGCAGAGGTTGCTGGGGTGGTTTTTCAGTGTTTTCCTAATCTGATTTGCTAAAATGGCCATTGACTTAAACAGTGTTTCAAGTGAAACAGGAGCTAGAAACCAGTGTAAGAATCTCACGAGGGAAGCACTTGGCACAGCAAAGAGGAAGCAGTGCAGAAGGTGCTGCAGTGCTTTACACACCTGCCCAGCCACCAGCAGGATGCACAGCAGCCGCTGCTGTCACCCAGAACTCAGGTACCCACATGGGCAGTGGGCTTCTCCTGCATGTGGGAAACTGCAGAGCCAATGCCTAATTCACAGACACCTGCTCTCTCTATTTTCTTTTCCCTCCTAAAACTCTGAAGAGATTCATTTCCTTAGGAAGCATAAAAGCAATCATTGATAATAAGCAGGAGAATTTTCTGAGTCAAAACCCCCAATTTAATTCCTATTTCTCTTCCTCTAAGCTATCACAGATGCAGGTAAAGAACCTTTTTTCCAGACAAACTTTCTGCTGTGGAATTATGCCCCTGAGGTAGAGCAAGCTTGTCAACAAAAAGTTCTTCAGGGGATTTCAGCATCCCTCAGCAGAGTCAGGACATTTCTATCTCTGTTATCAGCTTGTTTAGCTGTACAATTTATTTTGTGTTGCTCAAAGAAGGAATGATAAGAAATGCTTGGGGAACAACCACATGTCTTTGGGCTAACTGCAGATGTTAAAGCTGCAGGTTTCTCCTGAAAGCCATCTTCAAAATGACTTCTGACTGTAAACTTCAGTAACATGGGCTGAGTCATGTCAGAAACTTCCAATTCCTTTTACCAATTGTTTCTGTTTAGATTTCATCACTTATTTATGTTAAATTGTCTCAAAGACACAATAGGTTGGTATAGGGAATAAATCAGTCTAAAGTCCCTAACTCTCATTCTAGTCACAGCATTGCAGTCTTTTGAAGTGTAAGTATTAGAGCAGGTAATGACCAGAAAGGGCAAATGAATGTACTTAAAGACATTTTATTCAGTATGTAGCTAAACCATTATTTCAACTTAAATGTAGCAAATTACTTTTTCCCAACTACAAGCACAATTTTTCTTCTGAAGTTTTTTCTCATATGATCCCTACCTCACTAGTGAGCACGTGTTATTTGCTCTCCACTAGCTGTTTTAATGGGCACCCAATGAGGTCATATATCACCTTATTTATTACACCTGCATCTGGTCAAACTGCTCCTAAAAATAATCATTTATTGAAATAATTCAGCCTTTTTTTCCAGCTCTACAAAATATCCATAAGAAGAATGTGACTTTTATTACTTCATTCCTTATTCATAAGTGTTTGTCAGATCACTTATGTGAACAAATTATTGCCTGTGGAATTTTCTCAAATCTTCCAATCATTCCTTGCCATCTGGTCAGCAAGGCTGGCTTCATTAGTCACACAGTCTTATTTATATCCTTTGATATGCAATAACCATCCTCTTGGAGCCCAGACTAGGGATGTCCAAGTTAAAAGCAGAATTCATTACAGCCTGAGTTGCCTCACAGTAGATCTGCAATGGACTCTCAGGAGCACACAGAGTAACAAATATCTGAGGGAAAACTTGAATAAACTGAGTTTAGAGAAACTGCCTAGAATTTACTTGGAAATGTTCTAAAATATACTTCTTGGTTTTTTTTTTTTAACCTCCTGCACAAGGAAATGTATCCGTTTTTCCTACATGGATTGAATTTTTGTGCTCAGCCCACTCCTGAAAGGAGCAGCAAGATCTGTTGGCTGTCTGGAATGCATCTGCTTTGCTTTACATGTCCTACATATACATATGGAGGTGTGTTTGTGTCCTGCTGTGTGTTGACATGTCACAAGTGTACACTAGATCATGAATTCATTGTACTTCTGTTCTGATTTATGTAGCAGCTGAGGCAGTGAGTCTCTAGCCAGGAATGCTCATAAAAAATAAATATATATTCCATATTTATAAATATACCTCTGAACACCTTTCACACTGCATCTGTTTGGAGACATTGCCTCACATTTCTCACAGAGGTTTCCACCTGAACTCTCTGGTCTCCTCTGTGACCCCACCACGGGTGTGTTTCTTGTGATAAGCACTGATGGGAGGGGAGGAAGCAGGAGCTGCCTCAGCTCTCCTGCCCATGAAGCTCTGTCCTGCTGGGGATGCAGGGCTGTGTCCTTGCTCCTCGTCTTTCCTCGGCCAGCTCTGTCCACCTGCTGCTGTCTTATTGACTGCCCTGTCCATCATCACATGGGTTATGGGCTACACATCCTTCTGCCTCAACTTGCCAAAGGAAATGTCTCTTTACTTTGTTCTCTAGCTGAGATTTTAAAGCATTTCCACCACCTAATTCTCTCAACAATATTACTAGATGATAATTTCTTGTTATATATCTCTTTCTATGAAACATTTTCATTTAGCATTCACACCTGGAGGTTTTCATTTACTTTTCTAATGGCTCATTAAAAAGCGAATATCATGGTTGAGGAAATGGTTTGGGAATATAATATGTCATGTGAGCTAGGGGTAGCTGATAATTACCATGTGCTAATGCTTGAAGGGCCTGGCTGCTTTTCTGAACAACCCAAATCAGTAGAGATACATCACAGATTTCCCTCCCTGTGTTTATGCTGTCAGTGAGGTGTGAGCAGGGAACCTGGAGGTCCTGCCCTGGTGGTAAAAGCAGATTATCTGCAGGCAAGAAACTCAGGCTACAAAGTCAGGAACTATGTCTTAGCTAATTCATCTGGAAAAAAGACAAATGGCAGCAGCATTTAGCAAAGAGCAGCAAATAGTGTTTAGTAAATAGTAGATGGTAGTTAGTAAAGAAATAGTACTTATCACCAAAAATCTAAATGTTGTACATATGAATGACAGAGCCTGGGTTAGAACTGTGCTGTACTCCTCCCTTGGGTTGCTATGCTAATCCCTTTATTTTGGATTCCAGAAGGTGGGGTTCAGCACTCCTTTGGAAGGGAAGGGCTGGGCTGTGACACTGCCTGAATTCCAGGATAACCTTGGAACACAACTCCTTGGTGTCCCACAGGCTGGTGAGCTTGGCAAGCCCTGCCTGTGAGCCTCCTCACAGGGCTCAGCCAGGCTCCAGCTCTGAAACATCTCTCATCCCCCACCACCATTTGGGTACCTCTTCTATTCTACTCTACACATTGTGCATTTTTTCATGCTGTGCACCCTAAAAACCAGAATCTTGTACTGTTTCTATTTTGGATGCCCTTGGTACACATGTAATAGCTGCTTGTTCATATCAGAGAGGAATATTGTTTAAAATATCTTTTCAAACTAATTCATTTTTTTACTCAAGAACAAATTAAAGCATTCTGGGGGCCCAGCTCAGTTGGGAAATAAAAGATGTCAATGGGACAGACCGAGACCTAAGAGGGGATAAGAAAGAAGAGTGTGAAACTGTAACAATGCAATAGATGGATTATTGACCAGGGGCTTAACAACCAGTGGTCCAAATCCAATAAATTTTATCCACAGGGTTAGCAGAAAACTATTGCCAGTGAAAAACCATTGACTCTGCCTCAGGGCAAGAGACAAAAAAACTCATCACACACAGAGCTTCAACAAAGGACTCCAAAGATTCTTCTGTCACAGCTGAGCTGAAGGCTTTGATGTATCACCCAGTACTGTAACCCCTGTCTTAATGAATTAATAATTAAAAAACTTATAATGGGAATACTGAGACAGTTATCAGGCTATCAGAAGGATTAGGAGAAGCCTGATTAATATAATCTTGGAAACAGTCATAAGATGTTCAATGTGCCTTCATTCCCTGTGTGCTCCTTCCCATCCTCTTCCAGAGACTGGTGTTCCTGGATAATCAGGTCACATCCCCCTGCCAGGGCAGTCCTGGGCAAAGGCAGCCAGGCCTGACCCAGCTGGGAGGGATTTGAGTCACTGCCCCTGAGTTCCTGTGGTTTTTGTTTTTCATAACTTAGAATTGGGGAGTTCTATTCAGTGGGACATTTTGTTTGTTAGCTCTAGAACTGACAAATATTTTATATATTGCTGGATGCAAGAGTTAGAATGACAGCTGCCAGAGAAGCACTAGAACAGGGGACATAAGGTTAACAGGTTAACCTTCCATTGAAATGCATAGGTTTTAACTTGGTAGTGTTGATTTGATTTTAATTTTTAAAATATAATTCTCTGCTTTGTTTCATTTTCTAGTGGGGCATGAGAAAAGCTCTGGCAAGCAATAACCTGCACATGGAACTAGAATTACATAAAATATTAACTGTACATTTTTAAGAGAACAAGAAATTGCATAAACAAAACTAGCAAGGTGTACCATGAGGGAGCAGCCAGTTGGTACCATTTGCTTATCTAGATTTTATAAAATATTTCTCTAGTGTTAAAATCCTTTCTCGTTAAGGAGAGGTCAGGTGGATCAAGCTAAGTTGGATGACATGAATTTTTTTCAAGCTTGAAGGCTGAATTGATTTTAGTGTGTCAGTCTAAAAGAGATAATTGAATTCACTTCATTTCTTCTTTTTAAAAAATACAGATGGGTACAGAAGGGAGGATATAGAATTCTGCCCTAATTCAGTCCCATGGTTAGAAAACATTTCTTGGGTTTCACAGAAATGGCCCCATTTTACAGCCAAACTTGAGATCCACTGTATAATTTCTCATATCACATATGGGATAAAAAGTGTATAACCAGGCTGTGGAGTTGTTATGCTTGTGCTTTTTTTATTATTTTGTCTGACATTCATACGTATTTATAAAAATGTAGTTTTAAATATCATCCAGTCATTTGGAGCAAGATGTTAATCCTAGTTCTTCAAACCCCTCAAAGATTCAAAGAATATATTTGACAAGTGTACACACATAAAATTAGTTCTTTTTCTGAAAAATTCATTATCAATTCTTATTCCTTAAAGATACTCGTGGAAAATGACCAATTGCAGTCCACCTCTGAAATTTTATGGAAACCTCTATTTCATGGGCTGAATAAATGAATTTGGCCATACAAAACATACCTGACAAAAGTGCCACTAAAAATTCTCTATAAAGTTTTAAGCTGAAGGAAACATAAATGACTGAGCTATAAATGTCTATATAAGAGGGTCTGGAGAAACTGCTGACAGGCCCCAATCTCCAGTGATGCTGCCAGGTGCTGTTATAATTAGTGCTTTGGAAGCAGGGAGTTGTTCATTTCTGCAAGCAGAGTATAACCTTGTGTGGCTATAACCAGGTCTGTTAATTTGAGACTGAGCATTATTTCAGCACTTGGACTGCTTAAGAAAAAGCTTTTGATAGAGGATTGGGGTGCTGAATAAACATCCTCAGGTCTAGATTTTGGGTTGCCTTACTCAGCAGAAAATGGAAGGAGTTAGAAAGATGTGAGTGTTTTCAGCTCATTTACCATGTAGTTTATGAAATAAACCTATGGGCAGACATTTAAATGAGCAAACTGCTGAGGAAAAATGGATTCTCATTCAGCATTTCAGCTGACAGGGTGTTACAGTTGGTAAGAAAACCACTCCTTTTTCATTTTAAAAGTCAGAGAGAAATGCATGTAGTAAAAAAAAATAAAAAAATTAGCCCAACACTGGACAAGGCAGCATTGAAAAAAGGGAAGAGCACAAGAGCTCTCTTAATATGGAGATTCAGTAATGTTTTGTAAGAAGATGCCATTCAGTCAATATAAAAAAGTCAGAGTATGCAGGTTTTCCATTACAGCAAGGAATGGGTTTAGTGTTCTTATGCTGCCTTTGCTAGTCTGACTCTCTTTGCAAGCTAGACCCTAATTTATCTATTAATGAAACACATGTGCAAATATTTTTGACACCTCAGGGTGTATTAGGAGGCTGAATGAGTGCTATTCATCACTGTCCACAAACTGGAGTATACATTCTCTTTTTTAGACTTCCTGAGAAGTAAAAGGTCCAAATGTAACTTCAATATAAATGAAGAGAGACATTAGGGCTGGTGGAGTTGAGTTATTCTAAAAAAAGAAATAATAACATGCACTTTTGTACTTGGGACAAAATTTTCCATGTTTCCTATAGGCAGAGACACTGTTCTTAAAATAGCAATTGGCTGCCACTGTGTCCCACAGAAAATCAGGGAAAATCTCACCTTATAAATAATCCATAGTGGATAGGTTAGATGTATAATTACAGAGATAGATATTGGAAGCAAAGAAAAAAGTTAAATTTGATGGTTAGGCAATAGCTGCAGCTATGAAACTCTGCATCTCATTTTAATGGTTGCACATTAGCCTCCACTGGTGACATTATTAACTGTACATCATTGCTGTAAAGAACATCCTCTCTGTCTCACTAAAATGGGTTTTCTCTAAGCTGTAAGCAGCAGACAGCCTCAAGGACATTTTGTGTCCAACACTAACCACTTCTAAACAATGTCACTTGGCTCTTGTGTGATCCCAATGAGGCTGCTCTGAGGCTGCTGTGCTGATGAAGAGTTTGAGTTCCTGCAGCTGCAAAGGCTGAGGACAGCTCAGCTGTGCACCCATGGCCATCACTGCTCTCAGATATGTCACCAGCTCCCACCTTCCAAGGGCCAGGTGGAAAAGCAGCACTGAGCACCTACATCAAAAATCCATTGCTGGCACGGAATCAGGGCTGTTGTGCAGTGTGAGCGCTCTAAGAGCAACAAATAGAAATTTGTATCTGGAGCAGAAGGTGAAACATAAACTGGGGAGCTGGCTGTAACAAATTCCCTTAACAGAAAAATGTGAAGATAAGCCAATGGTTGTCCAGTTCATGTAGTCCAGAGGCAGTCATCATGATTTTGCAATAACATCTTTCCACCTTTATGCTGGTGAAATAGCTAAAATTCAACAAAGCAACACATTTCTTGATGGAAGGAGGGGAAACTGTGATCCATGGGCTGTGTCTGGTCATAGAACTGTCACTCTGAGGAGTCCCATCTCCCCTTCCCAAATGCACATGTACCCATTTACCCTGTTCACTCCTTTCTTCCTGGCTCCCCTGACTGGGCACTGCAGGTCAGCTGTGCCTTCTTGTTTAATCTGAAATTCACCATCTACAGCTGCTTCCAAACGTTCCCTGGGTCCCTCAGCTGAAAGAGTTCACAAATCACACCCAAACTATAAAAGAACCAGCAGCCACAAAGCCATGCTGGTCACTTCTGGGTTTCTGTGGAGGGAGGAGCCTCTGGTGTCTTCTAAAGGTATTTTTGTACTTTTGTTTTATGGATTCCTGGTTTTGAGTTTGGTACTGCTGCTCCATAAATTAGTCCTCTTGTGATTTCTAGGTTTTATGGGACAATGCTGAAAAAATATGAAAAGGTTATTTTAAACTTTAAGAAAAAATGGGGGACTTTCTTGTCTTTGCTCAGTTGTTTATATTTTTAGTTGTGATTTAGAAAAGTTATGTGGTGTTACTTGTGCACTCTGGAGTTTAGCCTAGCTCCAGCCTGAGTGTTGAGTGAATCAAAACATTATCACCAGGCAGTAAAACTGATACAACTCTTGTGTCTGCTCCTTTTTGGTGGAATGCTTTACCTGGTGGCTGTTTGTAGGAATGAAGTCCATACCTACTTAATGAATCTGTTGGTATTTGCTTGATACTTTCCCCCTATTCTTGTCTGCATATAAATCACTCAGGTGATGCTGCTGACAGATCCTGTGGTTATATTTAATAATGAAAGCATGTGTTTTCTTAAGCTAATTATCTTTGTCACCCTTGAAATACAGATTAAGTTTCTACTTCTGAAGAAAAACATGTTTTAAACTGCATGTTTGGGGTTTGTTGTTGTCTTTTTGGTTCTGTTTCTTTTTCTCATGTAGCGATATAAGGATATTTTTTAACTGAGCACCTCTGTGAGGTAAAAGCAAGGCCCATGGTAATTATATCCTGTCAAAGAGCAGGACTAGCTGGAAATATATATTATCTGTAAGTGTGCTGAGAGGCACTCAGAATCTTGTAAACAAAGCTGCCAATGTGTTGCATCTTGAACACTTTAACAATTAAGTTGATTGGTTTTTTCCCCTCTCTTTGTCTGACAACACTCACAAGGGTTCATGATTTTTTCACTGATAAAGCTCCTGAAACTTTCCTTTCATTTTTGTGAAAGTACAGAATAAAGGCACATTTAAGACAGCATTTCACAGAGCAGATGAGCTCCCAAGGGGTTTAGTTTCTTAGAGTTGGCAGATGATAAAGGAAGAAGCTTGTTTTGATGAAAGAATTTGGAGTATCTGAGTGAATAATGACAACTAGTATGTATAGAAGTAGAAGTGTTTTTTCCTGGCTTTTGACCATGGATGAATATCTTAAAGCTTGTCATCAAGATAAGTAGTTTGAAACTGTATTAATGATTAAAGTGAAAGAAGACTGTAGGAGGCAGAAGAGGAAGAAAAAGGGAATTCATACAGTGCTGTGGGTGGCTTTTTTCTTTGCAAGAGCTTCATAAAATGCAAAGGTGATAAATACAGGGTAAGGACAGAACAGCTGAAAGATTCTGGTGGAAAGAAGAAAACATGGTTTGACATTTACAGAACATCCACGGAGTTGGGCTGGAGTGGGAGTACACAGGAACTCTGAATGGCAAGAGCAGCAATCTACCTTAATTGGAGCCTTTAGGCATGTAAAATCGTACCAAGAATTGTGTTCTAAATATTGGGATAAATGGAGCCATAACTGAAAGAAAGTTGATAGGAAGAAGCAGCTAGTGAAGGCAGCTAAAAATGGGAGCTGTAAAGTAACAAGAAAGAGTAGTAGAAAAAGCTAATGGGCAAGTTGGAAATGGAGAGAGAACGAAAATTCCATGAAGTAGTCTTTTGTCATTAATGTCTTGTCACAGGGTGAATCAGAAAGGGGGAGTATTTTTTTCTTTACACCACTTGGCATTAGTAGAACTCAAGTGAGCAACTCTGCTTTTCCACCAGGCCCACCAGGGAGAGAATCCAGCCTGACATAAGTGATCTCTTTGGTTTTAGGTTTTCATATATCCTATTCTCCCAGTGGACTTTCTTTGTGGAGTTGAATAAAACCAAGAGAAAAGTGTACTAATGTCAGAATTGTGTTGAAAGAAATAGGAAGCAGTGGTTTTGAGCTATTTCTGTATTTAATTGTGTAGAAGACAGCACTGTATTTGGCTTATTGTAATGCTGTGGGGTTTTAATGTTAACTGTGTGTGATTTTTCCAATTTATTGTGATTTTTTTCCCTCTTCTTTCATGTTTAGGCTTTCCTATGCATTGTTCCCAAAGTTCTCTTCTTTCTTGCTTAGTGAAACTCTACCAGCTTTTATTGGTGATTAAACAGAGTATCATAAGATAGAGATAATCTTTAACCTTATTTTCTATCCTGAAGTGTAATTTCAACAATTAACCTATTTGTGCAATGGAGAGACAGTAATGCAGCAGAAGTGACATTAAGAGGGAAAACTGTGCTGTTATTAAAACTGCTATCAGGTTAAATTAGTATCTTCACAAATAGCTGCTTTCATCTTTTGAGCTTCCTCATGTTGGAGTGAACTCTGACCACTCCCATATGTCAGAAATCTTTTCATTAACTCTTTTGGGGAGTATCAGCAAGCACAGTGGAGCTTTTCCTTTAGCAGTATGGTACAGAAGATTATCTACCAAGCATGAGTGTCTTATCTGCATGCAGTTAAATTAAAAGCATATGCTAGTGTGAAGACCACAAGCAATAGTTTCTTAATGATCTTTTATGGATGTGTTCAAAATAAAACCATCAAATCCTGGTATAATAAGGTCTGTTTTGTGTGTAGAAGGCATATGAGGAAGGCTTGCTGACTACATCTGAAGCCATAAAGCTGGTGATAAGTGACATGTTAAATGAGTGCTCGTTACACAAGTTAGAGGTGCCACTGAATTTGAGATCAGGAGGGACTATGAGTATCAGCTGCCTGAGCTTTTTGTTTTATATGCACTATGGAAATCTCAGCCAGCAATTCCTGTTTGGGGCCCATCACTTCTGGTTAAGCTGGGATGCAATCTTTAGATGGTTACTTGGGTTTGAAACTTAATGTGATGAAGAATGCAGATCAACACTTGTTAAATTTAATGGGGAAGATAATATACCTGGGCAAAAAATGCAGCATATATCATTTAAATTTGACATGGGATACTTCAGCCTTCAACCATCTGAAGAAGTGGTTAGAGCAGCTTGTTTGACTGAACAGCTCTAGCTTAATGTGGTAATATTTACATTTTCACAGTGCTATGCATCATCTGGGTTCAGTGCCTGTGTGGGATCTCCCAGCTCAGCCTCAGAGCTGCACTCTTTGAAGGTAATCTCTTTGTTCATGGAGGCTGCATCATCCCCAGCCTCAGCAAAACCTGCCTGGGCTTGTTTGAAGGTGATTTTGTCGGTAGCTGGAAGCAGTAAAACACAGCTTTCAGCAGAGCCTCGTGTACTCCCTGCTTCAAGTCAGCTCTGTAGGTGCTCCAGGTGGCTCAGACAGTTTGCTGAATTTCCCTGCCTATGTAGGCTGCCTTTCAGCATTACAAAATTCAGCTCTGTTTACTCAGATTGTCCTTGTTTGGTTATCACAATATGAGTATTGACAGTCCTATTGCTTCCAAACGTGTATTCCAGGATTTCTATTTTTTTATTTCTGTCTTCAAAACTTGTCTTGGCTTAACCTGAACAGAAAAACCACAAAAGTTAGCAAAATTCTATACAAGAGGAGGCATAAAAATGTTCGAGTATTGTACCTGACAGAGGTGATTGTGTGGCACACTTGTGTGAAGTGAACATTTTCAGTGAAGTAATGGCACATCTGGACTTTAGGGGTATATTAGGTATTTAAGTCTCTAGCTGGAGCTTGATGTCTCTGTATGTGACTATCAAAAAGCATTTGTTTAAAGACTTTTTATCAGGGACTGTCCAATGTTACAGTGATGGAAGGAGAGTTCAAAACTCCATTGATTTTTATGCAGCAGCTTTTAAACTGTCTTGATCATTATAACTACCCTGGAGTGTCAGTGAGATTTAGTTTGTTGTGTAAGTCTTCACATTTGGCGTCATCCACTGAAGCTTTTTAGCTTGCAGTCATAGTAAACTATACCTGTGAGCTTGTGAAAAACATTAAATTCAAGATGGTTTTGACATAAAAAAAAATCAGAATCAGCTAAAAAAGTCATTTAAAATCTGCATCAAAATCTTTTCTCCCAGTCAACTTGAGAGTGTTGAACTGAAGCATATTTAATTTTAGGTGTGAAAATGGAGTATGAAGCTTTCAGAAGGGAGCAGGTTCTACTGACTTGAGAATGCTACCAGGGTCCTCATATTTACAACAGTCTTCCATTACAGGGAATTGGTACCCAATGATAACCACCTGATAGTGTGTCCAAAAAAAGTCTATATTCCATGTATGGTTTCTATCTGAAAAGTTGTGTTATATTTCAAACTTGTAAATGAGTTACATTTATTGGACCAGAGCTCTTTGAGTGGGAGTGTTCCATGTTATGTGTTTGGGGTTTTTTTTCTTACTCTCATTTCTTTTTACTTAGCTGGGTAGGGGGTACTAGTGTTACTGCTGAGTTTGTTAATGTAATAGAAGTTAGAAGCACAGTCACTCAGGCAACAACACATAATAAACAGCAAGACTGTAATAAACACATTGCTGTGTTAGGCATACATGGAAGAAAATGTGCGAATAAAAATGGAGTGGGTGTCTCCCTCACAGGCTGCTGAGTTTTCTGTCAGAGCAATTAAAAATCAATGGCAGACAGAATGAAAAGAGGTGAACACAGAAACATCATCAGTGATGATGAGCTTTGTGTGGGGTGTTTTCCTCGTTTCTTGGTTTGGGACATTTATTCCTAAAGATCTGTATCAATAGGAGTATCTGAGAACAGACCACTTGATGCTGACAAACACACAGTGTGCTCTGAGGCACAGCAATACTTGGTAATCCTGTTTCCTCCAAAGCTCTTGATTCATGCAAGGTGTTTTGTGCTCCTGGTGGACTCCCACCTTGCTAAGAGGGAGAGAATGCTGTAGGTGTGCAGTGAGAATAGGAGACATGTCTGACTGCAAAGGATCTAATATAAATTTCTAACTGATAGGAAAAAGCTTTGTGCATTTTCATAGTCCTAATGATTAAGTGTGAAGATGTTTTTAGTCTGAATAGAATGTTTTTCAGCACCACCTGTTTCTGTACCTTTTACTCTTTGGAGTGCTGAACAAATGCAGCTACTGCTTAATGGAGAGTCACTCTTCTTATTTTTAGCCTGTGAAAGAGGAGTCTGTCTTGTCACTATCTGTGAGTGACTCGATTGAGCTATTTAGTGTTTCGATATATAAGTGTATAGTTTGAGGAGATGGTTTACAGTGATGTGGGTGACTCAGGCATAAGAATCCAATGTCATTCTGAAGCCTCTTGCTGGCTGAGGAGCAACTGTGGGCTTTGCTGTCAGAATGAGTCATTAGGTTTTTGCCCTTAGGATGCTGTACAACATGAGATGTGTCCAGTGCAATAGGGAATGTGGTGACTGACCCCAAACCGTGCCTCTAGTGGCAATAACTTTCTCCAAGAATGCTGTCTCTGGCTCACAGCTATGAGTGCGCCTTGCCTGTGTCCCCCTGAGCTGGCTGCACACCAGTGATGGGTTTTACTGCAGAGCCTTGGCTCAGTAGCTGATCCCATCACAGCTGTCCCTGCTGGAGCTGCACAGCCCACCAGGTTTGTGAGCTCCTGCTGAGGAAGTGTGGCAATGTTGGGTTCTGCTGGTCAGAGCCCTCTTTGGAGTTTTTCAGTGTTTGAAGGATGTGGTGATAAAGGAAACCTGCAAGAAGAGAAAGGTTGTAAGGAAAATTATAGGCCACCACTATAACTTAAGATAAACTTTTGTGATGGGTTACATCAGTGTTCTTGATGAACTCTGTCTCATATTTGTCTGAGTTTATGCTGTGCTCCCATGGGATGAAACAGAAAAAAACAAACGATGTTATTTTAAACCACCAGGTGTCTAATTTCAGTGCAAAAGGAAAACTGAGGTGAATTCTCCCTGCTGCCTCAGAGCAGGGCTGTGAGAGACAGCCCCATGCCATGCACAGAGCCCTGCTGGGTTGGGGTGTGGTGTAACAACAAAATGAGTGCAGGATCAGAGCTGCAGCAGAGACCCTGCCTCAAATTGATGCTGTCACTTCAGACAAATAACCAGGAGGTCTGTTCCTTTTCACATAGCACACATTTAGCATGCCACACCAATAAAATCTCATTGTCTTGTATTCAGTTAAGATGTATTTCTGCTTGTATTTCAATTTGATAGATGTATTTAAATTACTGGTTCTAAGCAGCTCTGGAAAGATGTCCAGATCCTCAAAATACTTAGATATCGGACTCCTATTTTACCTGGAGGCTTCTAAAAAGTTTATTGTGGAAAATAAAAGCTGGAGGGATAGAACAGCTTGCATTGTTTTGGTCCCAGTGTTTGCAGAATTGTAAGCTGTGGAAAAACACAAAGTATTGGCTAAAGAGGCAGCAGGAAACCAAACATCCTTTCAAATGTCCCCACTATGTTATTCTAACAATAATAAAAGAAGGGAAAATAAAACAAAACTAGTGTTTGAGTAAAGTTGCTTGGTGACTTTTCCTTTTTCATGTGTTTCAGTGCTTGCTTTGTACTGAACCAGAAGTTCAAGGTTCAGTTTGCTGAGAACCAGCCAGCAGTGCATCAGTTAAAGCCTTTGGGTTTTTCTGGGTAAACATAAATGTGATTCTTCTATCGAAGTAGATAATGTGTGTGTCATCCATACAAATAGCACAAATGCATCTTTGCTAAGCAACACCTAACAAGTTTCCTGTGTCATCCTCCTTTTATTTAGAACCTCTTACATTTGTTTTTCTTTCATCTCTGAAAGCACAGATCATTATATGCTATTTCTTAGATGTTGATATGAGAGCATCACTGTTGCTTGAAATTTATATCTTACAATCAGTGAAATACTTTGCCATCTAGACACATCCATGTTTTTCTTATTGGTGCTGATCTTCTGAATTTTTGTGTGGCTTCCTGAGGAAGGTGATTTTAATGCTCCTGGCAGTGTTAGACTGACAATTTCAGCTGAGAGAATTGGCTATTATGTTATCTGTTGAGGAAGTGCAAAGATTTGAGATGAGCAGAAAAACAGGCTATCCAGGCCATGAAAGTATCTCCTGCAAACAGGGTTTATATTTCATTATTAACATGAAGGGAATTTATTAGCCTCCTCTATATTGTCTTACTTAGGCAAGGGAACCAAGTAAACTGTCAAACACCTGAAGCATTGAAAAAAGAATTCGCTTTTCTGGTCGTAACTTAGAATTTTGCAAGTTAATTTAGTAGAAATTTCAAGGGCTTTGTTCGAACATTGAACATAAATTATTTTACCAATCTACTAGAGTGTGTGTATATACTAGTGTTAGTTCTAGATGTCTTGGCATGCAAGGCATGGTTAAATTTAATGTCACTATACTCAATAACTTCAGAAAAGCACAGTGAAGTGTTAAAGGGAAGCATGTCATTAGTAAGGCATATTTTAAAAATGTTACATAGGGAAATACTTTGCTATTCAGTCACTTAGTATTTCAGGTGTATCTTGGAACATAGCTTTTCAAGAAATAAAATTATTCCTAGAAAGTTAATTTTGACAAATATTTGTCAAAGACTGTAAAAAAATCTTCAGTTCTATCATTAGTTTTAATTTAATTTGGCTCTACCATTGACTTGCAGATATGCTATCTAATGATGTGAAAGGTTCCAAGGAAGTTTAGAAGGTTCTGCCCGATGATATGGCAGCTTTTTTGTCTAGACAACTCACAGAAAAGAGTTAGGGTTTTTTGTAATGTGTCAATATTTTTCTTTATCATAACACATTTTAGTTCACATTTATGCTAAAATGTTAAGGAAATGCATTAATTTCCAACCCAGGTTACTTAGTAATGCTCTCAACCTTCTTATGGTTGGAAGAACTAATTTAAAAAAGGATTTATCTTTCAGCATGGAGCAAGTTGGTTTTCTACTGAAGTATTCTGAAACTTGTCAGGGACTGGAGAGTGCCCATTGCTGGATGGCAGCAGTGCCCAAACCTCCCTGGCTGTGAACAGGGGAGGTGACTCTGGCTCTCATTCCAGAGACAGTCTGAGCTCTCGCTGGTGTTTCCTTCAGCCACGGCTGCCCTGGCTTTCTCCTGCTGCAAGGCAAGATTTGTCATCTTAATTAAACAAGCCATGCTTCAGGGTCTGCCTTGTTAGCACACTATTAGCCTTCTGTCCTGATGCCTCTATGTTTTGAAAGAGCTGCAAGTATTCTATTTCGACTAGAAGAAAGAGGCAGATCTCAGAATTAGGCTTATGTTAATATAAGTCTCTAAATGTTGTGCTACATTGATTTGCCCTCTTCCAGGGGAGCAGCCACTCCTCAGCCTGAGCAGGAGAGCTGGGGCGTTTCTCCAGCTGCCCAAGGAAAAGGTACAGTGCTGCTCCCTGTGTCAGTGCTGGCTCAGCAGTATGGAGAACCAACAGCTCCTCTTGGCTCTGGTGCTCTGCTGACCTCCCTTTCTTTGCTATCCAAGTTACAAAATCTACCTGCAGGGAGGGCACAATCTGAGGAATCCTCTTCTCCAGTACAGTAATAAGTGTGGGGATTCCCAGTGTATTGTTTTGAGGATCTGTTATGGGTTTTGTTGAGGTTTTTTTTTCTCTTAAGAGATGGAAACTCTGCCTTTATAATTCAAGTTGCTGGTACATCTGACAGAAGATGGATATGAAACCATATCACCAATCAATATACAATAAAATAACAACTTGTCACACTGGCATTCTGTCTGCATTACCTGCTACGTTAGATATTAATTCAGAATTAAAGCAACCTGAAAAGATGAAAATAAGCAGATTTGGTACAAACATGGTAGTACATTTAACAAAACCCTATTTACTAAAGCAGAGCCAATGTCTCCTATGCATGTAACAATAATAAGGATTAATTTTCTCAAGAATTTGACATTAGACCTATTTTGAAGGGAAAATAATTAATGAGATGCTAATAATTTGTAATGTTGCCTAAAATAAGCTATTACCTTATCACTACAAAGCCAATTTTTTTTCTTCACAAACATTAAACCTCTTTTCAATAACAAGAATTACACTTCCAATAATATTTATCTGAAACCTTTGAAAGCACGAAGGTAATGTTGGGGAAGAAGTTCAAAACAAAAGCAGCTTTAATCTGTTTTGTTCCTTCATCTGAGAGCAGTGTGGCAGTGGGTGGCTGGCTTGGATGCACCAGGTTGCTTTGTGCCTAAAGTCATTTACTCTCAACTGCTCAGCACTTAGCCTTGACAGTCCTTTATCACCTCTTTATTGTGGCAGGGTGGAAATAATAACCCAATCCCCCTGCTGAACAGGGGGCTTCAACTGGGGTTTATACTCTGAAAGCCTTTGTCACTGCATTAATGTATTCCTGGTATTAATGTGTCCTAGGCTTGCCCTTCCACAGGCTGTGTCCTTCCTCTCCCATGGACACCCCTGTGGTCTGAGCCAAGCCTTCCTCCCCCAGCAGCCAGGTCAATCCTTTAAATGATTGACCAAGCTTTAAATGAAGATGTAGCTGGGGGTTTATGGTACCACAGGAAGTGGGAAAAACAATTGCCATTGCTTAGCTCTGCTTCAAAGGAAGGCATGGCTGCTCAGGTCCAATAAAACTTTGAGTGTCATCTATGTGCAGTGCAGCCTGTGATGTTCCTCCCCGGGTGCACACATCTGGGGCAGCTCTCCAGCTGGTGGGAGCTGGCATTGCTTCACCTGCCCGGGCAGGGATGTGCACATTTGCTGCAGCTGAGGAGGAAAACAGCTCTGCAGCTGGAATGTGCTTTTTCATGTACAGAAAAAGTTGGTTGTAATCCCAAGCTACGAGTGACAGCTAAAGTATGGAAAGATGTTTCTTTTCTCTTTTTGACAAGGTTTCCTGCATGTTTAGAGTAGAATAAAGAGGCTTTGTTTTCCTATTTCAGTAAGTGCTCTGGTTCTGGAATGTTCTGGTATGCTCCTGCAACCCAGCCTAGGTGGGGAGGAGCTCTCCAGTGTGAAACCTTTCCTGGCTATCTCCAGGCAGAAAGCTTCTAAGCTGAGCACAGTGGCCAGAATAAGATAAATTAACTGTCCCAGTGCTTCTTAAATATTAAAAGGACAACAGAAAGCCGTTTATTTTTTTGTACTCCATGCAGCTCAGAACTTACCACTTAAAGATATAATGAGGAGAGTGGGGAGGGGGAAGGTGATCACCTCCCTGCAGGCAGTGGAAGGGGATTTGATGTGTGGCACTCCAGTCTCTGGACCCCCTGCAGCAAATTGATTCTCTTGGATGCTTGCTGGTTTTCTACCTTGTCACCTTCCTTAGGTTTTCATCTGCTGTGTTGTCAATGGCAGCCACCTTCCAGGACTCACTGGGAGCAGGGAAGGTAATAACTTTCACAACCAATGCATCTTTGCTATTTTACTGTGAATCCCTTGTTGGTATTTGCTGTCTTTCCTCACTTGGCAGTAATGGAAGCCACCAGTCATCTTCTGAAATGTTCAAACCTTCTTTATTTGCACACATCTGCCACTTATTGATAAATAACCAAGTTGTAAATAAAACTTTAAGCATTGTTTTCCCTTCACTTTTATTGCTTCTGGTGACTTGTATACCCTTCAGCAGATGTGCTAGTCCTGCGTGGCATCAGTGAGTAGTTAAATTTTTGGCTAATGGAAAACCAAAATAAATAACACACTAGTAAAATGCATCATATTTTTCTCATAATCCAAAGGAATCCAGCAATGTAACTGTCTAGGACCTGACTTAATGTCTGGCTGAAACTGTTTGTGCTGGATTTTGCATGGTGTTATTATGGTTTAACTACACTCCATAGTCTCTGACATTGCTTGAGAGACAGGAAATAAAAAGGCTCATTAACAATGAAGGCCTTTAGGAAAGAAAAAACTTAGCATGAAATCTATAATACTTCCTTCGGGACTTCTGATCCTAAACTAGAAGGCAATTTTTCAGGCTGAGAAATAAGGAAAAAGGTAAGAGTGGGGAAGGGTGTCCAACGTTGAAGCAATACTGAGGTTCAGGTGGCACTTTATTTAGCTTTAGAGATGCAAATGTAGTGACATCGGGAACTTAAGAACAGCTATTGTATCTGAACTGGTGTATTACCTGAGTATGTGAAATGGATTGTTGAGCCCTCTTCTTTCAAGGGGTTTCATGTTGTGTCTAAACTTGCTGGTGAAAGGCAGTTAAAAAGCTTCATAGGAAGGTATTAGAGAGCACTGCAAGTAGAAATACTGGCAGAATATTACTTCCAGCATCATGATTCAGTAGTTTCTCAGTAATGTTTATTCAGCACCTACATCCTGCATTGCAAGCAGAAGTGTTGTGTTTGACTCCCAGAGCAGTGTGCTCAACTCAGTCCTGCCACAACATAGAGCCACTGGGTGTCTTGTTTAGTTTTTTTCACCTCTCCTCTTTGGAGGAAAAGCAAGTTAGCTTCTCTCACCCTTATTCACAGCATCTCAGAAATATTCATACATCTTGCTTGAAATCCATTGCTGTTGCAATTGCAGGTATCTCTCATTGCTTCCTTTTTCCCCCTGTGCAAGTCACCTTTGCTGCTCTCAGACCTTCCCATGTGCATTCCTGTGATTTATTATCTGTACTCGTACATCATTCAGAAGCATTTCCTTTGTAGGAGGAAGCTGTTTGTGTGCTCTGGGTCTGGCTTGGAGGTCACTGCAGCCTGACCTTCAGGTCTGAGCTCAAGGAAGACTGGGAGGGAAGGTGATGCTCAGGTATGAAATGCTGGTGAGTTAAGCACAGAAGGCAAAAGCTAGACCTGTCCTAGGATGATCCTGGCAGGTACACATCCAGCTGGATTTCAGTGAATTCCCAAGAGCTCTAGAGGGGCTCCCAGGAGCACCTGTGGCAGGAGTAAATGCCAGCTGACTCTCGAGGATGAAATTTGAGAAATACCTACATGTTGGTACTGGCTATGGGATGTGTCTGAGGGCTGTCCAATAAACCCTTGAGCCTTTGGTGGTTCTCTGGCACCTGAGCCCTCTGTGACTGTGTTACCCTCTGGCACAGAGAGGAGAAGCAAACTGGACATCTTGCTACCACTGCAAAAACCCAGCAAACCATTTACCAGGGAGATGCAGTCCCTGAGCCTCCCCTGAATGCAGTTTTCACTTGGTGCTGTTCCCAGCATTAGAAATGCAAAGGTCTGTTGTGTGTATTTTATGCAAAGCAGATTGAAATCAACATCACACTTCATTTGGCTCCCAGCAGTTGAAGAGAGAAAACACATAGAAATATCAACATATTTATTTTTGAGTATTTTTCAACGGGGAAAATCAAGCACCTGAGGAAAGCAGTGGTTTGGGGCACTGGACAAATTTAGGATGAAAAAGTTGCTACATATTCCAAGCTGTAGATTTGCAATAAGCAGTTACATACACATACAAAATCTTCAATACCTGTGGGGTTGAAAAAGGCACAATGCAGTTTATTCCTAAAACATAAAGGGGCTACCACAGAGGTGTTGTCACCCAAACTTCTACACTGTAAATCCCCTGATTCTCTTCACAGACAGAAAGGAGGGTTTTCTGTTATGTGCTCAGCAGTAAAGTACTTGCAGGAATTTTACAGGTCTGTGCTAGTGAAAACATCATTGACAATGTATTTGAAGGTGTTTGCTAATGACTTCTGTCAATTGTTACAAGAGCTCTAAGTTCCAAAAATGGGCACTCATGCTTTGCAGCCTGTGAAACTCCATTTCATAAGAAAATGGCATTTGCCTTGTAAAGAGCTGAGAGCTCCTTCTCTGGGTATTTCTTCTAGATACAAATTGTACAGTGTGTGGGGTTCTCACTGTTGTTGAATAAGTATGTGATACCCTAAAAGATCTGTGCTGCTGCCTGTAGAGCCAAAGCTGAGCAGTCTTCTGCTCATCCATTGCTACCAGTTTGTCAGTCTTGCTCATCAGGGAGGAATTCTTTCTCTGATCTTCCTTTTCTGGCTGAGATAGCTGTAGAAGCTCCTGTTGTTCTTTGCATTCCTTGTCAGGTTCAGCTCCAGCTGTGCCTTGGCCTTCTTCACCTTTACTGACTTTACTCAGTAAAGTCACAGGAGGCACCTTCCTTCTGAAAAGCATCTGTCACTGAGCTTTGTCCTTTTCATTTTCTCTGTTCCCCCCAGTAGGTTCTGTTTTCTTGGTGAAATGTATATTATTTCTGCTAGCCCCTGTAATAATGGTGATTTCACATGTCCTAAAATGTCTTTCAGAGACAAATGATATTGTCTCTGTGCAAGTCCTTTCACCTCTTTCCTCACTGCACTTGTGTGAATGCTGCATGTGCAGAGTGCACTGTGAATTGATGTGTTGCTGTTCCTATCCCCAAGAGCAGAACAAATACTGATTGCAGAAGGCAGGTGGCAGGCTGCTCTTGTCTCATTTCACAGTCTGGTTTTCTTGTTGCATGACAAATTTCATCTTTGGATTTTTATAGCTGTTAAGAGGCTTAGGTAATCAAAAGCAATTGTTAAACAAAACTTGTTTGATTCTGATGGAAGATCCTTGGGAAAGGGAAAGTCATCTATCACCTGGATTTGTATGAAGAGTACAGCTTGGCTGTCCTCTGCTGGCTCCGTTCTCTGTGCCAGTTTCCTCCAGGCTGAGAAAGTGTTGCCACATCTCAGTTTTCTGAGATAGAGCCAACTTGTACCAAATCCTTGGCTAAATCTCCCATCTGCAGGACAAAAATCACTCAGCAGAGAGAGCCTCAGAGCAGGTACTGTCCATTCTGTTGAGGACAGGCTTAGCCATAAAGGTATATTTTGGCTCTTGTAGGACAACCAGCAGGGCTTGCTTATAACTGTAGGGATGTTTAAAGTTGTTTTCTTTCTGTTTTACTCCCTTCAGTGCTGTGTTACAACATCTCACTCCCACCCTCTCACACATCTGGCAGATAATAGTCACAGCCTTGATGCCAAATTGAAATCATAATGCTTTCTTCCTCTCTTGACTGCTTCAACTAAGCTACCATCTCACAGGCAAGTAACTTCCTACCTCCAGCTTGTCAGCTCACAATGGTGCCTTACCAGCCAATCATTTTAACACCACACAATCTTTGCAAATGGGACCTGTAGATTATTTTCTCAGTGAAAATCATTAGCAAGGATAATTAACTAAGACTGTGGTGATGAATAGCACTGCACTACTGATCAGTGTAATAAAGAACAGAAGCCACTAATTACAGATAGCAAGCCTTGAAGCCAATGAGAAATTTAATTTAGCGTTGCTACACAGACTCCACACAGTCTAATGTAACTTTGCAATTATCATAATACAGTCTTGCCACAGATGATGCTTCTGGGAGCTTTCCAGGAGCAAGGATGTGTGTCCATCAGAATAAAAGGGTTTGTGATCTGTCAATTTACAGCATCTTGAAAGTACAGGTTAAAACTCCTATATCTGACCAGGTGCTTGGCTTTTGTGGCCCCCAAATGGGAGCAGAACTTGGATCCATTTCCATGAGCTCCAAAGGTCTCAGTGTCTCTGTGCTGTTTTTAAAGCAGCACCCTGATGTTCTCAGAGATGTTAGATGCACACTTTCTATTAAAAGGCATCTCAAAAATGCCTGGTGCACTGTGTCAAAGACTCCTCACTTGGCATGTGCCACAGTCCAGCCCATGAAAATGATAGATCCTGGGCAATACAAAGTGATGGGAACCAAGCTCATTATCCCCATGTGCAAATACAGCAAACTGTGTGTGACACTGGCTGTGAAACAGCCTTCAGCTGCAGCCAGGTGTTGTGTTTCAGACCCTGGAAGAGGCTGCACAAATTAAATATGTGTGTTAGTCACCAAAGCAATGGGCTGCTTCCACAAACTAAGGCAAAGCACATCTCCTGTCAGCTCTCCAGCCCTCCTTTCATATGCACTTGAGTAAAACTCTGGGGGAAGGAGGAAGCAATGGGGATTGCTACTTTTGCATCTATTTAACCACAGGTTTTGAAGTCTTTTTTAAGCCCCCCCTGCACGCTATCTTTGAATACAGAATGTGGAGATTATGAATGGTGCCCTGAATTTGTGCTGTCTTGTGTACAGATTAGCTTTGCTTTAGGAACCACAAGATTTTGGAGCTACATTAGCTGAGTGGAGGTGGAGAATAAGCAGGATTTTCAATAGTGTGGCTGGTTTTTGACAGGAGTATTGATTGCTCTACTGTAAGGTCCTCTAGTAAGGTAAAAATATCTAAAAGGAGATGGGAAGAAGAAGGTACAATAATTCTCAAAACACTTAAAGGATGGATAAAAAGAGGTGGGTAACATCCATGTCCAGTCTGTAATGGATGAGCATTATTTGTTTGCTACACAGGCTGGAGTACAGCTCTGCATCTGAAAGGTGGTGGGAGAGTAATTTGAGTAGTCAAGGGCTCACAAGGCTTTTTGAGGAGCCTTTTAAAATAAGGTAGACAAATGCCTGTCAGCAGTTGCGTGGATTAAACTCCTTCTACCTTGAGGAAAAGGAAGGGATTGTGTGGATTTGAGGGCCCTTGTAGGTCTATTTTGTATATTTTCCTGTAATTATTGTTCAGATGAGCAATAACCTCTTTTTGCACTTGTTATGTAACGCTCCAGCATGTTTCAGGATTTCTACTTCCATTTCTGCATTCTCTAAGTTTGCTAGAAATGACTATAACCCTGAAGCAGGGCAGAGAGGAGTACCTGGAAGCACAGGCTGAAGCAAAACTGGGGTAAGTTAGATTAAAAGAAAAAAACTGTGGAAGCCTACCCAGCCACAGGGATGTGGGGAGTGGAGCTGAATTCTGGCCAGGTGCTGTGTGACCCTTGTGCTACTTCTGAGTGCCTCTGTTTGCACTGAACATTGTGGTTTTATGCACTCCAATACAGAGACTGGTAGCTGGGGCTCAGGAGCTGTCTATTACAATGTGGGGTTTGTGTACAGAGGAGCTAAACCTGTGATGGCCCCATCTGAGCCTGAGGATCAGATATAAATCCAGGGTCAAGGCAGTGCCTCACCACTTGTTTGCTTCCTTACTTAATCCATATGACAAGTCAACACTCCTGACCAAATGGGTGTGGTGGAGAAAACAGTGCAGTGTTTGGATAACCTGTCCCAGTTCTGTGCTTTCAGCAGGATCTCTTTGGGCTGGGAGTGAACATGGTGAAATTCCCACAATCTTCTTCTTTTTCTTAATCTGGAAAGTTTCTACAGGCTCCTGCTTGCAGTGACACTATTTGAAAGTCAGTTTTAGAAGTGAGTCTATAGGAGAAATAAAAATAGAAGGCTAATAATGATCTCCATCTAAAAACTGATAATTCAATTAACTCCCAGGGTTCATTTGAATGGGAAAGAATTAGTGTGGCTAGTCAAGAAAAGGTACAGACTGATTAAACTATTACCATTGACATCATGTGGTATTAAGGTAATAATACAAATGAGTTTAGCCCTCATTAGACCCTGAAGAGAGCAAAAGGTTGTGGTCTACTTCTATAGAGATGTATCATGATCAAAGGGAGAGCTACAATGCAAAAGTAGGTTAGTCCTCTACTGAATCTCAGATTTCAGTGCAGGGCTTGTGTTTAAAATGATCACTTAGGAGTATTGGCTACTTGTACAGTAAGAGATGAAGTACAGGTGAAGCTTTGAGAAGTAACATTGCCATAATGATAATAGAGAAGGGATCATGAGTCCTGTTTTGTTACTAATAAAAAATGGTATAAAAATAATTGCAGCCCAAATTCTCTTTTGTCAATAAAAATTTGTATGAGTTTTACTTTTCCCCTGTCTTGTAGCTATGTGAAAGAGGGAACCAAGATATCTTTAAATACTCAATTTATCTAGAACAGGTAATTAGGCTCACTCAGCTAAAAATAATCCTCCTTTCAGAAACTTGTTTTGAGATATTTAATGTTGCTGGAATGAGCTGGATTAATTGTAGCAAATTGTCAATCAAGTTGTTTCACCGAAGCAAAAATAACCTGTAGACTTCAGTCACTTATATTTGTTTTCAATAGAGATTTTAACACCTGTCTTCAAAACCTGAATGATAGTGAAATATGTGGTTTTAGATGAGGAAAACTAGATATTTCTGCCTGTAGAGGAAAAGGGAGAGAAAGTGTTTGATGTGGATGATGGCAAAAGTGTTGACCTGGGAACTTCTGAACTAACATGCAGAAAAGTATCAGAAGTTCTAAGTTTGATTATAGTGGCTAACTTGCACTATGTAGAAAGGAATGCAAGCTGAGATTTTTAAATTGGCATCTTCCTTTATGCTTAATAGTATCCATTGCCAAATAAAATGTGTACGCTAATATAATCCTAGCAGAAGATCAATAAGGTTACATTGGTTATAAGAGAACAGAGCAGAGATGAAGTTCACCAAAAGTGTATGTTGCAATGAATTTTCTTATGTATTTATGAAAGAAGAAAATGCCTAAATTTACTTCAAAGCAAAGTATGCTTTGGCTAAATCTTTCTTTTATGTCTTAGAGCAACATCTTTAGTAAGGAGTGTGTAGGAGACAAAACTGAGAAAGCATTCAGGTAAATTCTGAGTAATGTCCTATGTGTGGTGTTGTTTTCTTGAACATTTGAATATTTAAGAGCTTTTAAAAACAGTGCCTGGACTTTAAAATTAACCTGGTTTTAGCAGGTTCTTCTAACAACTAAGAGGTTCAATCCCCAAAAGATTGCCTTTTTGAAGGAGACAGGACTTCTTTATTAAGAAGAGATGATTCATGTTCTAGAGTCATACACCTCCATGGTTTGGGAAGGGTGGAAAAGTAACAGATCTCATGGTAACTGATTGGTTATGGGTTTGATTATTTCATGGTCCTCTCTCTGGGTATTGATCAAGTGCATTGTTAAGGAATCATAAATACTGGCAAAGGTGGAGGGGGAAAAATAAATAGGAGACTGCATAGATACATTTTTATGGGGTAGGCCATATAATTTAAACCATATTAGGAATAAAATTTAAAAATGGGCACAGGAAGAGTGATCTGGTCCACAAAGAACTCCCAAACTCTGAGACTTCTGTCATCAACAATAGCTCATCCTTCGTGTTTGATATGGCAGACTGGGACAGGAAAAACCAACTGCTTTTTGTCTTGCATGAGTAGATTATACCCAGAATGTAATCAGGAAACAGAAACGTGCAGTCCTTCCTCAACAAACATCCAACAGAGCCACAAGAAAATATGTAGATGTTACCTTGATAATACAGATGGATGCAAGCAACATAGCCTGGGTTAAAAATAAATAGGAAAATACATTCATGCAAGACACGGATATTGTGTTTGAATGGACCAATCTGTGCTCACAATACTTTTAGCAGCATCCTTCAATCCTTGAGAATGGAATGCAGGCAGGCAGCAAGTATAAATACAATTGTGTCAATCATCTTTATTATCAGGATGTCATTTGAGATAATTCACTGAAAGAGATGTGGATGAATTCCTGAAGTTCAAATATGAAATGGTTTCAAATAACACATTTCTGTGAAAATGTGTGTTAGATTTTCAGCTATACCTAGCATCTGCTGTTGACTTGGAAAAAAACCCCACAGAGCATAATGGGAAGTATATGAAATAAGGTATTATTTTTCCTTGGTGACACTTGGAAACAAAAAGTGTTTCACTAAATTCAGCTGAATAGATAATTGAATTGCTGTATCTCTGGAGAATCCATGTTGATTCAAAGAAAATCTAGATTATGATTCTCTTTAATTTTCTCTGTTTCCTTGAAAGAACTTTTAAAAGTGGGAAATATTGTGGGATTTGTGCTCTGGGTTTAAATTGCAATTAGATTCCAGCTGGAGACTGCAAAACACAGCAGAACCCTTACAGGGAGAGTAGTTGCCTCGGCTTCTATTTTGAGATTCCTTAGCAATACCACCTTGTCACAACAGCTGTTCTGAGAGCTGGGATTGGTGTGAATTTCTCCTGCACTGCCTGGCAAGCTTGAAGTTGTTATACATTTTTCGGTTCATTTTAGGTTCAGGTATCGCTAGGAGCGATCTTCATGCTCGTCAAAAGAACGAGATGCAAAGATTGCAAAGCAGGAATTGAGGAACTTATGCAAACTGCTCCCAGTTGGAAGCCTCAACTGGGACTTGAATGCAGAAGCACCAGGTAAAGAGAAAGATCAGTTGCTAAATCTACCAGAGTAAATGTTAAGAGGGACAAAACTGCTGCCAAGTCTCTCCTTTTGCAGACTGGGTGAGCTGGCAGTAGGCCTGAGGAAAGGTCTGAGTAAACAAGGAGCAATCCAGTACCTGTGTCTTTTCTGTGGTTTGTTAATCCCTGATGTCATTTGGCAGCAAAGCCTCTTGAAGCTACCAGGCCTTTAGCTGTGCTCTTGGAAAAATGGTGTCCTCGGTTACAGAACAAAAGCCACAGTAAATGGCTGGGCTAAGTAGGTAGAAAAGGTTTCTTTTGCAGTGGAAGTGACTGGTGTGGTGAATAATGGGCATTTGAGATGATTTTTCTCAATGTTGCTGAAAAACTTCTGCCACAGTTGCCTGCTACTTGCTCTCACTTTGCCATTTGGTTGGCTTAACCAGGGAATGTTTTGATACAGTGATGGTCCCCAGGGTGTTCTTTCAGGTGGTAATTTTAACTATAACCTTTAGAGGCTTTCTTAATTTCACAGATGAAAGTTTTAAACCCAGCAAAATATTTTTAATGTCCTTATTGGGAGTAGTCTGCCCAGTCACAGAGATCCTTGAGGAGAATGGGTCAAGTGCTGGTGGCATTTTGGGAAACTGAATCTCTTCTGTCCTCTGCCCCTCAGTGCTGGCTCAGGGTGCAGTAGGTGACAGCAGCTGCCAAGTGCCAAGGGTGGCTGTGAACTGCTCAGTTCCTGGGTGATGGCCATGAGTGAGAGCCTGAGATGGAGGCTTTTCAGGAAAAAAAAGCTTTAAAAAGACAGTAATCCTAGCTAAAAAAGATGATGAAAGAAAATCCACATTAAAATTACAGATTGCTTCTGAAGATGCCTGATTTTCAGGCACCTCTTTCTGAAAATGTAGAGAGCCATTTTCCTGCTCACAGGGTGTAGATGTCTATTGTGAGTCCAAGTTTCCTGCTCTGAGCATCCTTCCTAAGGCCTATCAACAGTCTCATAACAGGCAGCAGGGTACCTTGGGACTTCTGTGCCATGATTAATTCACTCAGCGCTGCTTGGTGCAGGATTCAGATGAGAAACCAGTGTGAGCCTAAGAGGAAAGGAACATGCTTGCATCCTGGTTGCCAGCTTTGGCATCAATTGTTTTATTCCTGTAAATATTTGCAGACTTAACAGGACAAATCTCCTATGTGCTGGTAACCACCTACCTTTTATCACTTTCTCTGAAATCCATGTCTCAGCATCCCACAGAAGCCCTGCTTGGGAAGGAGAGAATGCCATTGCATTACTGATACTGTAAATACCAGCATCACCAACTTTATAAGGAAGTTAGGATTTCATTTATTGCTGCCTGGCACAGGGGCAAACAGAGAATCAGAAATAGATCTGAGGTGTAGTCTGCATTTGCTGTCACCTTAGACTTTTCTTTGGCAGGTCTGGAACACCAGCCAAGCCAGTGTAGCCTGTGGTATAAAACATGAGTTGTGACTGTGCAGGTATCTAAGCCTGGTTTTGGAGAACAACTAGTTAAGAGCATGTAAATAACCATTATTCATAATGAGCAGAAACTGTTAGGTTTGTTATTGTTAACATTTCTGCTGGTATTGCTGTAAGAGTAAAGTAGTTTGAACAGAAGGACAAAGTGTTTCTGAAAAGTGGGACTGAATAGTTGTGGTCAGAGTAAAACCAGATTTGCATCTTTGCTGTTTTGCAGGTTATTTATTTTCAGATTTCCCCCTTCAAAGTATTATTAGGGAACTAATCTTTTCCAAGCATCTTAGCAGGGATAGCATTGAAAATAATTTTTCTGGGAAACCCTTTGTGAGCTGAAAGAGATCCAGTCAGATAACATTATTTCTATTGATAAGCAAAAAGGGTTCATCATCTCTTTCTGCAGATCTTTGGGGGTCTCTGGGACTCCTCTGCACTACTGCACAGGAACAGCTGGCTGTGGTGCAGTTTTTCAAGCTGAAATGTGGTTTCTTCTCTGGGAACCCCTTGGCTACCCCTGGCCATCAGGGTGCTCTGCCCATGGGACCTGCAGCTCTGGTTCCCAGTGCTGGCAGGGATGCAGGCACTCATGCTGGGCTGGAGAAGGAACGTGCTGCCATGGGCTCCCTCCAGCCTTTCCATCATTTTTTCTGTTTCAATCGGTAATATGGAAGGTTGAAAGGCAAATGCTTTAAAAAGGAACATCTATGGGCCATGGTCTCTGCTAAAGCAGCAGGGCCCATGCTGAAAGCACAGGGCAGCAGGAAAAATGGTGACAAAGAAAATTAAAGCCAGTGCTGGGATCATCTTTGGGTCTGTAGGGTTCAGCCTGCAGTAAAGAGCTTTGATGCCAAGGGAAACTGCTCATTTCAAAGTATGAACATAAAGCAGAAAGGAACTTGCATCCCCTATATTAATATTCTATTTAGTGCTGGATCTCTGTAGCTTAGTTTGGCAAATCATTTATCTTTTCTCATCAGTGATTAAGTGTATCTTTGCAAATATTTTTCTTTATAGCTTTTGTGGGATTTTTCTTCCCCTCTGCACCAAAATCCTTCCTTTTTTTTTCTCCCTAGAGAACAAAGAAAATAGATTTTCTGACCATATGGCTGTTGCAAAGTGGTTTCCCTGGCAACTGTAACCTACAGAACTTCTTAAAACTTTTTCCCTCTGTGGATATATTTCTTTTTTTACACCCAGCATTTCAGAATCTTCTCATCTTCTCCAAAATCATTAGAGCAGGTGGAACAGAGGTTAACCATGAAGGCCCTGGAGTGTACTAGGGCCCTGGTGTATCTTAAAGAGTTGGGATTCATCTGCTCAGATTTGTTCAAGTCCTTTCAGCTCTGCAGATGTTTGGCTCGATTTAGTGGGCATTCAATAAATTCCTCTTGGAATTAGTGTGGTATTCTTTACATATACTGGACACCTTTCAGTAGTGTTTGGCTTAGGGAAAAAAATAATTTGAAAGATGAGAAGGGAAGCCAATGGGGGTTGGTAGAGGCACAAGCATCCTCTGTTTTGCAGGAAGTTGGCTGGGTCCTGCTCTCTTGTGGTACCAGACCTGGGACCATTCTGTGCTCCCCTCCCACCTGCCCGAGTGCTCTGTGGTCTCTGTACCTGTGTGGAGATAAAAAGGGAAAACAAAAACAACTCTTTCTTCTCCTCTTGTCAGGCTCTGCCTCTGGAGCAAACATAGACCAGCTGCCCTTCCCCTTATCCTGAAGGCCAAGAATCTGCCAAGTGTCATTTTCTGTACACTTGGCTTTTCTTTTGGTTTCAGTGGCAAATCAAAAATCTGCCCCGACCAAAGTGTAAGAGACCGTTTTTCACAATACATACAGCTTTGTCCTAAATACCCATTTGCACAAGAAGACTCTCCCTGCATTCAAACACTTCCTGTGAACTACATTTTCCACCAATTTCTTCTGTTGATTTAGAATTCACTATATTTTTCCCTAGACAAGAATAGAAAAGATGCTTCAGGATTCCTGTCCCAAAGATGTCAAATTACAAAATTAGTTTATCAGGCAACTTGGAGAAACAAAAGGAGAGTAATTTGGAAACCAGAATTAATCAGTAAGTTGTCAAAAAGCTATAAGTAGTTTCATTAAAATATTGATAATGTCTTTGAGTGAAAGAAACAAAGCAAACAAAAACAAATCCAGAAAGCCCTGCTGTAAACAAATCCCCCAGGTTCTCATCATTAGCCAGTAAAACACACAGGACAACAGATGCTGGATTTAAATTTTTCCAGGGTAATATATGCATTCAGTGCATATATTCCCCAAGAAGATGATTTTAAAGCACATTTTCTGCAGCCAGCTAAATAATTCATCCTCAAACCCTTCTGTTTTACATGCAATGGTACAAGGGAAAAAAACAAAAGAATGCTGAAATAGTCATGATGTGCTACTGAAGTAGGGACAACATTTTAGGAATAACCAAACTCAGTGTTTAGAGGAATTATCCAGGAATAGGAATCACTGCTTCAGTGTTTAACCCTTTATATCCTCTGTTCAGAGTGCTGCTGGGAACAACAGAAGCGTTACTCTGGAAAGCCTCAAAAGCACTCCTAGGAAGGCATTTAGGGATGGGCTTGGTTACATTGTTTGGATATTTGCTCAAGTATTTGGGGAGCCATTCTCTTTCAGTTCTGGAGCCTGGACCAGCTTTTGCCCTTGTTCTGTCCTTTTGGGATGCTATCCATTTACCTCCTCCTTAGATCTTAGCTGTCCAGTCTTTTCTGATCCATCTGTGGATCATGATTTTCATCTTTATCCCCATGGACATAGATACAGAAGTCAGAACTAACTCTGCCTGCTTTACCCTGCTGCTCCCTTGTAAAATGTCCCTTCAGGTGCCAGGTGCAATTGTCATCTCACCTTTGGCTACTGAGCTAATGCAGGTTGCTGCTATTCTGTAGGAAGAAATTAACTGGAATATCCCAAGAGCTATAAAGGAACACCCATTTGATTTAACTTGAATTATTTACCATGGAAAAATCTAATCTTGGGGTCTAGTTTAATATTGGATTGACTTTCAGCCAACATAAAAAATCACCTACAGAGACACAAAGAAAAGGATCCTGTCAGCCCATATGTTTTTACAAGATGCACCTCACTGTGCACTCAAGGAGTTAATTAATTATGCAGGCATCTTCAAACAACACCAGGCAACTTTACAGAGCTCACAAGGAGTGAAAGTTCTGGATGAGACTTTGGCAATAATCTGTTGATGACAACTGGATCAGAGCAGGGACTTGCTGAAAATCCTTGGTAACCTGAAATACCTGGTACTGTGTGGTGGGACTTGTGGGACAAGTGAGCAGCTGGCCACTGGAGATGAGGGTGGGAAGGCCACTGACTGTGCTCAGCTCTTTGGCAATTTCTCTCTAGAGGAAGGCAAAATGAGAGACTATCAAGAAGAAAGTTGTGTTTTTTTCAGAGCATTTTTGTGTTTGTAATGTATGTAGCCATCATCTATTGTCTTCTTGTGAGATTAGGGTTTTTTTTTTAATCAGGACAACTTGAGAGCAGTTACTTGTTTTTCTGTTCATGGCTCCTAGATGAGATTCACAAATAGTAAGATATTTGATGTCAAATTATTTAGGAAGGGAAAAGTAAAATCTAAGCTGCTGTCAGGATTGAATGTTGCGCTTAACAAGTTTTCTAGAGAAATTGGCTGAAATATTAGTCTGGGAACTTTGCTTGTTTATGGCAAGTTACAAAGAGATTTTTGGGGAAGACAGTATTTCTCACCTGTAGAGGTATTCCTATGAAGAAAGTGACAAAGGTGTTGCAATTTAAAGCATTTCAAGGGTGTATTTAGACCTTCTGCAGAGAGAACAGCTTAGATATTCAATACTGAATTCTTCTTGGTTGCTTAGTGCTGACTGTATAGCACATATATTTGTTTATTTTCTGGAGAAGATACATTTTCAGGTTCCATTAGTACATGCTCATCTCAGGTACCTGACTGCTGTACAAAACGTTTTGTTTTGCTTGTTTTCTTGTATTTGCTAAACAATGTCTAATTCTCTCCTGGCATTATTTGTGGGATCTGACCTGCATCAGTGTTTTGATGCCTGGAGCAGCTACCCAGAACAGAGGCTAGACATTGTTAAAGGAATAAAGTAGGTATTTATTAAACGGCCTTCAAAGGATACGCCTTGGGCAGTACAAGAGCCTGGTGGAGGCTACACCCAAGATGGATGACAGATCACACCTTTTCACACTTTTGTAAGTTTTGGTCCATTTACGTGTTAGAGTTAATTGTCCAATTATAGCTTCAGGTTATGAAGCCCCATCCTCCCAGTTTGCTCTCTTCCATTCTTGTTGTTTATACTTTTTGGGCCTGGAGCTGCAACGGTGTCCTTGATTCTTGGGCTGGAAAAGGGTTGTTTTGTCTAACTAAACTGTGAAGAGAACTTGCTAACACTTTCTATGAAGTTCAGAGTTATGTACTAATGCAGTACAAAATCTGGAAAATAGGAAAGCTAAAACTGAAGGAATCATTTTGGCTATGCATGGTGGCTGGTGCTTGTGGTACTTGTGTTCTGTTAGCCCCTGCTCACCAGAGCCTGCTGCTGTAGAGCGCAGGGGTGCTGGCAGTGTCCCACACCTGGCTGTCACATCCTTCACTGAGGCCACTGTGGTTTGCATCCTGAGCACACTGGGAAGCTTTCCCAAAACATGTGGGCAGTGGCAAAAGGCACATCCAGAATGAGTATTGGAATAGCCAGCACCATGGGCTGAGGGGGTTTGACTGTGCCAGTGCCACATGGCTGAAGGAGCTGCCCTGGATGAGTTGAAAGGTCCTTGCAAGAGGTGTCAGAGAGGTCCCTGTCCCTGCTGACACATGCCAGGAGAGAGATGCAGGGCTCATGACAGGGATACTGCCCACCAGAGGTAACTACATGTTACAGAGGTGTGGTTCAGTTCCCACAGACAAAAGTTTTGTCTTGTTCATAAGCGACAAGACAGTCAAGTCACAAAGGTTTGGCAGATGTAGGGCAAGATCCTCACATGGCAACAGCTCTGTTCTCTCTCCTTTGTTTTCATTACCCTGTAAGAACTATTCCTGATATCTCCAACCAGCAGTATTTGTGAGATACCTCAAAGGTTTTCTGTGAAAGATTTCAGGTATTTTTGATACCCTCCTCCATGCAAATTTACTTGCTGCTTTCACAAAAATTTGTGTTTTATTATAATGCAAATAACAAATTCTGTCAGATATTCATCTCTTCCCACTCATGTCTTTTTCAACACTGTCAATGATTTCTTTTTTGTCTGTTTTTTCAATTGAATTTTGATGCTCTGATAAAGAGCATCAAAGGTCTAGTAATGTGTCAGTGCCTGATTATCATGTCAAATTATGATTTCTAGAGTAAGTCTGTAGTAATGGAACTTTTCTGTAACCCATGACATATTCTACAACTTTAAAGACACTGCAGTTACTTAAGTGCTTTTAACACTTTCTATTTGAAAATAAATATCTTGTTGGAAAAATTTGTATGCAAGCATGATAACATTCCTGTGATAAAGTGGCTGAATATTTAAGAATTCCATTAAGTCTTTCCCTATTACCTCAATGAAATATGTCTGAACCTGTAACAGGAGCACTGTCAAGGTTTGGATTGCTTGGCAAGGGTAGCACAGAGTTCTGTGGTGAGTATTAGCGGAAGCAAACTTTTTCTTGTCCTTCCTCTCTATCCATTACAGATTGTATCAACAAAATGTCACATTTCCAACTGTTTGGTAAAGGGTACTATAACATGGGACCTGCATCATCTGGAAAGAAGTTTTTACCTCTTAAGGGATGAATATCTGGGAGCAAATACGGTGCTCATATTCAGGCTACATTAACTGTATCTCCAGAGAGAAGTAATCTTTGAGCTAAATCATATACTGCACCTTATTTTCAGTTACATTCTTTGTTCTACTTGTAGTATTTTCATTATGGACATTAATCAGGAAATTATGAACACAAGCTTCAACTTGGAAGCAGAAATGAAACCAACCATGTAATCTGAAATCTTCTTCAGAAAGCTTCTGGAGGAAGGTTGAGATGGCATTTCAGCACAACTTGGTCTTTAGGATTGAAGGATTTAAAACACAATTTAAAAAAAAGCATTTTCTAATGAGTTTCTCACACCATCATTTTGTGGAATCAGTCTTCAGCAGTATCCATGCCTTTAAGCTTTATGCTCAGTGATTAAGAGCCAATATTAAGAGTATGGTGACTCTATCAGAGATAAGCTGTTATATTTAACTGTGATGATGCAATCAAGCTTTTCCAAAAAATTGTAAGTGGCCCTTGACTATATTAGGCTTATTCAACTGGATGAAATTTAATTTTTGTGTCAGTTGGCAGGATATTAACAAGCTTTGAAGCCTTTTCTAATTCAGCAACTTTTGGCAGAGGAGTGCTGAAAAGGAGGATTAAGTGCTCCAGCTTCTGCATATGGTGCTGAAGGGAAGAGTTTTACCTTAGAGCAGTTCACCAGCTTGTAAAACTCTCCTTGTAGGAGAGGTCTGCAAGAGAGGTGGGGGGATACTGACCTCTTCTGTTATCAACATTGAATTATTTGGGGCAAGCATCCTTACTGCAGAGCAGTTAAAGTGTCCCACAGTACTTAGTGAGTGAAGCAATGTCCCTGGCTGCAGTAAGAGTGGGGAATGTTTGTTCCTGGGGTGCATTGCAGGCAGATCCCACTTTTCACAGGGATTCCCACAGGCTGCTCCTGTAACTCTGTCAGTGGCACAAAGCCTCCTATGCAGGAAAATCCTGAGATCCTGTGGCACATATCAGTGCATTGATTTACCCAAATTGATGTGGAAGCCTCTTGCACCACTCCTACAGGTATTGGTTAAAATAAGTAATGCCAGGCTGTGGCAAGTTGTATCACAACACCAGGCAACTATCTAATCTTCAACATTTTTCTTTGCTGCATGAAACACCTTGATTCTAGTATAATGAATATAGGAGTTCTGTTTCTCCACCATCCTTTGTTCCTACAGAGGCTTGGCATCATAACTATCTAAAACATAATCTGCATATTGAGATTTTGTTCTGTGGTAAGTTTAAAATGTGATTTGAAAATGGGATGAAAAGCTGAGAGGTGTAATACAAGGTAGAATTAAGAAAAGATAAGTAATAAGAAAAAGAATGATTTCCCATCTCACCATCTATTTTATTAGCTGCCAGCCTCTGTCAGTTTGTCACAGATGATATTTTCTGCTTTTCTTCTCACTCTCATGTTTAAATTGATCAATATTTATATTGTGCTTGCTGGCATCATCTTATCATTTGTACATTTGTGTAAGTCCCATTTCTGTACATTGAGCCTTACCCTGCTCTGAAAAGCAGTTGTGTGCCTGCCAAGGCTGACCTTTAGTGTAATTTAAATGTCACTTCTGAGCCCTGAGAGCAGGAGGTGTTTTAGTGTTTGCACATTTTGGAGAAATGCCAGTGTCCCACTGTGGAAGAGGCAGCACGATACAGAAAGGATGGAAAAGCCCTGGAAATCAGAGCCTCCCCTCTGCAGCAGCTTTGCTTTCAGCATGCAGATGGCATTTATTCTGATTGAAAGCTTCCTGTGAGAAAGGAACCCGAGATGCCTGACAAGTCCTGTCAATCCTCCTTGCTGATTTCTTCTCCACCTTGTGTTCTGCTTCAGACTATTCATTACTATGTGGGGTTTTTTCCCTACTGTGCAATGCAATGCATTAGAAGTTGTGCACAGACTGTGATATTCATTTTGTACTACTTTTTCCTTTCATATTATATGGCAACCTTTGATTGTGAAGTTTGTCACACAGTCCTGCTATTTTAGGTTAAATTAATTTTTATGGTTGCCTTTGTAAACTGAGGACCTCACTTTCAACGTTGTGCTTGGAATACTATTTATTTAGAAACATAGATTACACTTGGTTTAATTTAGGACCATTGAGGAGATAATAATCTGTTCTGTGACACATTTTTTTACTGGAAGATTTCTTTGACTCCAGTGTCCCCTGTGTTCTCTCTACTGACAGCATCCAGAAATACCTCAGAAAAATGAAAACAAGTGAGATGTTCTCTCCCTGTTTTGCTTGTTCCAGCAAACATTCACTTAGCCAAGTTAAGGAAGAGCTCAGCAGCCACACAAGGCTTGTTTATGTTGTTATGGGCTGTCTGTGTAATCACTTCCAGAGCCAATAGAAACCTAAAGGAAAAAATTGCCAAGCTGCAGCTGGAGGACTGAAAACAATCCATGACATTTGGTGAAAGTTTAAATTAACATATGTTATAGCAGACAACAAGCAAACAGCTGGGGAATACACCAGCTGCTATCCATAAATAATGTTATGTTATCAGCACCTATATTTATATGAAATTTTACTGGGTAAAAATGCGAATCGGGATTTCATTACTTACCAACGTGACTGCACTGTAGGAAGAGCCTTGACTGTCTCCAGTGTGTGCCACGTGCTGCACAATCAGCCTCAGGTCCCCCCAAGCTGCCACCTGAAACCCAAGGTCTGGGCTCTTCAGCACTGAAGAGTTTCCAGATTTTCAGAAAGGTTTTCTCTCTGCTGATGTAGAAGGGCTGAAATTATATTTTTGTTCCTCAGCATTTGTGGTGTTGGGCTCTAGATTCATGTGTGGCTGGTGATTGTTGATTTTAGTGTTTGTATCACCTTCTAAAATTGGGCAGGGGACACCTTTTGCTCTTTAGACAGAATAATTTCTAGTTATTGCATCTTAATTTTTGTTGTTCTTTCTTCCTCATGCAGAAAGATGCAGACTTGGTGACTCTGTTCAAAATATCTGTTAAACATACAAAAGAAATCTCACTCCTGACTTAATTCTGTTAACCAGGTGAGAAAAGGGGCTTCTCTGTGCTTCAGAATTGAATCTCTCTGGTCCAGAGTTCATGTGAAAATAATCACAAGATATAAGATTTAGGATTTGACTATTCAGTTCCATACAGACCTGTAATAAGTGAGCTTGACTGTTGATTATGGATGGTTACTGAATATTATTTGGTTTTATAGTCAACATTAATAAAAAGGTTTCATATTAATTTCTTCCAAGTTTTCTAACTAGCATCTGTTCACTTAAAAATTCTCCTGGGCAGCTATATGAACTATAATTGATATTTTCCAAAAGTGATCAGACCTATACAAGTAACTAAAAGAAAACTTCTGTCACATCTGTTGTCCAACTGGGTATTTTTCATTAGAGTGGGGAGAAATGTGGCTTTTACTAAGGAGAATTGACAATCTTGCTCGGGAAAACGGTAGTTTCTTTGTAAAGCTAGATAGTAATTTATGTATTTTAAATACAAAGGCTCCTATTGGCAGCTGCTTATGCTAAGGAAAATATTCACAGGGAGTATGTGGAGCTTAAAAGCAAACAGATGAATGAAAAATGGTCTTTTTATCATCAGCACACTTGGCATATTGCTTTTAAATAGCTCTAATACTGATAGAAGATACATTAAGAAAGCTATTTAATTCAGGCACTTTGCCAAGAGTAGGCAATGATGTTGTTTACAGTTTATTAATACTGAATAGAATGAAATTATATTCAATTTTAGTATCTGGAGAAAACAAAGCTTACTGAAAGGTCAGACAATTGAAAGGCTGCCCAGATTCTACAAAATGCAGGAGCTGAGGGTGTGATCTGGAGAAGCACAGTAAAAGTATCAGAAGAGAATCAATTGACAGGAAGCTGATCTGAAAGGTTCATCCTCTCTAATTGCTGTATCACATTCCTTGCAATGCAAATTATTATATATGCTGACTCTCTTTAAGCTGAGCAGAGGCTATGTGAGAGTAAGTGGAAACTGGAAAAAATAATTGCAACTCCAGGCTGAAAATTGGTGTACCTGACCCAAAACTACTTAGAGGCAATTTGCCATGCCTTGCTTTAAGAAAAGTGAGGATCCATTTAAAGCAACCAACTCACAGCAGCAGTGACAGGGATTTGCAAAACTCTACCAAGTTGCCACAGTTACTGGGGAGGAACAAATTGGGTCATTTCTCATTGAAGAGAGTTGTTTTTTTTCCTGCTTGTGATATTTCTTTTCCCTGTACCCTGTGTTGTGAAAACCTGTTACCATCCATCCTCAGTCTTCAAATATGCCCTGGAAAAGCTGGCAGGTTCAGTGGGTCTATCTGGGATACAAAACATTCAGAATAATCCATCACTTCTCCCTTGGTTTTGGTATTTCATTTTTTTGCCCCTTAAGTTGTCCTTTGGTGTTCTGGTAGCTAAGAGTGATAAACTCCAGTTAAATAACATAATTTAGTGCCAGAGAAGACTCCCCATATTGCTTTTTCCTAGAAAATGAAAAAAAAAACCCAAAAAAATCTTTCAACTGGAGGGTTTCTGAGGGAATTGGGAAGTACAAGATGATGACACAAAACCCATTGTGTTGCAAGTAATCTTCATCTGGGAAGAAAAGGGAATAATGTGTGAGGAGTGTGAAATTGAAATCAACACTAACACTTACAAATACATCCAGCATTAGTGATGTGAATTCAACCTCTGCCAATACTGTCCATTAAAATACTTTGGACAAGAGACTCAAACTATCCTGCTCTTATCTGGGAAGGAATCTTTTGTATCCAAAAGAATATTCTCATATTGAATATCACTTCTTGAATCAAAGATCATGGATTTAAATTCTTAAGATAAATCTTACCTTCAACCCACACTGATGCCAAACTCTCCTCGCCTTGCTTATTTTCATGCACTGTTTTTGCAGTGGGAACCTGATGGGAAAATGTCTTTGCTTTCCTCACTCTTGAGACTCATTAGTGGCTGCAATGAGTCTGTTCTGGGGAAAAAATGCTGTTGCTGTAGGGTCATAGGAACACCCATTAGTAAGGCTTGGGGGATAGTGGTTTTTTTTTTGACTGTGCATCCCAAAAAATATTTTTTTAAAGAAACAACTTTAACAGCCTAAAAGCCTCACTATTACACAAATATTCATAATTCCATGTGTCCTGTGGATACCTATGCAGCCTGAAAACATGGAGAGGCCTTGCCAAACATACATCTGTGTTTCTGTCCTTCTTTTGATTTCCCTTGCTAAGCTCTGTTCCTTTTGTGTTCTGATTTTCAGTCTGGGATAATAACAGTAAATTAAAGGCCACATAAAATGGTCTGTATTTATTTTCAGATGAGGAGAAAATTATGTGCTTGTTTCTGATTTCTACAGCAACAAAAAGGATGTGTCTTGATTATAATTAACCTGAGAATGCAAAGTAATTAAATTGTTCCTTCAGCTGCTATGTATAAAATAAGTGGTCTTCTAGACAAATCAGGGAATAGTTTATATATCTAGCAGCACCTTGTGAAAGCTCACTACTCTGATCTCCCCAGATGTGACAGAAGAAGCCAAGTTGTCATTTCAGTGCAGGGAGGTGTGAAAGCAGAGCCACCATTTAGAATGATGCTAAAGGATATCATGAACTAAACCTGACAAATATGAGTAAGTGTGACCTTTAATGCATTTAGCTTTAAGATCCTTGGTTAGGGGTTTGTAATCAAGGGGCAGTAGGAATTGAGAATGTATTGGGTTTCATCATGTGAGACTGCAAGGTGCCAAGCAGGAGTGCTCAGTGAGAGGGAGGATGTTACTGGTCAGCAGCACTGGTTAATAGGAAATAGCTGCCAGAAGTGAGGGTCCTGCCTTGCATCAGAGGAGCGGCCATGTGAAAGAGCAGTCATTGCACATCTACCAGGAAAAATCCTCACAACAAGATTAGGATTGCAGTCTGGGAAGGTATAAATTACTAGGGAAAGTGTTTATTCTGCTGCTCACAGCTTGTGTCTCTTGCAGGCAGCAGGATGAGGAACATGAAGATTTAGATAGAATACACTGATGTATGCAAAGGAAAGCCAGCAATGGGCTGGGAAATTAGAGGCCACCTACAACCATTTAACTTTATTAATCAGAGCTGTCAAACACCGAGGAAAAAATTGTGTACTACTATAATATGGTTGATGGTGACTACCATAATGATTATAAAATTCTTGGAATAAGGATAAATGTGAACAAATGCTGTAGCAATTTCCTTCTCTCAAAGTGAGTAACTGTGTGATTAGTGGAGTTGTGTTTTAAAGTTTAAAAGAAAGAAATAACTGCAAGCCAATACAGCAAATAGGGAATAAAAATACTTCTTTTACAAGGAAAATTAATCTTAGCAGGCCACTAAAAATGACTAATCATGTGAGCCATGCAGTCAAGAGCAAGGTTTTTCTTGCTCTGCTGTAGCCTGTAGGTAGTGAAATCTTTGCCCTGAAGGTTGTGACTTGTCACACTAATTCACAGTGCTCAATTCTGCTGCTATTTTGTGCTTTGGTCAGGCTAGACTGTTGCAGCATCTACAAAGGGTGTGTGGTTTTTCCACAGACTTTGAATAAAGACTGACAGACCCAAGCATCTAAGCAAATTAAGTCTTGACCTTCTTTACAACTCTTTCACAAATCAGAACCTCGTGTGGTGTGGCCCTGGACATACACTTGATAAATATACCCTTGAATATTGGCTCTCCAGCTCAAGTACTTGTAAACAAGAAGGGCTGCTGCTCACTCACACATATTCCAGGGGCAGCATACATCTTGCATTTAATTTATTATTGAATACTGGGATGTTCTCATAATTGCTGTTCCACAGGTCTGTATCCTGCAAGCAAATATTTAAAAAGTTAAAAACCTGGTGGCAGCTCTCTATCCATAATGCATTTGTTTATGCATCTATTACCATACATAGTTTGTCTGATGGCACTGCTTAAATAAATAGCTAATTAAAACAATATTGGTTTCAAAAAAAACCCAAACCTGCTGACCCTTATGCTCCATGGACAAATGGAAGGAGGTGGGAGCTGTCCCTGATACATCCCTGGGGATTCCTCATTTACAGCTCTAATATATTTATATTGCCTGAGGATCTTACCCTCAAGATTTATGCTTTTCCCTTCAGCAAGCTGACAAATTTCCCCATCTTCCCTGTTTTAAATTTTAAGTCAGGAGGGAATGAACTTGGAGAATAATGAGGAGAACAGGAGACCCAAAGACAAGAAAAGACAGTAAGGAGGATTTCCAGCAACAAAAACCAAAATATCCTCTATGGTATATTTTGGCAAGTTGCTTGTATTGCCCTAACAGTGTACAAGAAATAACCCTGACAAGATGGATATCCTGGTGGGAAGTTTTCCCCATCCAGAAACTGCTCTAGGTTTTCCATTTCTCCAGGGGAGTACTGCCATGTTTTCTTAGAGGGGATAATTTCGTACATGTATTTGCACAAGTAGTGCTTAGTGTTTTGACAAGGAGAATGTTCCAATTTTCATCATAATTAGGCCCTCCCAGAGATAATAACACATCTTCTCTTTTCCTAGTTTTGCTAGTGTTGCTGATGTGACTTTTGATGTGAGAATGCTCTTTGGTTTCTGGTGTTCCTTTTCTTAGGGCATGAGGACCATTTAAGTGTTACTAGAGATGCAGCAGGTAGCACAAGCTGTCACTTTGTGCAGATCAAGGATTCAGTGTGCAAAGCAAGCTTGCTGCTGGCCTTTGTCTTTAATGACATTCATCCCAATGTCAAGATATGCCCTATTATTGCTGCCATCCTGTCCCCCTGTTCTCATCTACTGCTCAGTCTGCAAACACAAACTTTGCACCACTGTGCTGTTGCTTGGGTAGGGCAATCTGTCATACACACACTCTACTTTGTGATAGTCCTTTTATAAACTCTCCAAATGAAACTTTTGCATGAAATCCCAGATTTCTGTGAGCACTTCACCTTGCTGGACAGCATTCTCAGAGTTGTTTGTGGTGAGGAATCTCTCACTTGGTGCAAGAAGTGTGGCTGAAATACAAAATGCTGTGTGCATGCCTTGGAGACTGGTGAGGCCTTAGAATTAGATCCATCTCATCCACTTTCAATTCAAATCAAAACTTCATCCCAGCTCAGAATAAATTTGTTTACAAAGAAAAAGGGGGAGAAGGAGGTCTGGTTTATTTTACTGTGGAGAGATCTTGTTAAAATTGCTTTTGGAAAGCACAGCCCTTTGTGGAGGGCACAGGCATTCTTGTGAATCAGACTTTCAGCCTTGAAATTTGGAGAGGGAGGGTAGCCCAGGATGACACAGGAGGTTGTATTGGAGAATCTGATTTTGCTGATTTAGTTTTCCAAGGCTATTAGGTAGTTTGCATTTTTGAAAATCAACAGTTGCACATTGATTTTGGATTTTTTCATTATTCTAAACCTACTTTCTGGTTTGGTAGTGATTTGTTTAATAACAATTTCTATTGATTATTAAGCCCCAAAAGAAAATAATAACTTGTATTTCCTTCAACAATTATCGTTCATCTCAATGGTCTATTCAGTTTTTCTCATTTCCTTCTCTCCTTTAAGGATGTAATTCCTAGAAGTCAGGCTTTGATACTGGATCTGGAAAATTTAAGATTTTGTTCTATACAGTGGCTATTGGATGTTTTCCAGTGTGTAATTGTTATTGAAGGATAAAACCAAATGAGTAGAAAATATTATGAAGCCTATGTGGACTAAATATAAGAGATGTGTGTTATGGGTTTGGTTTTTTTATTTGAAGCATGTGTGACTATAATACTCTATTTGTTCACAACATACCAAGGTATTATTTTGTTACATTTGATCAGCTATATTCTGGTTGCTAAGTTGTGATTTTTTTTCTCTGCATATAAAATAATTTTCCTTTAAGCAAACCTGATAGCAGCATGGAAGAACAGGAATTATTCAAATTAGGTGGAAGCAGCAAAGCTGACAAGTGTCTTACAGAATGAAAGAAGGTGCAGGTAGAGCATGTTTCTGAAATCTGTTTAATGTAGCACACACAGACCTGAAATGTGAGGGTGAACTTGCTGCCCAGGCAGCTCTGATGAGCTCCTTTTCCATGGTTATTTGGTGTTTAAGGGCTGCTGCATCCATGCTGCTCTGAGTGTGTGATTATTTCTCAGAATATTTGCATAAATGTGAGGTTGGTTCTCTGGGACAGAAAGGGACCCTGCTTGTAAGGAGGAGTGTGGGAAGGATGTTGAAGGAACCTCTATCCAAGTGTATCAAACACTCAGCATGTTCTCCTGCTAAACTGATTTTATCCTACTGCAGGCTGCAGTGCTAATGGGTCACAAACACAGGGCCAGTGAGATCCCTTTTCGACTGAGCAATCCCTTCTGTGGCTTCCCAATTCTCAGTGTTGACCAGTCAGACTGTTTGCATGTGGCACAGAAGTTTGTTCTGCTTGGAATGGAACCTGTCCTTTTCCACAGCTGCCAGTGTCAGTCCCCTCCTGTGCTAGGAGAGCCCCTGGAAGTGCCCACACTTTCTCATGGATGAGTTGGCATTTAGTGCTTCCCTAATGCAGTACAACAGGCAGGTTTATTAGCAAACAGTATTTTTGCTGTCAGACAGACCCATGGGCTACCTTAATTCACTGACTGTGTCAAGAATTCAATTGAGAGCTCTTTCTCCTGACATAGTCTGCCTGCATGGTACCTGGAAGTGGTTCCCTACATCCTGCACATCACAGTATGGTGTAGAGGCAGGTATTCTCCTTTTTCTTTTAAACACTGACTCACACCTTTAATCTAAAAGTATTTTAAAGTACAGCTCATAAAGAGATGAATTAATGTACTGTAGCCTAATTATTATTTTAAAGAAAAATTGTTTTGTGACCAGAACCTGGTTTTAAAAATCATTCTTTCCAGGATTTTTACCTTACATTCCCTAATATCTTACTGCCAGTTACAACCAGTTTCCTCTGGTTGTCTCATTATTCCTTGACAATCTCCCTCTTGCAGAAAGCCTATCTGCCTGCAGCATCCCCAGTTCATTTGGCTGGACAAATTGCTGTGGCTCGTTCAGAGCACATATGTGCTGATTTGCTGGCTCTTATCTCGGAGAATGGGGAAAGATCTTTCCTTCAGCTGAGGCAATAATTTGGATCCCTTTTGAACAGTCAACTGTTTTCATTATATTTGCTGTGGTTTCACACCTCTGAAAGCTATGCCTTTTTAAAAGTGGCCAGGAAGTTCAAGGGTTATTAAGGGAGACAGCCGTATGGAGAGACTGCACAGATTTCCCCTTCTCAGGAAACTGGACAAAATAACATGACTATAAATGCATTTTGGGGAAGGGAAGAATTGGCAATATTAATCTAAAAAAAAGTTTGTTTGAAAATCAAAACTTTCAGAATTGCATGTGGATTTATAGTTCTTGTAGGGATTCCTTGATGAGGATAAATGTAGAGTCTTTGGAAGAACTGTCAAAACTAATTTGAATTAATAGCAAGAATTTTTTCACTTTGTGTTTCTGAACATTAAGTAGTGGCTCTTTATCTATAGGAGCATGCATATTGCACTTGCCACTGGTATAGGAGAAATTTTTTTTTAAAAATCCTAAAGAAGTGATCGCTGCTAGAGAAAGGAGTTTTTGCAATATAAATGTATTGGAGTACTGAAATGTCTTAAGAACTGTATCAATGGGTTTTATAGTCCCAATTGGCTATCTGAAATAGAGAAATTAATATTGGGGTAGATACAATATTTCAGTGCTGAGAAATATGAAACCTTGCCCTATATGACTTCTGAAAAACCAAGCAGAGTGATTCACAGTTCCAGAGATTAAGGCAGGAAACTGGTGCTATTTAACCTTCTTCCAGGGCACCTGCTGGATGTCATTTCCAATAGGGACTGATGGGTGAATCCATATAAGAAGAGCATGACTAAAAATAAATGTTTCCAACCAGATAAAACAACTGGCAATGCCCCACAATCCCATTAGCTCCAGAGACAGCACTCAAAATCCTTTCAAGAAGAAATGTCTATTGCCACAAAATATTATCAAATTGAATGGATCCTCTTTATTACATGGGGAAGATGAAGTAACCTTCTGAATATACTGTATTAAACAAAAAAAAGTTGAAATTCATAGAGTGAAAAATTATGAGCTTGGGTTTTTATAAGATTTGAAAGGTCAGGAGGGTAAGCAGATGGCTAGCTGTAGAATTTATTATGCTTTTAGCAATTGTTTTGATGTTCCAGGTGAAACCTTGCAAGCTTATGAGGCTGTAAAATTCTATGACCCTGCATTAAAGTGAGGATTATGCTTATAATATGCATGTGATTTTAGAGATCAATCTATCACACATTTATTATCTGCCCAAAACTCACAGGATTCAGTCTGATTAATATCTTCAACTACAATTTTTACTCTTCTGTAATAGTACATTCTTTTTTTCCATTTTGTGTTTTTTTTTATCTTTTTGAAAATAATACAACCAAGCTTATGATAATGAAATGATACTCTGGTAGTGCTGAGTGACTTTCCAGCAACCTTTCAGTGCTCAAAAATTCCCTGTTTTTACCAGGCATGTAAAAAGTTTTGTTCAGTGATGGTTATTACTTTGCCAGGTACACCAAGCTATGCTTAGCAGTATTAATAATGAAATAATTGTGAAAAATTCCTGATTTCCTATCTGAGTTTAAAAGCATAAATGCTTTGTTCCTGCTTTGAAGAAATTGCTAAACTTGTTTTTCAAAGACAGCTAATGTGGTTGAATTTCCCATGATAATAAAGATAGAGTATAGGAAAATTATCAGTGGCTTCTAACTAATGCAGCTCACTGTTGGGTTCAGGCTCCTGTCTGGAGAGTACTGACCAAGAACAGCAGGTGGGACAAACAAGGAGATCAATATTTTCTGTATTTTCTTCAACCTGGGAAAGAAAATACTATTTCAGGATTTCCCAGCTCTTGAAAGAAACGGCTGTGTTTTTTCCTCAGTTGAAAAGGCATGCAAGTTTCATGTGCCAGTAGCTCACATTTTATGTACATGCCCATCTGCAAGTCTGTGAAGTCTTACTGCCCTGTTTATGAATTCAGCCAGCAGCTGGATTCATTTACTCTTTTGCCAAGATCTTTAATTTTTTTTGTTATTCTTTCATTTGTTTGTTGTGGTTTTGGGCACCGATGGCTGAGCTCAGTTTTGGGTTGTACTGGTAGGACCCCATTATATTTGTGTTTACAGGGTTCTGCAGGGTTCTGCAGGGCTCTGCCTTGGGCCCAGTGCTCTTCAACATCTCATAAATAACTTGCATGCAGGACTTGGAGGGATATTCAGTAAGTTTGCAGGTGATACAAGACTGGGAGGAGCTGCTGGCTCTGCCAAAGTCAGACGAGGCTCTGCAGAGAGACCTCAACAAGTGAGAGATGGGCAATCACCAGTCATGGGAGCTTTGGCAAAGGCCAGTGTTGGATTCTGCACCTGGGGTGGGGCAACCCTGGATGTACAGACAGACTGGGGAAAGAGAGGCTGGAGAGCAGATGAGCAAAGAGACCTGGAGAGCCTCATTTGTGGCAGGAGAACGCGAGCCAGCAGTGCCCTGGCAGCCAGGAGGGACATCCCTGTCCTGGGGACATCAGGGACAGCAACACAGCTGGGCAGGGGAGGGGATTGCTGCTCTGCTCTGGGCTGTGGAGGCCTCACTTTGAGAGCTGGGGACAATTTTGGGTGCCACAGTAAAAAAAAAAAAAAAATTAAAGTGCTGGAGAGCATCCAAAGGAGCACGAGGATGATGAGGAGCAGTTAAGGGCACTTGGTGTGTTCAGCTGGAGAAAAGGAGGCTGAGGGGAGACCTCATTGCTGATAAAGGGGAAGAGGAGGGGCAGGCACTGATCTCTGCTCTGCAGTGACCAGCGACAGGACCAGAGGGGGTGGCCTGGAGCCGTGCTGGGGAGGTTTAGGCTGGATATCAGCAAAAGGCTCTTCACTCAGAGTGTGGTTGGGCCCGGGGAGAGGCTCCCCAGGGAAGTGGTCAAAGCACCAAGCCTGGCAGAGCTCAAGAAGCATTTGGACAATGCTCTCAGACACAGAGTGACTCTTGGGGCTGTTCTGCAGAGGATGCTGATGGTCCTTATTGGTCTCTTCCAACTCAGTGTATTGTCATTCCATTCCTTGGTAGTGATTTGAAGTTTGTTACCTAGGGTGAGTTATCAATAATAACTAGTTTCTGCTCCAATGTTGTTGTTTTTATCTGTATGGTTTCATACCAGGCAGAGTCAGTGCCCACACACTCAGAATCTAAAGGGTTGCTGTTGAAATTCCACCCTGTTGGAATCTTCCACAGGCAGAATCTCCCTGTCCTCAGTCCAGCACCTTTGTGTTGACTGGAGCTGGTGCATAGTTTCTGCACAAAAATGAGCAGTTAACTAAATGCTAATTAAAAGCAGCATGTCAGTTTATTGTTCTCAGTAGGAGCAGTCACAAAAGAACATAAACCTGAATTAATTTCTTATCCTTTTTTTTTCTCCCCTTAGACCCCATGAGGCTTGAGAGGAAAAGCCTATTAAGATAAATGAAAATTTGAGATGGGCCTAAGAAGCTTCCAACCCTGTGAAATACTTCCCTAGAGCCTCCCCACACCTACACAGTATCTCACTCTGCCTGTCAGATCAATACACCACAACTTCTGAATCCCAAAATCTGTCTCAGGCTCCCATCAGTCCTGATGCCACCAGCCAGCTCTGGGCACAGTCCTGTGAGGTTTGTTGATCCATTTCCATGCTGATCTCTAAATGCAAAATGAGGGTTTTTATTTCAGCTTGATAAGCTTTAGGTTAAGCTTTAAGATATGGGGTAGAAGTAGATAAGGTGGGCAGGGTGAAAGGTAGAAGAGGTAGAGGAGTGTGAAAAGACCTAAAATATGAGGAGTTTCTCACACACAGATCAAATTCAGTTGGTTGCCTTGTAATGCCTGGGCTCAACAATTAAAGCAAAGAAAAAAACAGTTATTGCTGACAGCATTTGAAAATGGATCCATGAACCACAGACAGACCTTCAATGGCTCATTGGAGCCATACCCATTTGCTGCAGCAGAAAATGGGAGTTCACATAATCACAGATGCATTTTTTTAATGCTACCAGCAGCAGAGAACAGGAAGGATTTTCCTGTGGCTTAAGTATAAAAGAGATGGTTCTTTTAAGTGTTTAGGAAATGTCAAATGTTTGCTGTTTCATGTGTTTCAGTGAAGCATTTTAAATCCAAATGCATCTTTGAGGCCAAGTTTGTTAGCCCTTGGTAACTGAGGTGTGCATGGTTGTGCTGATTGACCATGGTGTAGTACATGACTTTGAAGCCTTCCACTCTGTGGCTCTTGTCCCTCACACTCTTGATTTGTGCCCTTCCTTGGTCCTTCAGGTGGTGTGGCCTTATTGAAGTCTGATGGCCACCTTCCAAGTTAGCATAAAATTCACTTTATGCTGGGATCCAGCATACTGCCAGTGAGAAACTTTTTCATCAGCCTTCTCCTAACTCCTTTACCCCTGATGTCACTGTGGCATCAGGATGATGGTGGAGAAGAGCCCTTGCTTCAGAGGGAATACTGGAGCACATTCTGAAAACATTGGTCACCCAGAGGATACAATAATGGCTCTTATAAGCGGAAATTACTTTTCTAAAAAGTCTATAAGCAACCAAATATTGTTGAGACATGTTTACTGTAGGGGTCAATCTCATTACATTTTATTGTAAATGTGTGGCTTGTTTATCTGTTCCTCTAGTCCTCCAAAGAGCACAAGGCAGAAAGCAAAAGCTTAAACTCAGCTTTGGCTGAAGCCAGACTCCTAACATGCCAGATTGGTAACATCTCTGAGAGAGCTTTAAGCTGAGGTAGTTCAGAAGGCTGGAAAGCTCAGTTCACCACAACACAAGGGGATTCCAGGCACTTTCTACATCTTTGTAGTAAAATTACAAATGGGGTGCTAGGACATGTGTCAGTGTGCAAAAGGAGGGCTGACAAGACTGGAAGTCAGTAGAAAATGCCAGCATAATGCATTGCCACACATCCTTTACCACACAACCACTACATCTTGCTGTACCAGTCTTTTGTCAGGTCATTTTGTCACGCTGTCTTTGGCTTTACCAACTTCAAGAAAAATTTGTAGTCTTTGATAATCTAATTTTGTAAGGCTAACAGATTTTAATTGTCCCAGTTGTTTTCTTATATAGTCTGAGAAAAGTTACCAGGTTTTCATGATTCACTCAAAGCTCACAAGAAGCATAGAGGTCCCCAACACCACCAGCTGATGGAGTTGATTCCCTCAGCTCCACATTCATCCTTCTGGCTTCAGTGACTTTGTGAATGGGATTATCTTCTAAAAGCTTCTGAGCCAGTTTCCTTCTCTAGCATTCAGAATACCTTTACTGTGCTGATGCAAGTGAAATCAAGGTTCCCATGACACTCCCATGTCCTTTTCATCCAACTTCTACCTGATCCCTTCCTCAGCAGAGTACTTTAATGTACTAAAAATGCAATGGTTACACTCAATTAAACCACTGGCTTGGTTCATCCCTCCATGTTTTAGGCTGTGTCTAAGCTGTTACTGAATGCATAAAATATTATTCATTGAATTATTCCTGGTCATCTGGGGTGTTTTAATGTATTAAAAGGTCTCTTCTGCTTCAAGAGCAGTTGTTGTAGCAGGTTGAAAAAATCAATGGGCTCTTTGCCATCAGATAGCACAAATCCCTTGCTGATAAATGCAGTTTCTCACAGAATGCCAACAATCTGTAATGATTCAGGACCACATGAGCAAAATGAGCTTAGCCACAAGTCTGTGACAGAGGTTTGAAAAGACATGTCACGAACTTTTGCTCTGAAATTGTAAATCTCTTAGTATTGTAGGGGATTCCCCACCACCTATAATTTCTTATTTCTTTTTTGTTATATGGTGCTGACAAGTAGAGAAGCACAGGGACTGACTATTATACAACCATGCCAAGCCCTCTGGGAGGTCCCATTATTGAGGGAGCTAGTTTCATACCTACATGTAAAAAACCTTTATAATTGATCCTTTTTAAATAAATGCCAGACTGTCACCAATATAGCTCTTTAAGAGATCAACACATGAGTTTTAGGAAATAAGCTCAAAAAAAGGTATCTATATGGCCTGTATAACATGTTTATACTCACTGTGCACACCAGACCACACTCACTGCTGCTGCCAGAAAGTCTCTTCTGCCAGTGTGTACTGTGTCCCTCTTTTCCACCCAACTGCTTTTATCTCCAAAACTCTCCAGGCATCTCAGTGCACCTTCCAGATCCTCCGTGGGACAGGAGCTGACAGCTGGAAATGTCTGGAGTGGAAATGAAGTGTGAAAACATGAAGCAAGGCCATGAAGTTGTTGTTGGTGTAAATTGATTTTCTGTGTTTGATATGAAGAATATTAGCGACTCACCCTTTACTTTTGTGGCATGTTTTCTATTACAGAGCATTGAGCAGCTGAAATTTACAAATACTGTTAGCTGGTGAAATCCTCTCATGAAACCTAAAATATTGTTAATTCTTAATAGAATTTTTTAGTTCTTAGTAGGAGCATATATAGTCACATTAATATCTCACATTGTGGTACTTGTTAACAGCTCTTTTTCACTGCCCATTTGGAGTGTCTGTAGCTTGCTTATTAGACACAATCTGCAACTTCCCGATTCCTCTAGAATTAGGCTTTAGTGGACCCAAATGGGGGATGACCAAGTACAGATTAGATAGCTCAGCTCTAACTCCTTGGCACCTCTGGTAGGACTACTCAAATCTGAGTACCAGGAGTGTGTTAGGATCACACCTAAACGGAACTAATTAATAACTCTGAGTGGTTATGGTTTCTCAGTATGCAGAGTGTTAACAGCATATTTAAATTTTAAGCTGTTCTGAAGTAACTGAAGAGAAATTTATCTGTGTGTGCACTAATACAGTTCCATCATAAAACCTGGTCTGTGTCCCTTAAACTTCATTATGTAATCCTTAAGTTGTAAATTAATACCTTGAGCAGGCAGGAGCTCATATCTGCCTTTCAACAAGGTCTGTTTAGCTCTGTCAGGCCATGATAAACAGCCACAAGGCTCCCATTTGTGTTAAGTTTGACTTCATTGAGGGCTCTCTGAAGGATTAAAAAAAAAATGGGGTTTTTTTGTATTCTCAAGGAATAAACAATAAGATTGTTTGTTTTTTTTAATGTTGACTGGGATCAGTTTAGTTTTTAAAAATTGGAGTACTTATTTTAATGCTTTATGAAATATTTTAATAGCTCAAATATTAGCATTAATATAGAGTTTATTCTTCTGAAACTTTCTTGGAACTTATTTGACACAAGGTACAATAACTGTACTAGACCTTAACCCCACAGACTTTTACCATATGTCAGTCCTTGAGCATTGTGTGTGTTCCTTTCTAAAGCAATCTGTTTAGATATATTGCCAACATTTATATAAAAGTGTTAGTGGAGATATGGGACATTATTGATGATAAAGTGTTTTTATTATATTGCTCAGTAAAATTACTTGAGGCTACCCTTAAAAGATGCACCTTAGAGCCTTTCTGTGATTCTCTCCTGACAAAAAGGGCCGTGATGACAAAACAGGGAAAAAAATCAAAATATCATCTGAGATTAGAAGATCTATATTCAAATTAGTAGCAGCTCTCCTCAAGTAAAGCATGTAATGGCACAGCTGGAGAGTGCAGAGGGTTTCAGAGGCTGTCTAATCGTATCCTGAATGGTCTGATTGATGCTGCTTGCAGACACCATGTCGAGGGCTATGAAAGAAGTAATTGCAGAGTTTCTATTTGTCACAATATTCCTTGATGGGGTTTCTGATGTTGGTAATTTGTCACAGTGGTTCATTGTCTCGCTGGATGTCAAACAGAATGGAGATGCCAGAGAGCTGATGATTTGCTTTCAGGATGTCAGTGTCAGGCTGTGGGAACAGAGGGTGATGAATTTTGGGGTGACTGGGAAAGGGCAGTATGCAGCAGGGCTCTGGCTGTATGGAGTGGAGCTGGGTGGCTCAGGAGAGAGTTAATGGGTGCTGGCCTTTTTTTGGGACTATAACACCCCTGTTCAGACTCCTATTATCCCCTGGGATCTCACCTCAAAAGTATCTGAGGATGATGCTCTTTTCAGCTAAACAACACATGTTATGAATCTGCTCGATATTTAAGTGGCATGTCTGTCTGGGAGTGTGATTTACAGTCTTGTCATGGTGTTTTCCCCTCAGCTTACAAACTGTGGGGAAAGTGTCTGAGACACTTCACCACAACGCTGTATCACTCAAAAAAAGGGTTTTTTCAGACTGATGCCTTCCTATGACGGAGTAAAACTAATATAATCTCTGGTAGCTGTAGAGGGGGCTGACCTTAATGGTAGGGACCTTCAGGGTGCCCAGGACCAAACTCCCTTACAATTTGTCTCATGCCACCTGGTCTTTGCCCTGCCCAGTGAGGGATATAGTGGAGATGAGAACATTTTCTTCCTCTTTGTCTTTGTTTACCTTTTATTTTTGTTTAAAGCTCTTTAAGCCATAGACAAATCCTTAACTATACAAATATGTATTGCCTATTATAGATAGAGCTTAACCTTGATGGGATTTTAACCTTCATGGAGGTAAAAAATTTACATTTTCATTTAAAAAACAATAATCATATTTGTATCTTTGGGTAATATTCTGTATGGATTTAACACAATGTAAAAATATAGGGGAGAATCTATGAACAGAACTGGAAGCAAAATCCTGGCATTTCTCAGAAACTGTTCTGTTAGATTTATTTTATTGTTATTCTTGAACAGATCATGCATAAATAAATGATAGGAAGAGTCAGTGATCAGCTCTGGAGAAAGACAACTCTGCCTCCTGTCGTATTAGAACATGGAAAAACAACCTAGAGATTAGACATGTCATTGATGGCAAGTTCCAGGCATGAGCTGCTATAATCATTCTAGGAAAAAAACAAGCCAACACAAATGGACATAACAGAGAAAGCTGCCTGTCAAGACACATCTCAAAGTGCCTATGCAGGCTCAGGGAGTGTAAATAAATAGGCAGAAAGGAAAATAATGCAATGGTAAAAATAAACACAGTGCAAAAAGTTCACATTATAAGTTGAACAGTACTTTGACTCCTTGCTGGAATAGTTGGAGGCTGCCAAAATTTGGCTAGTGAGTGAGCTAATTAATTGTCAAATAGAATGGACCATATGAGCAAAGGTGTGATTAAATTGCTATTTTGAACTGATTCCATTATTTCTGACCATAAAAATGTAAACACAGGAAGACTGAGGATCAGGCCTGAAATAAAGCTCATTGCTATCTGGATAAGTTTGGTTCACCATATATAACCTACATGCTTTTATTCTTGGTGAAAGCTATTTTTATTCTCAGGTTGCCCATCAGTCTGTCACTTTATGGCCCTGGTGCTGTGGCTTGGTGACTGGGGAATGGTACCTGGTGTGCCTTCACAGCCACCACTGGAACAGAGAGGCTGAGACAGGAGTTCAGAGGGGGCTCCCAGCTCCATCCATGGGCTGCAGGGGGTTTACCTGTGCCAGGGAAAATGGAGTAATGCCTGAAGCTCACAGGCAAGAAGAGGGCTCTGTGGGGAGGTGTGGTATAAGACAAATGGCTAAAGTGATTTTCCAGGAGGGCTGAGACCCCTCTGACTCCCAGCCACATGTACCAAGGTCTCTGTTCCTCCTCCCTCAGTGATGCTCTGCCTGCAGCCTTTCTGAAGCTCACATGTGAACATTTCATAAAAGTACCAGGGGATGTGTGGAGGTAGACAGATGTGGAGAAGGCAAAGTGAAGGGAAGATTAATAAGTTGTGAAAAAGACAACAAGGATTTTGAGAGAAGCTTCTGAAATAAGAAATGAGACGAAAAAGGAGAGCAAAGCAAGCTAAACAACACTGCAGAGACTAAATAAAAAAGTTAAGATTGTGGTAGAGCCAGAGAAAAACAAGAGAGATGTAGAAGGGAGAAAATTTGTGCCTCAGTGAGCCATGGTCTGTTACAGGCATGTAAAGGCAAGAGCAAATGCATGAGGGGAAAATAGCAAGATGACAAGAGTGAATAGGACATGCTGGGCAAGGGTGTTCTAACCACCCAGCAACTATGTTATTTCACCACTAAATGGGTCTTATCAGGGTAAATGCTTTCTGTCAAATCCATTTTTGGCCAAATTTGATTAGCTCTTAGAATGTACAGAAATATAAATGGCTGAATGTACCAGAAAAGTGAGGGTGACAGTTTAAAAACATTATGGACTATTTCTTCCTGTTGTTCATACAGTTTAAAGTACTAATTTCTGCAAAAGACATGTTTCAGTTATTCATTAGAAAGCTGAATACTGATATTATGTACTCATTCTACTGTTTTCTATTTCAGGAACTCTGACCAGACTTTTCCATTGGGTAGAAGTATATATGAGGTCAATGCTCTTTTTGTTAGAGCTCTGTGTAGAACCTTCTCTAGAGAGTTTCTCCTTATAAGAAAGGCACAGGCACTGCAGTACCTTGAATGTTCCCCATGGACCTTTGACACTCACTGGGGTTATGTTCATGCTTAATTGAAAACAAACCTAAATGTCTTAAAAGGAATTTCACTGACAAAGTCAGTGCTTATAATTAGTTTTTTTGGCAAATTGCTTATTTATTTTCAAATTTGAGTCATTAAGGAGACATGAAATACTTGCATACAACAGCAAATACCAATTCTGAGCTTGCTTCCTCTGAGATAATTAACTCAGGAAGAAAGGTGAAATCTCCTGTGTGCGTGTGTGTTCATGGTGCAGCTCCTCATTATTCCAGCCTCTTCACATGCCCTGAATTATGTCAGACATCTTTGTCCAAATGCATTTTTGAGTTTCATAACAGGCAGATAGAAGCAGTTAATGGTGTCACTATAATGGATCATTATTTTTTAGTGCTAAGCTCCCAGTAATTTTACATTTTCTGTCTTTCTCACCTGTAATCTGTAAGAAAAAAAAAGGGACTGGACTCTACCTAGAGGGTAAGGGAAAATTTGAGGCTGTCACGTAATGCAGCGCCATCTAACCAGACAGTGATAAAACTGAATAGTCTTACCTATAAATCACAATAGAGCTTGACACAATTCACCTCTGCTTTCAAAGTGGTTAGATTTTCATGTTTGAAACAAACCCAAAAGGTATTTATCAGAAATATCTGAGGTCTGGGAGAAGTAGGAATGTATCATCAGAGGGCTTTTTGCTGGAATCCAAGAAAAACATCTATCTCTGATTGTTACCTTATAACAGCAGGAACAAAAGGGAAGCTGGAGGGTTTTGTGGAGGCATGGATTTCTAATGGAGCAGGTTCTCATCTTCATGGCTGTACAGGACACCTTCCCCAGTGGTTCCTGCCCAGAGAGTCAAGGTGGGAAATGCAGTCTGGTGCCAGAGCTGCTTCCCTTTCTGGAGGTTCTGGGAGCTTTCTGGAGGTCCTGGGAGCCTCCTCTGTGTGGCAGGGTGGCTCTCCAGGAGATGAGGGCGGACTGAAGGAAGAGCAACCAAAAAACCCAGGCAGTGCAAAAGCAACACTAGGGTAAAGTAAGGAAACCCTTCCTCAAGAGCTGGGTTGAGAATGGTGTTCAAGCATTTTGTAAAAGCAGAAGTTATCCATGGATTTGTGTTTCCAGCAGTGAAAGCCAGAGTTTTTAACATCAGCCTCAGAAACCTGTGCAAGTCTTTGAGATCAAGGTTTTTTGGCAGAATTTCCACTGTGCATCCTAGGATGCCTGTCCTCTGTGCCCACCTCTTGCTCTCCTCCTGGATGCATCCCTGCTCAAGTACAGGGAGAGCAGCCTGTGCTTCTCCCCTGGCCATCCCCTGGTGTGTCCCAGGCCTGGATGAGGATTGACAGCAGCATTGACCATGAAAAGGAAGAGATTATGGTGGAAGAAAGGCTGGATAACTTTGAAGATCATTCTACTGAGCAGCAGCACAGGAGTTTTTTGCTGTGAGAGGTTTTTTGCCATGAGCAGAGAGCAGCAAGTGAAGGCAGGACAAGCTGATCAGAGCAACTGAAACCCTGAAAAGAGACAAGTTAAATGTGGGGCAGACTGAGGGAGATTTTTATCAATAGAGGCACTGCACAGTACCCTGGGGGGGTTCATCTGCAGCACTTCTTCTGGAAGTGGAAGGATTTCTTATTGGAAAAGGGCTTGAGCTGGCAGTGAAAGGTCTAATAGGGAATGTAATTTAATTTTTTTTTTTAGTTAAAAATATCAGGTACTTGCAGAATCTTCTCATGGATGGGCAACACAAGAAACCAGTCGCAAACTCCAACTGGGAATTAGAAATGTATCTCCACAATAAAGAAAAGGTCTGAACAGCCTCCTATTTGGACTAATGTAGCAAACAATGTAGTTGGTGTGGACCATGTTAAATTTATGAATGTACTTACAAGAGGAGAAGGTTTTCTGGATAAGCAGAAATACAGTTTTGTTGAATAAAGGCAACTCTTCTTTGTCTGGAGCCCTACAAACAGAAGGAAGATTTGCTGAGTCAAATATTTGAGCAATGTACTGAGCATCACTGAGTTTGTTCCTCAGGCCAAGACCTTTCTCAGTTTTTATTATCTCTCAATGCTGATGTTTCCTTCTTGCCTGATGATGTGCTTCTATTTGCCAGTGTATGCAGTCTGGTAGTTTGGCCTCTTAGTTCATTAGTTTTTCAAGGTTAAACATTCTCTAGTCTGACCATATGATATTCTTGCAAGATTATTTCTTTATTTTCCTTAGTACAACTCCCCATGCTCAAAAAATAGTCTGTTTGGTAATTGACTGTATTTCATCTTGAACAGTGATATATTGATTTTCATGTGAAGTGAGCTTTCAGGTTGCCATTTAGAAAGATGAGTTTTGGCAAGGCTCCATTAGACTTCTTTGTATTATTGCTTATCCCTCAGTGGGGAGAACAGACATACTGATTCCCAAGTACACGCAGCCTGAATCATCTCAGACAACCCAAATTCCCTTTTTCCATTTTCTTTTGGTGTGGTCCACAGTGTCGTTATTTTGCTGGCCCAGTTAGGTGCTGACTCATGGCAGGTAGTTTACCTGGTATTTCCAATCTTATTTTGCTTTTTTGGGGTTTTTTCCCTAGAACCTGTATCTACAGGCTTTTCCAGCTACATTGCAGGCTGCAGGAATATTGCATATATTGCATTAGAGTCTGTGAGTGACACTGCATCTTTAGAGTTCCTGCTTTCATGGGAGAATACATTAACTTGCAAACTGTGTAGCCAGAGTAAAAAAATTAATATATCAAGACAACATTCCTATGATGTTTGTGTGGTTTGTTATTACCAGTTCTTTGATGAGAAGTATGGAGGATCTTTTCTGAAGCTTGTGTTATAGGACAGCAACCAGCAAACTATCATGTAAATGTTCATTTTAAATGATGCTTCTAAATAATAAACATTTTGCTGATTTCTCTTCAGCATCTGTGAAACATACATTGATTTTTAGAGAGTAACAATAACAATAGTCCATGTCTTACATTAGATTGTGCTCCTACCCTTTTGAAAGACATATTGCATACAGTTAAAATTTATTGTCCTGCTTGAGCAGTAGGAGTTTAGGGTGAGTACTCCTACTAGTGTTTTTTTAATATTGCTCTGGAAAAAGTGCAACATGGCATGATGGCTGTCCAGTACACACATAAATTTAAACAGTTCTTACCAGGTAAACAAGTAGCTTGACTGTCAAATGATGCAGACAATATAAGCAAGATACAGTCCCTTGGAGAAAGTGGTGGAAAAAAGAAAGCCAAGATTAGAAACCAAGAGCAGGCAATGGACAAGTGTCTGTTCATGGTAGGGAATTAGTAATTTCACTTGAATAGGGCAGACTGAAAGAGGGGGAAGAAAGGAAAGTTATGATATGTGGAGTCAATCTTTTGTTTATCCCAATAAAACTGTTTCAGCTCCTAATTACTGATGGTATTCAAGCTTGAGATAAAGGTCAGGTTTAGAAGAGTGTAATACATGCACTGATTTTAGATGGAAATGCAATAAATGGCGTTACCATGAAGAGACAACAAATAAATGCTTGCCAAAATAAAGCACTGAAGTAAATTTTGAGATTTTACTAGAAAATGGTTAACAGAGAAAAATATCTAATTCAGAATGGAAGAATCTACACAGTCAAAGATAGTAACTCTCAACTGCAGTGATTTCTGTAGGCAAGGGATGTGGCTGGCATGACAGAAATACCTCTTTAAAAATCACTCTACTCAGGCTTGTCCCCTTGGCCAGTGAAGGAAATGGAAAATAAACAAAATATGAAGCAAGACTTGAAGCTCGTGTGGGAAAATAAATGAAATAACGAGAAAAGATCTCTTTACTCAAGGGATGGGCCAGGAACTTTTCCTAGGCAGAAAGTGAACAGTTCACCCTTGGCTGAGAGCAAGATTTGTCTGTCAGCAGGAAGCATTAGCTGGACACTGCCAGCAGTGGGACTCCTTCGTATTAGCAGTGGGAGTCTGTAGGAAATGTTCCAGTGAATTCCCAAATATCCTAAGGAGCACAGCCATCTGAATGTGTGACTGAGGCTGGCTCGTCAGTGACTTTGCAAGACACTTGTTCACCAGACACAAATGATCCCTGACACAAACACAGGACTGGAGCAAAGTGCTCGATGTCCCTCACTGTGCCCAAAATGCATTCCCAGGTTTTGGCATCTTTTCCCCCTGCTGAGTGTAAGAAAACCACTGCTCATTATCAGATGTACTATTGGATGTGCTATGTATTAAACTGTACAAATGGTTCTCACATCTTTTTTCCTGCTAGTCACAGACCAGACTATGTGCCTAATAAATTCACAGGCTGTCAGAGATGCCAGTGAATGACTGATACATTACTAAGATTACATGTATCTGGTTAAAAATGTGCATGAAGACCTCCTGCAGAAGATGTGAAGGGAAAGAATGTCTGCTCTTAGCAAGGTAGTAAATGTGTTGAAAGGTTGTTCCAGAAAAGAAATAATCAGGTGTGTGAAGGTGTAGTGTCAAAAGGAAAGTTAAAAAGTGACAATATGGGTGGTGGTTTTATAAATTAAAGAGTATGTGGCTTAAAAAAGATAAAATAGTCTAATCAGAGGCACATAGCAAGCTGTGTGAGCTTTAGGAAAATGTTGAACAATTCAAGTCCTAGACTCTATTCCTGTGCATTTTCCAGGGCTTTGTGCTGTGAATGGGTAGGATTTGAGGGAGGATTGCTTTTCCTTATGGCTCAAGGGGTATTTTGAGAAGTATTTTATGAGTAGTGCTACAGTCCAACATGCTCCCCATGCAGGCCTGACTTGTGTCATCTAGTAAATGCATTTTGTTTTAATAGCACTGTAATTGCTCGATGCTTGGGGCAAGGACTGTCGTGGTACTCATAGGTACTGCTACAGAGCAAATAAGTCATGGAAATTGTCTTTGCTCCTTATTCTGTATATTTAGCCTCCAGTCCCTAATTTTGGCAGATGCTTTTGTTATTATTTTAAATTGATCACTTTGGGGATTTGGCAGTGACTTGAAATGGTCAATAATTGTGAATACCTTTCTCATGAAAAATTGCATTTTGGAACTTAATTAGCATCATGGTGTGGTACATGTTAAAATTAGCACCTATATTCTCAAAGATGGTTCTTTTGGAGGGTTTTCTGTGGAACTAGATTTGCAATTGGAATGAAAAACTAAAAGGACAACTAAAATCACTTTTAGGTTTTTATGCAGAGAAATATATATTGATATACATGTGAGCTGCATCCTAAATAGATGCTTTCAGTATCATTTGAAAGGATGAGAAAACTGTAAAAACTTGTATTTTGCTTGTCTTTTGTTTTTCTTAAAGTTGGGAAATTAATATTTTGGCCATACTTGCTTGAACAATGATGGATAAGGGCAAATACCTGTGGCAGAGCTGCCTGTGCTGTGGTAGCAATTAGGTAATTTCTACCTGGGCTAAAAAAATATTCTCCCTGTTCAACCCAACCAAGCAGCTGAGTAGTTATAGACTAGTTAGTAAATTCTTTTCATTGTTTATAGTAAAATGTTTAGGCCAGAAAGTGTCTCTGTTCTTTAGCCACCTGGCACAAATCACAGCCCTATTTATTGATTAAGTGATACTGGATTCCAGAGCATGATAACATAAATATTTATCAGTTTAATTTATATCAACATTGATTTAGACCATGGTAGTAACTTGACTATTGTACGAATTCATTTATGAGGTCAGTACTGATTTAGAGCAACGTGGCAATCTCCAAAACCTGTAAATGTCCAATTATTTAATATTTATATCCACAACCTAAAATGAAGTCAATTTTGCATCTTCCAAACTGATGAAAAAAGGATTTCTCTCACACACAGGCTGTATGAATCAAAAACAGCCCTGAAAAAAACTTTTTGCTGTTGTGGTAATAAAACTCTTCAAAATCCTGGTTCTGCAGGATTTTGATAAGTACTAATACAAGCCTTGCTGCAGAGATACAAATGGCAATGCAGGAATAATCACTCTTGCTGATTTCCCACCCAATGGATGCAGTAGGGAGCTGAAGTGCTGGTTTGAATGCTGCCTCCCCAATAAGACAAGCCCCTTTTGAAACCTGGGAATCTCCTGTTTAAGATAATTTTGTAAGGTGATGTCTTGTACAGGTTTCACATCATTAGGATCATAATTATATTCTGAACCCCCTGCAGGATGCAACATTTAGAGTGGACTAAAGCAGCTTCCAGTCTTTATCTTCCCTGTCAGATTGTCTTCCCAAGTCAGGTAGAGCTCTGCTCTCTGCCCTTTGCAGTATGTTTATCAGCTCTAGTCTTTCATTCAAAATATTTTATTCTGGACAGTTTAAGACTCCTTTTAGGGGTGATTGTATTTCCTCCACCTCTTTTCCTTCTTAACCAACATTATACCTTCTTCAATGGATCTATTTTTATTTCAAGTTCATTCCTTCAAAGATTGAGCTGAGGGCAACCCTTTGTTAGAAATTATAGGCTATCAGCTGCATGGAACAGTCACTTACTCGATGCTTCTGTAATCTCTTTTCCTAATCAGTTTGGGAGATGATGGCAGGTGGGGCTATTACTGTTATAAGTGACTTGGAGGAATAAAGGGAAATGCAGATGCTGTCTTGTTGACCATGGTATGAGAGAGCTGAGTGCAGGCACTGAGAGAGAATGGAACGGTGACAAAATATTTCTAGAGCTTTGTAATGAAGACATTTCTATGTCTTCCTTTTGACCTCTTCTTGAAGGATCTCTTCCCAGTGCTAGAGGATGTCTGGAGCCAGAGGACCCAGTCCCCCTGAGCCTGCAGTCCTCAGCAGTGAGGATGGGGCTTGACCATGGCCAGTCTTTGCAGACATGAATAAGTGCACTGACAAGTGAAGGAGAAACATTTACAGGAACATATGGACAATAAGATGGGACAGGCTGGCTGCTGTCTCCTTTCTCACAAGTGTTATCATTTGCAGCTGATTCTCTCATTATAAATGACCCCAAACCATGGCAGCAATACCCTCTCAGCTGGGATATTAATATTCTTTCTGCCAGTCACTAGAGAGTGGTATTTAATACATGCACCTCCACTTCTACAGTAAGGGAAGATGGCAAGATGGAAGGCAATAGTTGGTTGGTTTGTTTTTTTTTTTCTATTTTTCAGTGAGCAGATTGTATGGCTGAGGTCACTTTCAGCTACTCATACTTACATTTGGTAACACTGCCATCTGATAGCACTTTGCTTGTGAAAAAGAGGTCTAGGAAAACAAGTCTGTTCCTACGAAGTATATTTTAAATTTTGTGGCTACTGCTATTTTCAGTTTTACAGTATTTTTGAAGAATTGTATTAATCCCTTGGGAGGAAAAAAAATTGCTTGAGGAAAGGCTGTTTATTCTTTGTAGTTATTTCTTCCCAAGCCCTGTTGGGTTAGATAATCCATCAGCTACAAATAATTTGCTATGTGCATATCTGTGTCTCTAGACTCTGAGCCTTGCTTTGAGTAGACTCATTTGGGGTTTTTAGAAAACAGTCAAATTCTCAGCAATTCTTAGAAGCAGTTATTATTTCTTTCTCATTTTAGTGAATCTGCATTAGATGAGAGATGAGTGATACAAGTCAATAAAGTATCTGCCTCTTCATGTTTGTATGAGGGAATTTTTTTCACAATTTTGGCGGAGCAGACTGAATATAAAGTGAAAACCTGGACTGCCCTGTGCTCTGAGCACAAGAGAAGCAATATCCCCTTGCCTTCAAGGAAAAACAAATATACCTCACAACCTGCCTGGTCAAACATGTTTTGACCAGCAAAGAAAGAGCTTTCTTGCAGTTTGGATTAGCAGAATATGATTTCAGAAATTACTGGACTCCAGTTTCATAATTTTTTAAAAATTAAATCTGTGTAGTACTTATGCTAAGAATTAACATGTGTAATTCTCTGATCCGAATACTTTATGAATATAAATGTATTATTAACACTGATTACCATAACTGAGTCACTTTTCTCACATTGTCTACTGGAAACCATAGAAAAGCATTTTTAATGCTGAGATCTGTAGAGCACGTGCCAAATATATTGCCATAACATACACTGACCATCACGAGGAGGGAGCAGAATTCCTTGTGTGTTTTGAGGTATCTTATAGGCTAAATGAGGGTGAATAATTTTACCATCATATGTTACATCTCCCAGACATGGTGCAGTGCAACAGGGATCATGTGAGTCCTCTGCAATGAGAGCATTTCTGCTACTTCTTGATACTTTCCTGCCCTGAAATTGCAGTGCAATTTTACATGTCAAGATTTGAGTTGGGAGCATTGCATTTCTACTGTATAATACTCAGTGCAGGATACAGAAACTATGTTGACCTCTACTGGATTGATGCTTTAGAGTATTTGGTCTAGTATCATCAATGCTATTCCTGGCACAAATCTCATAAATCAGCATGGTGCTGGTTTTCTCTGTGGGTGAGAACAGTGTTACTGAGATCAATAGGATTGGTTGGGTATTTTATATAAGGTGTGTGTTAATGTGCAGGATTGAAGCATTCCTAGGACAGGAAAGCAATGGTGAGAGGAGAGCATTGGACTTTGTCCAACAGTGCTTTCATTTCCCAGGGCTGTGATGTAAATATCTTTTAAGTGAGCTTAGCTGAGGTAGTTTGGGACAGAAGAGGCACCTGAAGCTATCCCTAGGACTGGAAGTGATGTGTGACTCCAAATCCTGAGTGCTCTCTTGTATGTCCAGCATTTGTATTTAATACTGCTTGTCTGTAGGAAAGGGTAAGATTAAGCAACCCAGCCTGAATTCCACGGCAGCGCCCTTTTGGCCTGCTATTATTGATTGCTTATAAAAGATAATACCCAAGCGCTGACAGTTATTTCACACACACAAAAAAAAAAAATCAATGAATTGCCCATACTTCTAAATACATAGTCTTACAGAAAATAAAAAACGCTGTAGTTACAGCACAGATCTCTAGGCACTGAGACACTTTACACTCAGGTGAGTATGATTGAATTTACCATCCTAGCTCAATAACAGTCCATTTCTGATCTTCACAAATTGACTCAGTTTGTCATGCTTTGAATGGCTACAGAGAAGTGCATATCCTGCACCCTTCTGAGTTGTCAGGAATCTTCCCTGGTTGCTGTGATTTCATGACACAGATGAAGCAGAAAGTAAGGCTTCAGGATATCTGAGATTTCAAGTCAGAGACTGGTCACTTAATTCCCTTTATTAAATACTCAGAAAAGAAAGGTATTGTCTAGTAGAAAAATACTACTTTACAGTTACTCAAAATAGAATTTATTTTAGGATGCTCGTTAAGCAGCTAATTATTACAATTGTTCTTTTTAGTATTAAAAATGTTCAAAAGACTATTTTGATCACAGAGACTGACAAGTGAAAAGTTGCTAAGTAAAACTTCTTTGCAAGAGAAGCAAGAATTACCAAACTATTTGTCATTGACCCAGACATTGTCTGCAAGGATAGGATCCCAAATATGTGTAGGATTTCTGGTGAAATAAATGCTTTCTGCTACTAGAACTATTCAACAAGCCTTAACGATTTACTTCTAAATTTTATTAGATCATGCTGTTGATATCTCTCACTAAAGTAATCCTTCTCACAAAGGAGAGGCTTTGTATCAAACAGAATGGTCTCCCTGGCCTGATTATCTTTTCGTCAAGATTTTTTTTCCTGTCCTATTTAACGATTCCAAACTCAAAGTTTGACAGAGTGAAAGTATTTTAAAGGAAAATATTTACACCAGCTTTTCAGCTTTAGCAGTTTTGGACCTAACTTGATGAGTGCACACATTTTATCTGCATCCTCCAACAGACAAGTGCTGCTGTAACTACCCCCCTTGTGTTTTGTGGAAAAGTGAAGAAAGAACCTTAAGATAAGATCTCTCTTTTGTGGGAATTTAAATTCCTGGAGGAAAAGTGACTTTGCTCCATAGTCTTTCTGCTAGCTGACATGCACACAAAGACTAATGACTTTTCTCTTGCTCCATGAAAATCTAACTGTGATACGTTAATGGCCTTCATTAGATGTGTCACCCACCATCCCCTCGTGTGATTATTGTCCTCCCCTCCCACTGAGATGTTTTATCACTCTCTAACGATGTGGAGGGAGGCACAATCCTTCAGCAGCAGCCTGTCAGCAGGGGGATGATGGAATGTCCTGTCATCACCAGGTCCTGTGCAGCCACCTTAACTGCTGGTCTTCCCAGCTCCCTGAAATCTCTGTGTTTTGTGGTAATTCACAAGAAATGCATGTTGAAAAGCTTGCATTGCTGCTTGAACTATTTGCATGTTTAGAATTGTAGCATTATTTATATTAGAAGAGACCTTTAAGACCATTGAGTCCAAGTATTAACCCAGCACTGCCAACCCCACCACTAAACCATGTCCCTAAGTGCCACATCTGCTGTCTTCTAAAAACCTCCAGGGATGGTGGCTCCACTACTGGCCTGGGCAGCCCCTTCCCGTGTGGGACAGCCCTAGTCCTGCTGGAAACACTAACTTTTGATAAGTCAGGAAGCCACTGGATAAGCCTCCTTGGCCACCTGGGCACAGGCTGGCTCATGTTTAGCCAGCTGTCCACCACCACTATGGGGTCTTTTCCCACTGGAATGTTTTCCAGCCGCTCTGCCCCCAGCCTGTAGCCCTGTGGGGGGGGGGGAGGTTATTGTAACCCAGGGGCAGGATGCAGCACTCTGCCGTGCTGAACCTCACACCATCAATCCAGGCTGTCCAGATGTTTCAGCAGAGCCTTTGTGCCCTCCAGCAGATCAATGCTCCCACCCAGCTCAGTGTCCACTGCCGGCTGTGCAGTGCCTTACTAGTCAACGCATTGTCAAAGGTACCATTAAGTACTTTGCTCTTTACCCTTTGTCCTTTGTTACAGTTTCCCCCAGATGCTATCAAGGCTGGAAATCCTTCTCAAACCCTCTTTTGTTGCTGATGGTTTATAGAGGCATTTTTTACTTTCATTTATGGCAGCCTGGTTGGTGCTGTGTTTTGGCCTGAGCAGCTGCTCCAGATGTGGTAGGTGCAAAGTTTGGAGGATCCACGGCTTTCTGCTGGGCGGATCCCATTGCTCCCTGGCAGAGATGGAAAGTCTTCAGCTCCCACCCTGCTGTGCCATCCCTGGTTTTTCTCCCCAAGGGGCTTCTGTTCACGTTGGGGTTTGGCTGCTGTAGCTCCTGCCCCCATCAGCTGCAGGCTCCTTCTGGCTCTCTTTCCTTCTCCTGTTTCCCCCAGTTTGGGAATACCCCCCTGTGAGAGCTCTGCTACAGATCACGCTGGCACCAGAGCTGCTCGCCTTGGCAATTAATGCTTAATGAGTTCATTATCCTATTTAACATTTCATGGATAATTTGCGATTACTTAAAAATAAACATGTATATGCAAGGTCTCTGGCTTCATGGGGAGAAAAAAAAAGTAAGTGCTGAAATATATACATATTGATAGGGTAGGTAATTGCTTTGAACAGGAAAAATCCCTTCCTCTGCTCCCACACATGACCTAAATATATAAACAGGTAGGTAGATCCATGCACACATATACAGCCACATATATATGTACGTGTGCGTTTTAAATCACTTGATGCTTTTCTTTAAAGGGCAGTACTAAGATAGCTCTTCCTGCTGCAAGGAAATGGTGTGTTCAAAAGAGGTCACTCTCACCTGTTTACAGAAACAAGGAGAGCTAACTAGCTGGTTAAGCTGTAGGTGTTTTCACTTGAGTATTTTGATCATTTTCCCGCATAGGTACATAGGGAAATACAGGACATATAAAGTAAAACTGGTATTTATTTGCACGTGTCTTGTCTGAAGAGTCCCTTGGAAAGGATGGATCCTGCTTATGGGGAGGGCTGCATTAAAAATCAATTCAAGTATTTTTGAAGTATCTCTAGGTCACTTACAAGGCATTCCTTGTGAGAGCTTTTCTCCTCTTCCACTGCTGCTTTCATTCATGGTGTGTTGCTGTTTCTTGTGCTGTCCTCCTGTGCCTGGAAAGCGATGATCTCTATGGCACACAGGACACACCTGATGACATTATCTCCTGCTAGATGTCACATGCCAAGCAAAGGGATTGGTATTTAGCATACAGCAGCTGAAATGAATATATGTTCTGCCTCCACTTGACAATATGCTTTAGATTATGGTTTCTTGGCTTGTTTAATGTGCTATAATGCTAGATGAGACTTGTGAATCAGAAACTGTTATAAGATATTTGTGTCTAAATCAAAAACAATATTCACCTCAGATGAAATTCCAGTCCCCTCCAGAAGCCAAGGAAATCCTGCCTTCGACTTTGCTGTGACCAGAATTTCAATCAGAGTAGTTACACAGAAAAACAATTGAATAACTTGGTGGTTATCATTTCAGTCAGAAGCTCCTGCGTTTTTATTAAATTAGTGCCCAATAACAATAACTTCTGAGAGTGTTAGAGGACAAGGTAAGAATAAAGGAGAAAAAGAAAGCTTGAGAGGTAAATATTCTTCTTAGAGAAGCACACGCTTATCTTTAACAATGGATGTAGATACACCTCATCTGTGGGAACCTCAAGAGGAACAAATAATTAGTCTGTTATAATCTGTATAAAAGCAAAATTAATGGTAGCCTTGGGGGTTACATATGTCTGGGTAATTTTTTGATAGTGAGAATTCATTGGAAATACACTCTGGAACCTGCCCAGGAATAGATTAGTCCATTATAGAGACAGACAAAAGCATCCTTATCCTTCTGCTCTAGCAGTGGATCACAGCTTATGGTCTGTGGAATTCTAGTTTTTTTTTTTTGTGCAGCTGGAATGAAAAAAAAGAATAGACCACATGCCTATGGTGAATGGTCATGGCAACACAGAGCAGTAAACCCAGAGAAAGGAATCCTATTTGAAAAGCAGCTTTGAATGCTGCTTTGTTCTCAAGGGAGAGCAGTATCAAAATTACAGCTTTGTCCTATCACTTGAGACAGTTCTGCTGGGCTAATGCAGGTACTGGAGCAAAGTTCACACATCATGAAAAGATATTTAAGGTGTAAGTTTTGAATATTTATGGGAATCAGAAAAAAGTGTATGTTGAACTTGTATATTGAGTTTGTAATTATAGGTTCAAACACTTAGGAACAGCATAAATCTCTATTTTTACTAAATTAATAAAGCTGCAAAAAAGGGCATGAGGTCAGTCTAGTTTCAGATACAGTATTTCTGGTTTATTTATTACTACTTTAATGCTAGGTTAATCCTGATTTATTGCATTTTCTATTTATATTCATTTTTTAAATGAGAAGATGACAATTCTTTGCTCTCTGTCATCAGCATGTTACTAAAAGGTGTTTTGCAGTAGGAAGTAGAACCCAAAAAGTTTTGATTGAGAGCATCTTGCAAGGCAGAACTCCCACAGCAGATAAGAACTGGGCTATCCTCAATTTTATCCTTGAGGTTTTCCCATAGTTCCATGCAGAGAAGGAAGGAAATGCAGCCCTTGCTTCAGCCCAAGGCAACCCTGCAAGTTTCCTGCCCAAAAAAAGTCATAAGAAATAAAATGCAGAATTTCAATTCTTCTAGTAAGTAAGGGAGCTTGGAGAGACAATTAGCATTAAGAAGTATTTCAAAACCCCACCACCATTTGTACTTTTCTAAATTACTCAGCTCTCACGTCTGTGGCTAAGGGTAAGAGAACAACACCAGAAATCATTTTCTTCCTAGCTCTGGTTATATTTACAATTGAAATATAGACTTATTTGACAAGACTGAGCTAAAACCTTAAGATTCTTGTAATGTATTTGAGTTAGAAATGCAGGAATGTTGTATCATCTTAGAGCTAGAGTATAAAATCAGGGGAAGAAGAGAACATTTAAACTAGATTTATCCCCTGTGGAGGGCTTTGTACGGAAATTAGAAGATGATCAAATCTCTGAATGGTAATTTAATAGCTAATTTAAAAGCCTCTCTCGCTGAAATTATCAAGAAACCACAAGATGCACAGTTATATATTACTGAATGCATATTATAGCATAGGCATACACTAGTGGAAAAAGGACTCAGAAAAACAGTTTGAGTTTCATATTAATTTAAATATATAAGATTGCATAAAATGTCAGGTGCATTTAATCATTTTTAAAGCGGAAATTAGCACAAAAGCAACCCATTGTTCTGGCTTTAGGCAGATTCTGCCTAACCCAATATACCACTGGGAAGTAATTCCTCATTCACCACCCTGTCTGTTAAATTCACCTGCAAATAAATGAGTGTTGCACTGCAGCCAGAGACTTGGCAAATTTATCCAATTTGGGACTGGAATTTCTCAACCTTCACCTCCATCTCTTTAATATTGAGGGCTGTGGCTTTAATACCTCCAGAAATCTCAAATGCAGCATGAGCTGAGCCCTAATCACTCAAGTAGGAAAGTGTCAGGCCACCTGTAGATCTGCACTAACACTGGTGCCTCACATTCAGGCTCACACTGCCTCTTACTTTTATTTTGTCTCTACATTACCTTTAGAAGTTGTTTTTTTATTATTATTATTATTATACTTTTTATAATAATGTTCCTTTTGCAGAGAGGTCAAGAAAATTAAACTGACTGCACCAAGCAAAATAGAATTAAGTAGCACCCCATTAAAATTTTGCAGGAAATCTTTCCAGGTGCTCACTGCTGCATTAAAAAAAGTAATTTCTAATTATTTTTTAAATAATCACTGGCCATTTCTATATCATCTCCTCTTGGCTTAAAGGTGCTGTCATGAAAATGGGGAGGTGTTTTTGATAGCACAGCTGCACAGGGAGAATGTTTTTTGGTTTCTTTTTAATGGGTGATGATGCACAGTTTCACTTTATCTTCTGGTCAGGTGGGTGAGCCATGAAGGGATGAATCCTTTCACTGAAATTCTCAGAGGGAACCTTAAAGTCCTGTGTCATTTTCTATCCCAACAACTCTCTCTTTCATTTAGGAAGCTGTGAAAGAGGATTTTCTTTTCCTGCTTAGAGAAAAAGAGAGGGGAAAAACAAACCAAAAAACTACTAAAGATTTAGCTTATTTCTTTTCCAACTAAATAAGCCTAAAACACACATAGGTTTCCCCACAGGGAAAGCTTCTGACTGATATGTTGAGTCAAGACAGCATCAAACTCTTCCAGCTGCCACAGCATTGCTGAAGTGCAGGTCCATCTGCCAAAAGGCAGGAGGTTATTGTGGCTGCTTCCAAAAAGCCTAGGAGCGATGGTTTGCTGATTAATTCAGTCCAGGGGCTTCTGAGATGACTTCCTTGAAAATTACATTTTTATACGTGACTTCCTTGGCTTACATTTGTGCAATGACCCTCTGCTTCTGTGGTGATGCCTTGAGATGCTACCCAGAACAGAGAATAGATGGTGTTAAAGGAATAAAGCAGGCATTTATTAAATATACCTGTTATTAAAGGTGTATTTATATACACCTTGGGCAGTACAAGAGCCTGGCTGTGGCTACACCCAAGAGGGATGGCAGGTCAGGAGTATTCACACTTTTATAGGTTTTGGTGCATTTCTATATCGGAGTCAATTGTCCAATTACAGCTTCAGGTTATGAAGCCCCATCCTCCCAGTTTGCTCTCTTCCATTCTTGTTGTTTATACTTTTTGGGCCTGAAGCTGCAACAGTGTCCTTGATTCTTGGGCTGGAAAAGGGTTGTTTTGTCTAACTAAACTGTGAAGAGAACTTGCTAACACTTTCTATGAAGTTCAGAGTTATGTACTAATGCAGTACAAAATCTGGAAAATAGGAAAGCTAAAACTGAAGGCATCAGTGGTCTGGGAGCAAATACTCCAGAAAAGCCTCAGAGCTGCCATTCTGACAGGGACACATGGACATCAGTGAGAGTGGCTGGGATTTCTCCCTGGCAGGCAGAGGCACTGGGCTAGTGGCCAAGTGACATGTATGAATCTCATTCAGGACAAAAAAAGCACATTCCACAGGAGGCACTGCAGGTCCCAGCCAGCCAGGACCAGGGATATTTCTTTCAGGATGGCCTGGCAACAATAATCTGCTTTAAAAGCCTCAGGGCAGCTGTGTGACCACTGGCACAAATCTCTTATCCCCTTCAGCAGAAATCACCATTAAAAAAAAAAAAAACAAACAACAAAAAAATAAACTTAATCGTTTCTGTATCTTCACACTCTAAGCTAAAGATTTTTGGGGTCAGAACAATACTCAGAATCAGATTCACCTCCTAGGCTGAACTGGTGAACAATTTATTGCCAATCCTGCCAAGGTTTGGGTTGAAAGTCAGCATTTTACTTAAGAAAAGTTGTATTTGCTTCCAGAAAGAGAAAAAAGTTTTTAATTAGAAAAAAAAAAAAAGGAAACCAGAATTGTAGTGACTACAAAAGTGAAAACTTGAAAGAATAAAAGAACAAAAATAATCTTCTAAATTTCACAAAGCTTTTAAAGTTAAAAACAGCATTCAAGCAGCATGCAGTAACTACCTAATTATGGTGGCCTGTCAATAAGAAACACGGAAGAAGAATAAATGTCTGTATTTTCCTCTAAAAAAAAAACATATATCTCACTGTTTTAGGGGGCAATTTCTCAATTGCAGTTAAAATCTAAAATTATGCTTTTGATCAATGGTCTAGGTAGATGAAAAATCTGGTCCACCCATTAAATAAGAAAGTTAATAAGAAGGGAGAACTGTCTCACAGTTCATGAAATAGTACAGCAAAGTATAATTTTTCAAGTCCTAGTAATTAGGTTGGCTATTGCACCATTACTGATATAATGTGAAGCTAATAAGCCAAGTAATTAGAATGCACTAGGTCAGAGTTTTCACCTTAATATGTGAAGGGTAAATGAGAATGAGGCATTCTAATATTTAGCATATGGCTAAAACGGTACAAAAGTAATAGAACTGAAATGCTACATTTTAGGGGGGAAATGTTCATCAAGTTGAAAGTTGTTTGTATTGACTTACATGCTGGGCCTAATGAAGGTCATTATGGAGATTTAATTGTGTTACAGATGCACCAGAGAGGTCTGGCTGGGTTTCTCCTCTCTGAATGACTTGCTGCATCCTGCTGCTATTGCCCAAGCTTCACTGGCTGAATTGCCTTTCTCACTCACAAGCCACTTACAGGCTGAATGCTGCACTAGAAAACACTAGAAAAAACAGACCCAAATTAGCCCATACCTCAGAAAACAGAAATGTGATATTCTTGAAAAGCAGGGGGGAAATACTTCCTTTCCTGGTGTTTCAGTTCATAACACTGCCAGACCCAATTCTTTTATTTTTTGAAAGAAATCTGAGTACAAGCCCCTCAGAGCCCATAAGTTCACCAGAAAATAGTGAAGTGCTCTTCTCAGCACCAAGGTCATTCCTCTCAGTAGTTTACAGGCACAAAACACCTGACTGCCTTTCTCCTCAGCCACAAATAGAAGAAACAGTGGGCATACAGTTTCAAAAGAGGCTTTGCTTTCAGTTCTTCAGGAAACAGTGACAAATTCCAAACAAATATGTAAAATGTAGAGATATTTAAAGAGCGCGTGTTATTAAAAGAACAAGCTGGGAGGTGGTTGCAGTTTTGTAGTGGTAATTATGCAAGATAACCTATCCTGCAGCACCACATTTTACCTTGAGGGTGCTAAAAGAGGAAATGAAGCAATTTCTTGCATGTGTTATGGGGCATGATGATGAGTCATGTTTGACTGGGACACCTTGGGCTGCCAAATGTGATGAAATAGCAAGTGCCATGTGACAGAGTTGAAACCTTTGCTTGACTCTGCTTTGCAGGGAAACCTCTCTTTTTAATCCCCTTTTGTCAGTATCAAAGGAAAATGTAGATCAGGAAATCAGTCTGCAGCAAATGTATGGAAAAGTTCAAGGAGTGAATGAAAGAAGTCAGTGGGAGAAGTAATTTGATTTCTTCTGGTAAAGCTGCACGAAAAATACTGCCTGCAAAAGATTCTGAATTAAGGTGGTTTGTCTTCAGCCTGCACGTTGTTTTAGCAATGGATGTTGTTGTGAGCAATGTAGAATGCTTAAAATATTAGGAAATGCACATTCCCCTTGAGGGGTAGGTGTGTAAAGTCCTGAGAAATCACTTCAGAAGCTGAAAGAGAAAATTAAACTGATGGGACAGTGCTTTCAGCACATTTGAAAGAGCACACTGAAAATGTAGGTCTGTCACAGATCCTCAATAAGGGTCTCTACCTAAGAACTTGATCCTGATGAGAATGGGAGTGAGAGTTTGTCTCCTCCCCATTCCCTTCTTACCAGTAATGGTACATGAAAAGCCAATATAACAGTGGGCTTATCCTTGGCAAGGGAAAAACTTTAACAAATGTCCTTCTGGTCTAGTCATAAGAGAAATTATATTTCAGATGGCAATTCGGACATTTACAGCGAACAAATAATAATAAAAGAGCCTAATTAATTGTTTCATCTTGTCCAAGGAACTGGTACAAAATAACTACATCAGTAACTAGAAGGCAGATATTTATATTGAGTATCAAACATAATGTAAATACCAACTATTCTAACCTTGACAAGTTTCAAAGACTGAAACTCTCTTATTCAGATTTTAGCATCTTATGGAAAGGGATGAGGTCCTTGCAGCACGGTCTGTGTCACACCAGTGCTCTGCAAGGGCAATGTGCCAGGTCCCCAAAAGATCCTTAGTGACCTCATTCAGGAGCTACTTGATCCTTCTTGGCTTCTACTTGTTTATATCCTGCTAAATAAAATGTCAATGAAGTGAATATAAATGAGCATAAAAGTGACTTATCATTGCCAGACTATGCTCTCAAATTATACTTCCTCAATAATTGCTTGACTGACGCATTTCAGCGTATATCTTTCATATCCGTACTAATTAATGAATTGGCACCTCAAGAGATTCAAATATATGCCTTTTCCTTCCCTGGAAATGATTTGTAACACTCCAGAGAAATTCCATGTAGTATTCCATCTAATATTTATATTTCATTAAAATACACTTTTTACTTTGGTAGCCATCCTTCAACTCCCACAGGTCTTGACTGTGTTCACAAAAGGGCCTGAATAATTCACGGCTCATTTACACAGCAATGTCACTGTTGTTTCTCTTGCATGCCCTGTTCACCAGAGCCTGGACTTAGGTTCACTTCTTCCCAGGCACAAGCTTTGCAACTCTTTAGTGAGCAGTGCTTAGCCTGGAAGAAGGAGGCTGAGGGAGTTGGGTGACTCAGGGAGGAATTTTTTTTTTTTTTGTATTTTTTTTTTTTGCTAATTGTTTCACGAGGTAGTGGAGGGACTTGGGTTTTTGAATGATGGAGATCAAGGAGCTTCTCTCTTCCAATTGCTTCTCTAAAGAGTTCTGTGATAAGGTACTCAGGCAGCCATTTTCTACTTTTTCTTTTTTTCAATCAGTGAGATGCTTCAAGCTGATAAAGGACTGAAAAGTGTTCAGATTTTATCTATTCATCCACTTCTTTTCCTCCTGCTAGCCCATGACCCATGCAAGGGAGAAAAGTGATGCAGAATATGATACTGAAGCTGGTTAAAAACTTGCCCTTCTAGCCCAGAGTAAAGTTAATTTTCATCAAATTACAAGTCTCTGTCACAGATGCAGGTGTGAATGTCACCAGAAGACATGCATTGTCAGTTTTTATTTCGTCATGCACTGAAATCAGAAGGCAATTATTCATGCTTAATATCTGCACTTTAAATAGCTTTAAAGATGTTGAAGTAAGTGTCCATTTAAATAAAAAAGGGGAAATAAAGTTTAAATTCCAGCAGGTTTCAGAGGATAAGATGAGGGGAAATATCACACTAATAAAGACCTGCCATAAAATGGAAAAGTAATTTTTTGTTTTAAATCTCTTCAGGTTTTCAGCAGAGCTCACCTCTGCTTTGGTTCTTTCACAGAATTATGATCTGTGCCTGAACCACAGTGAAGACTGCTGTCTAAATCAGAGATGTGTGTTGTTTTAAAACAATAAACGATCACCAGTGCCCAGTTTTAATTTCCAAGAAGGAGATGGGCAATTTATATTTGCAGAAAGCAAAAGGACCAAGTAGATCTCCTTTATTTTGTGTTGTGTGGGGAAACATAGCGTTTTTAAAAATTAGAACATTGTAGGTCGCCAATGGAACAAAAATCAGACCTATTAGTATTGCTTAGGGGATCCTTTTTTGGAGGGTTGATGTGTTGGGGGGGGTTTAAGTGAATGTAGCAGGGATGAAGCTCTAGAGGAGCATGAGCTCACTGCCCTGTGCTTGAAATCATGCTTTTTGGATGCTTCTCTGAACCTCTCAAGACTCCCAAATCAGAGCATAAATCTCCTAGGGCAAGTCTTCCTGCAGGAAGTTTATTTTTTAGGTCCTGAGGGAAAGTGAGAACAGAAGGGGCAGTAAAGAGTTGTCTGAAGCATTACTAAGATTGCTTCTGGGATGTTGTGGTCCCCAGTTCCAGTCAGAGCATGCTTGTTGTTGGGAGCAGGGACTTGGCCACCCTTTGTAGTGCTGCCACTTTGCACCTGGATTAATGGTGAGGGCACTAAACAGCTCAGGATGGAGGATGGAGCTGCCTCCTCCCTGTTCTGGAAATCACTAAGGCAAACATTTCTGCACTAAGAAAAAATGTCAGAACCTTCTACAGTTAATTGAGAAGAGTCTTATTCCTGCCACTAATTCTTATTTAAAATTTTATTGCCACAGCTCAGATGAAAGATAGAAGTTTGACATATGCAGGCCATAAACCCCTGACAGCTGATTGTCAGCTGAGCTTAAACCATGACTTTTAGAATGACAGGTAGGGAGAGGCTTTAAAAACTTGACCTGTCTTAAGCACATCAGCATGTGCCACCAGATGCAGATTAATAAATACCCTTTGCTGTGAGCACATACAAAGGGGCTGTTCAAGTCTAAGAAGTTGCCATATGGCACAGCCAGTGCACCTGTGGTGCTGCAAGGAATGATGGATCGAGTGCTCTAGCAGTTAAATGGTGTCATCTGTTATGTGGATGGCAGTGGGGAGAGACCAACGTGGCAGCTTGGGAACACATCTCCTCCAAAGGCTTTAAATAATGCACTGAGATTTGGGGAATCCTGCCCAGGAGCTGAGCCCTCTCTGGGGATGATGCAGGGCTCAGGGCAGTGAGGAGCAGCAGTGTCCCAGACTGAGGGGATAAATGCACTGCATGGAGCAGCCCCTCCCTGGGAGCAGGGAGCTCCTGCAGACGTGTCCCTGCCAGGATGGGGTCGGACTGGCAGGTATAGATGGTGCCAATGTCCGTGGTGTGGCTGGAGGAGCGCCCATTTCCATCCTGGGGAAACATTCTCTGGAGATAGTCTGGAATATTCAGGGCTGGAGTCAGTTTTGGCAGTGCCATATTATTATAAGGGACCCCAAATGGATATGACAGAGGACTGTCATACCAATTTAGATTCAGCAGGAGGGGGGGGGACCTTGCATCTACCTGAGCTGATCTCCAGCCCAGAGTGTCAGGTGGGAACCTCAACTGGAAGATGTGCCTTGGAGCGTGTGTGCTAAATAATCCCACTGCTGAGCAGCTGTGAACTATTCCTGCTAGAGAGCTGCTCTTTGGTGCAGGAGTTTCTGGGAGCAGCCCTCACTGCCTGACTGGGAAACTGCTCAGCAAAAATGAAATTACTGGCTTTAGCTGTGAGATGTCAAAATGAATGAGTAAGTCAATTGCTGTGGATCAACAGATAAATGAACACTACTTTAAAAAAACCCAAAATGGCAACACACAAACCTGCACTACTGACTGCATTGTAATAGCTCACTACTGTATTTTTGGTTTAGACCACACAAGATACGTGAAACATGCCAACAAAATTCTGTTTCCTGATAAAAGCACAGATTTTCGGTGGTTTTATGCATGCAGAATGCTCTTCCCTGAATAAGCTGTTTTGTAGCATGAGTAAGAGCAAGTAGCAGAATCTGCCTCTGTCTGATTTTCCTTGGCCAGAATACACAAGAGAAACAAATGGGAAACAACACAGAGCAAAAGACCTTAAAAATAGATCCTACTTGATATGGAGAGCATTCACGTGAAATTACAGAGGGAGAAACTGAATGAGCAGTGTTGTCAGGTAGAACGATTCCATAATTGAAGAAAAATGTGAGTGAAACCAGTACAAAGTAAAGGTTCAGCAAATAGAGGAAACAGTCACGAGCATCCTAGGTGGGTGACAGCAAGCTGAGCCTCACTGCTCCAGGTGACCTGAGGAGAGGAGAGGGCGTGTCCTGCACCTCAGGAGACATTTACTGCTCTGGGGTCTGTGCAGCTGAGCACGTTTATTGATAGCTGCCACAATACAGCACAAAATAGTGTGAGGAAAGGTTCCTGGGTGGCTTTGCATCCCTGTAAAATCCTAAGAAATAGAGCACAGTCACACTCAGGGAGGTAAGCAGCAAGGGTCTGCCCACACACAAAGGCACTAAGCAGCAGCAGGGAATCATCATGAATCACAAAAAAGGGTACAGCAGACCCACTTATGGGAAGCAGCAACTTCTTTGGAAATGGCTGATATGCCTGCAAAAACCCCATAGAGATATGGCTGATCTCTCTGGGATGCATTAATCAACAAGGTAGGAAGCCAGGAAGGTTTTGAGAGTGAGAATGGATTTTCCAGCTTCTCTTTAACAGGGGAGTAAGTGACCAGGGGCTTTTTGGCAGGTTATTCCTATGCCTCTACCCTGCTGCCTGACCTCTGCCTCTGTGCAGATCCCCTGCCTGGTAGAGGCTGGCCAGTGGGAAGGTTTGCAGATGTGGTATTTTTTACATCAAATGGCAGAGATGGCAGAGGCCATCCAGGTATGCCTATGGAATCACACCATTGTGGCATTGCCAGGCCCTGGAGCTGGCTCCAGAGGTTGTGTCTTTAGCAGCAATAAATGGGTGCTAGTGACAACACGAGTGATTAAAGACTTCACCCTCATTCTCTGCCTTCACAGCTCTGATTTGACAATTGTCTCCTTTTTGCATGGTCTGAAGGCTCCTGCTCCGTGGAGATTTCTGACTTTGGACTCTTAGTCACAGCCATTAAAGGATAGATTTGTCCTCTGGTCATTGATAAGAGCAAATACTTCCTTTTAATTGAAAAACACTTTGTGAACTGATCATTTTCTGGGCAAACATCAAGAAAAGGGTTGGCACAAGTCACCCTGAGGGCTGTAATTGCCTGAGGCATTTCGTTTGTGTTCTCTTCACCCTTCTCCAGATTTTCTTTTCTCCTTTTGTGTTGTGGAAGACCCAAAACCACAGCAGGGAAAACTGAGTAACCATTGGTTTTCATGGCAAAGCTACTCAACAGAGTTGCTGTCAAATCATAAAGGGAAAAGTAGGGCATATTTCCCTTCATCTTTTATAGTTATAAGCTGAATTATGAATAAGAATGATCAGTAAAACATCTGTGATTGTTAAATCAGTCCTAACGGTAATAGGATTTATTTTCCTCCTTTCATGTGGGTGAATTTTTATTCTGATACCCTTAAAAGCATGAGACTATAAGCCTGCTCCTGGTTCTTGCTCACTTTGCTGAGGGAGGAGTGGGCTGGAGCAGGGGTCTGTGCCAATCTTCCAAAACACCTTCTCGTGTCACAGCAGCTCTTTGAGGCATCCTAAAGATGTCCTGCACAAAGTCAGGATGCAATTAAAACTCTGTGAAGCTCTTTTTGTGAGATCTCACCCGTCTCAGATTAGACAATAGCTAAAATGTTCACCTGGGAGAGTCACATTAAAGTTTCCTTTCAGAAGCAAAATGGAGACTTTAATAGAGTGGGGATGATTCCCAGGTGCCCAGAAAACACCTGAACCATCAATTATCCTTTCTGTTTTTTTACTGATCAGAAACTTTGTTTCAGATCCAAGAAAAGCCATCCTTCAAAACTGATGTGTGTGTTCCCAGATGAATTTCTGGTAGTAAGGAATTAACATTTTCTGAAAACACTCAGGCACTTGTGCACATTCTGAGTAATGTGATTGTTTTCTGATCAGGACAAGCATTTTACAGGGTTTGTGTTTGTGGTGCACAGGCCAACGTTTTCTCCTTGTTGTCCATTCTTTGACTGATTTCAGCCTTTCATTTTTTACTTTGTTTTAGAATGGATAAAAAAAATAAAGTGGAGATGTGCTAAATTTCTGCATTTTTAGATTACTCCAAGCAATGCTTGATCTAAACAGCATTTACTATTATTACTATTTTGAATATGCCAGGTAGAGTTGTAATATTTCCAGAATTTTTTTAAGTATTAAAAGATTTTTTTCATGGATTGTTTCATTCAGAATATTCCATTTAATTATCAGAAAAATTGAGATGCCTTGAATAGTTACTTGTTTAGCAAATACTAGTTCCTTTCTTTAGCATGGTGATTTAGCCAGTATTCATCCAGACTGTTACAACCCTAAGAGTAAGAAATGCATTAGTCATTATTTTGTTGGTGCCTAAAATGTAGTGCTCTCTGCATTCAAGAATTAAATACAGATTATTTATTGTTAACTAATAAAAGATATGTTATTCAAGAAATGGAGCTTTAGTGGTACTTGCCAAATGTCAAAGGATTTGTGTAATTTAAGTGTTGATACTACACAAGTTAAAATATCTGGCTTTTTAACAAAAAAAACCCCAAAACTTTAGCTACAGGAATTGTAATTTCCTGATACTGACAACTTTGGAACTTTTCCTTGTGGAAGATTTTCAGGCAGTGCCATGTAGTAGTAACAGCACGGTTTTCAGTATCACTCTAAAAGTTGGAGAGACCAAATCTCACTATTATTTCCTTTTGTTTTCTCCTCAACTTTCCAACCTTTACATTGGCAGCCCTTACCAACTTGTGAGAATCTGAACTTTGTTCATGTGGCCATTCACAGACCTGCGGCTCCAATGCCACCACGCCCAGATCAGTGAACTCACCAGTGGCACCGGGGCTTTGCAAACCAAAGGGGAGCAAACACAGCCCACGGGGGAATATTTTCTAATGGGCATTGCAAACCAGATGGGAAGGATGCCATGGCAGTAGGTCTGGTGGCCCATCACCTCTTGAACACATCTTCACACACACAGTCCCTCCCTGGGTCCCCGTTCAGCCTCAGCTGTCACACACTTGCACGTTTTTGCTGGAAGGACAGCAACCAAATGGAACATTTTCTCTATAAACACTTCAGTAACTCCCAACTGCCTTTCAGATTTCAAGTCTTTTAACTTGCAGGTGCTGAAACACAGGGCTGGAAATAGGACCAGGATAATGCAGGAGCACCTCCAAGTGTGTGAGCTTTGGGCAGGCTCTGTTGACAAGCCTGCAGAAAGTCTCACACCTGACAAGATGTGCCAAACTCAAGCTACTCAAGCTGCTGACACATGTATGTCCTCACAGCCCTATAATGAGCCCTATAATGTCCTCCAACCCTTGATGAGTCCAGCTTTGGATCAAGATTGTTATGAGGAATTGTAGTAATCAGGTAAAATAAAATAAGATGTATTGAACAGCAAAGGGGCAGTAACATGTACATTCATAAGAGTACACAGAAAGCAGGGGATTTTAGTGTGGCTAAAATAGTTTGGCACCATGGTCAAGAAACAAATCAGAAGGGAGAGCACCAAACACCACCTAATGGCTTCAGTAGTCAAGGTTGAGTTTTTCTAAGCCACTTTTCTCAGGCTCATTAATGAACAAAAGTAAATTTATTCATGCCATTCTGTCTTGCATAGTCTATCACTTTCATATTTAAACAGTGACTTCCATATATGTGTTTGTATTTACTAGGAACAGAGGTGATGAGCAGAAACCTGATAGTCTTTTATTATTAGGGCTTCTTGAAGTTCAAGCTTTTAAATCATATGCAAAAAAATATTAAAATAATACTATCAAAGGCTCCGTCTTTCGGAGATTCAGTTCATAAATATGCACTTTGATGGAGGAAATGCAGACCCTTTTATGCAGTATGAATGTCATCAAGGAGATATTCTCATGCTAATTATTACAGACAATTCATGGCTGAACAGCTCTCAGATAATGTAAGAAATGGCCGGGGCTTATTTCCACATTCTTCTATTCTTCTCCTAAAGCTCTTGTTAACCACTTTTTCACTATCTCTGCTATTCCATTTGCAATTTGCCATCTCTGGGGAGAGTCTGTAGTTTGGAAATAGTTGCTGGGGATGGTGCCAATGGCCCAGAGCAGGCCCAGGTGGGACCTGCCCAGCCTGGGCTAGAGCCCAGCTTCAGCTCAGCTCTTCCCCAGCTGCCCTGGGGAGTGCAAGCCTTTCTGCAAGCACCCTGTTTGTGCTGCTGCCCTGCAAGGGACAGGTGTGTGTGCTGTGTCTGCCCTGCACTCAGCCCAGGTGACAGCACAGCCATCCATCTCACCCATGGTGGTCCCTCTGTAAGCAGCAGCTGCTGCTGTAAGAGCATGGAACATCCGTCAGGTTTTGACAAGAGATGGACACAAGAAATGCATGATGAAATCAGAGCATTTGATTGTGATGACCCAACTTATTTTCATGACCTTTCCTATTGGCATCTCTACACCATTAATGAGGTAACATCCCAGCAGCCTGTAGAGAAGCTGGGAAAACCATCAGGCCCTTGCTGAAAGCTGAATTTTACACTTGTAGCAGTAGTTGTGAGCATATCGGCCGGGAAGAGATGGAAAAAATAAACAAGTGAGGGAAAAACAGCTTAAGGCAGAACAAGTTTAATATGTTTTTTCCTTTTGCACTGGAGTGAAGGGGGAGAAGTGTGTGCCAAATTTGAAGTTGACTGCCGACGGCCATTACTTATGTAAGTAAGTTTGGCTTGCCAGCCCAGTGCACAGGGCTGACTGACCTTGGCTGCCGTATGTCAGAATTATTCTCCTACAAACCCAGTATTCTCTGGCAGTTTCTGCAGTGCTCTGAATGCAGGCAGGCTTGTCAGCTTGTAGAAAACCTACTTCCTATTTTTTCCCCCCATCCTTTCAAGAAGCAAGGGAAAATTTATGCTGGAGTCTGGGAGTTTTTTAAGAGCCCAGAATTCCTCCCATGTTAAAGTAGGGGGGGGGAATCTTTCAGTTTGCTGTCCTGGGCAGTAGTGGAGCTGGGTAGCCTATAGAAAATGCTGTATAGTATTTTCTATAGTATATATTGTATAGCATGAAAGCAAGGAGGATGCTGGAATAAATTAGTTGAGGTAGTAAAGGGGGAATAACTGAGATTGACCATCCTGCCAAGGCTGTGTTGTTTGCATTTCCTCTGGGTGGGTGCAGACTCTACTGTCTGTGCCATTTTCCTGTCAGTGCAGATTCCAGAGAGGACTCAAGGGGGAGAGCTGAAATGTGCATAAGTGTGAACCAGAAAATGTCAGGTTTCCAGGTCAGGGAACTTGCACAAAACTAAAAGAGAGGTGAGGGTGGGGAGGAAGTCCCCTTTTATCTGCAAAAGAGCATGTGCATTATTTGGCAGCTGAACCAGGGATTAATTATAGCAGCACCACATGGAATGATGCTGAGATCTGTCAGGATTTTACTACCCTGGGTGTGAGCACAACCAAGCTGGTAGAATCCCACTTTTTGGATCAGATCACAGTTGGGTTTCATTTGGGAAACCTGCATCCTAGGACACAGGTGTCTCCCATAGCCCATAAAAATGATCTGGGTTCACTGCAGCTCTGCAGAGATAGGAGTCACAGGGATGTGCTCCAGATTTGTTTTTTACAGGGATGAATCACAAATCAGAAAATAAGTAGGGTAACCTAAAAAGCTCAGGTGGAGATTTGTCAGATGGATTTCCAGAGATCCTTACAAGTGATCTTGGAAAGATCATGGGACCACCTTGGGGTGGCTGTGTCCCAGCACTCAGCAGGGCAGTGCCATGTGAGCATTTCCCTCCGGACACCCCAGGCAGCTGACTGTCATCTCAACCTGGGCTGGCAGACTCCTTGGGCAGGGCTTTCAGATCACTTTTAGCTAAATCAGTAGTTAAGTCTGGGTCTAAGGTACTAATACTGAGCAGTACTCTATTACTCTTTGTGGCTGGGGTATGCTTTGTGCATCCAAATAAAAGTGAAGCTCATATGAATTTGCCCAATCTTGCTCTTTCCACCTGCTGCCAGGGTCCTTGAGGTTGGTGTGGCCAAGTCACACAACAGAAAGGCAGGGTATAAGGGAATTGGGGGTCTGTATAAATATATATATATATAATTTTAAACAGCCTTCCTGTTTAAAGGGAAGGAAAGAAGGAAAACTTCTTGATGTTCAAATTTATGTGATTGCGGGTGTACTCCAGGCAGGAACAATATTTTTTTATTTAAGGCGGGTCAATTTAGTTTAAATGTGGATAAAAATATTTCCATTCTATACTTTCATATTTTCAGAAAAGATGTATTTTAACCATCCCTCTTTCTATGTCCAGTAGTGACTCGGGCATCTAATCCTGTATGGATAAATTTTTAATTTGAAGTGTGATCCTGCTATCATTGCTACTTCATCCATCCCTTAGGCACCTTGGATGTACCCCTGTGAGGGATCAGACCTGCCTTTTGTAAGTTAATCTGGCAGGCTGTTAGTTTGACATCCTACTGACTGTCGTGGGTATAGCCAGGAGTTTCCAAACACAAACACCCCATAACCAAAGTGGTACCATCAGTTCTCTCATCCCTCTTAAGCCTTTCAGCTCTCAGCTCTTCTTTGTCACAAGAAAACCTTTAAAAAGACCACTCCTGAGACACAAATCAGACTTCTCTGGTTTTGCTACTCATGAATATTTAGGGTTTGGGCTTGGTTTAATTTTTTGCTTTTTTTCTGGAATGGTTCTGCTTTTTCACCAGCTGTAGTGTAAGTTCTAGGAGAAGCAGGCAACATAGGATATTAAAGGAGAATTTTAGGTCCATGCTTTTCCATACTCTGATCCTTGTCAGCAGGTGCCCAGGGAGAGATTTTCCAGCAGCACTCTGGAGAAGGAAGAGCTGGCTGAGACCTCCCAGGAAAATTAGGGCTGCAGGGCTTGACCTCACTATCTGAGCAGAAGCAGCTAAGGGAGAGCAAATGGACTTGCTCAAAATCAGAAGCAAATCTCTGCATTTGTGTGACAGTCATAAGGGGGTGCCATATGAGAGGGTGATACCACCTTCTTTTTAAACTAAAACTTTTTAATTTTCCTTAAAAAAAAAAAAAAAGAATTGTGCTTTTCATTCAGCATTCTATAAGCTTCTACCTCTTTTGTATCTTAATAAAGAAAGCGAAGCTGAGCTGAAGTTTTTAATATATTAAATCAGAAACCTAGACTGGAATGAAAGATAAGAATCCAATAACACCAGAAAGACACACAGAATAGAATCGGTTATAAAAGATTTATGCACCAGGATTAGGAGGTTAAAAAGGCAAAAACTTTAATGTTCACTCATGCAAGAATGTCAAGTCACTGGTCTAAATAAGGAATTTGACAGTAATAAGGTTTTAAAAGTGGGTATTTTCAGGTAGTGCTATCTCCTATAATAAATAGAGGTCATAAAACTTTGATCTAAGTATATTCCTCAGACATTCATGGCTAAGGTGGTTACTATCTGAACTTTGAAAATGTGTTTTATAACCTCTTTTAATAAACAGCTATTAATACAAGGCATATTTATATGCCTTGGTGAGGCTTCCTAGACTTGCTTTTCCTTATCTGTATCTCTGCAGTCCTCCTGTAATGGCAGACGGTGCCAGTCTTCTGAAGGATTTGCTGCAGGGATAAACCTCATTTACTTTCCACCTAGGGTGAAAAGCATCAATTGCCCTGGAAGTTTGACGAGGGAGGAATTTCTGAGTGCTGATGAAGCACACCTGTCCCTGAGTTACTTGGGATGGAACTTTCCATTCAGGGTAGCACACGGGATACGTCAGGAAAGCAGTTCTTTAACTTGGCAGAAAATGAAGTCTTCTCCCTGCTAGCATACGTTTACATTTATTTTGAACACTGAAGAGCTGAACAACATCCGTAGGTCAAAAATAGTGTTGAGGATCCTGCCCTTCCAACTAAATCTAGCTGCTGAATCAGAGGGTTGAAGATGAGACTTACAAACTACACTAGAGCAAGCAGGGCATGACAGGTACATTAGACCACTGCTTAAAATCCCTCATTGCCGTTTCTAAAAATGTCAGGTCAGGCTATAAATCCAAAAGGAACGACTCTATAATAATTTTCACTCCAGCCTCTCAGAGAAATGTGTGAAGCTTGGCAGTCTCTTTTCAGAAGGTGGTTTGGAGCAGACACAGTTTAGGGGCTGCAGCCAGAAATGCATCCGCAGCTGCACCAGGTGCTGCTCCGCCCGCTTGCCCCGGCTGGGACAGGGACGGGGACAGGCAGCGCTGCTGGGGCCAGCTGGAGCGGCGGAAAAGGGACCAGGGCCGCAGCCAGGCACTCCTGGGAGCGCAGTGGCCACATCTGAGCCTTTCTGCTCCGTCTGACCACGTTGCGCGGGGCCGCAGTGACATCTCACGGCTGCGGGCCAGCACTGCACCGGCCCGGGCCACCGGCATCGCCTCCGCCCCTCCCGCTCCTTCTGAGGCTCACTCACACCACGCTGATTTTTTGGAAGAGCCTCCCACAGTCCCTAGAGCTCCCTTCAGAGAGGGTGACACAGTGCTGGTCACCCCGGGAGCGGTGCAGCATCCCACTGCATCCCAACTCATCCCAGCGCATCCCACCCGTGGCATCCCCGGGTACCAGGCGTGACCAACCCCGTGCCCCCGCCCTGTTCTTCAGCGTTTCTCCAGCTCCATCAGCTGTTCACTGCTCTCGCTGCACAGGAGCAGCGTTTTTCCTGGCTAGCAGCAGGAAGGAGGCAGGGGGGCTGCGCTACGGCGCTGGCAGGGCTCTAACTGAAATGCTCCTCGCTGGCTTGTACGGAGAGTTGAGAGAAAGAGAGACAAAAATAGTCAGTTCTGTTTGAAAAATGTTCAAAGCTCAAGGTTTTTTACAAAAGCTCGGGAAACTCTTCTGGGAGTACAAGCTAGTTAGTCATTAAATTGGTAGTTTATTTCTTTCTGAGAGAGAGAGAGAGAGAGGAGAGAGGGGGGAGCACCCAGGGAACACGTAGGAGTTAAAAGAGCACTCCTGTTATTCACCATGCAGCCAGGAGCAGAAAATAGAGAGGCAATTAGAAGGTCAGAACCAATAATAATGCACTGGCAACCTGCAGAAGCTGCAGAGCCCGTGTTTGTTCTCCTGGTATTTTTACTGCAAACCATCATTAAAGCTGTGTGACACCACCAGTTCTCACACCACAATTATTTGCATGCGAATTCGACGTCTTCAATGGGAAGACAGATTATATCTTTGTTAATTTTGGTCCGCAGCAAATTGTCACCATTTTCTTAAGAAAACACTGCTTTTCATGATGAAATTATTGAGTGCCAACAGAGGGGTCTTTTTCAAGAATTTAGCCCAGACAAGCAGACAGAATCATGCTTTTATTATTTACTTCCATGGTATAATCAGCTTTTCATTGAAGATGACAGCTTTCAGCCAAGAAAGTCCAATGTGGTTTGTTTTTTTTTTTCCTCAGGGAAACAAGACAAACAAGGAAGAAAAAAAAATGTTGAGCCTTTCGGGGGCAGAAAAAAAAATCTGTTGGTTTTGCTCTTCTCCTTGTGCATATACAAAAATGTACTCACATATATGCACTCCAAATTTCACACAGGGAGCTGTGGCTTCACTGAGAGCAAAACCCTGTGCACAGTTACCAAGCAGGTCTAAAGCAATGATCAGAAAAGACCCTTCAGGACTTGAAATGGAAACACAGAATGGATGGAGGCAGAATAGCTGTTGGTTTTCTGCCTTATTACTCAGGTGCTCTGATCCTCACAGCCTTCCTTCTCAGGCTTGAAATGAAGGCAGCATGTGGGGAAGGAGCTGTGCTGTATTATTTATCCTTTCCCCTGTCTGGGGTAGCCCCCAGCAGGGCTGTGTGCTCCCAGCTCCATGGAGATGAGGGGCTTTGGGCACAGGCAGGGGCTCTGTGTGGCAGCCAGGGCATGTGAGCCCGTGCCCTGTAAAGCTCCAAAAGCAGCAGAGTGCTTTTGTGCTTTCTGGGTGGCCAGCACAAGGCACCTTTTCCTGAAAAACAGTCAAGCTTGTAATTTCTGTGTAATGTCTAGGAAGTCTGTGCTTTGCTTAGGTTTGGAGCTGAAGCTTGTGGCTCAGGATCATGGTTAAACACACAATTGTGATGAATTGTTCAAGGACAGGTTCCTAAACCAACCCTTCCTTACAAATAGTGCCCTGAAACAAAACGTGTCACTTTCCAAGAGCTGAAATGAAAAAGGCCTTTGCTTTCCCTTCCTTGCTGTGTCCTCAGGGTTTTTCCTATGTGCTAATTATAAATTGACTTTTCTTGCTACACTTGGGAAGTGAGTGCCCCTTTTACAAACCTTATGCCTCCCAGCTCTCCTCTACCTGCCCAAAAATCAGAAACCTCTGTTTCTCATGCTTGGCCCTTCCATAGGGCACCCAAATTTTAAGCCCCCTGGATTGGGCCCCAAGTTGGAAGCCTCTGGCCTTTGTCTGAGGCCATGGGAAGTGTTGGTGTCAGTGAGAATCAACTGCTGGGAGCCTTTGCTTCCTCTCTCCAGATCCTTTGTGTTCTTTTTTTATCAAACCAGACAGGAAGGCATCGATCTCACATGTACTCTTTAAGTGGAAGATGGAAAAATATTAATGTTTCTTTGTCTTCATGTTTGAAAGTGGAACCTTTTAAAGAAATGAGTCCTCACCAGGAAGAAATGTTTTTCTTAACTGCATAGCAACAAGCTATATCTGCAATTATTTATATCGAGTATGAAATTCCCCCAGTGCTTCATTTATTCAAAGCTATATTTTTACTTGGTTTTGTTTTCACAGATGGCTAAGCTAAGATGCTGTCTTGGGCTTAAATATCTACACAAACTTTGGCAGTCCCCACCAACAAACAAAAATAGATGAAAAAAAAAGCAGAGCAGAAAAAATGCAGTTCAACTTGCAAAGCCCTCCAAAGAGCATAGCAATATTTTTAACTAATTTAAAACTGTGATTATCTACTGAGGAATTTAATGTAATTGTGTCATTGCAACATTGTATCAAAACAGCCTCTATGGGAACCACTGGATGTCAAATGAAAATTATAAGTGGAATTTTTTTATTTCGTTTTTATAATGCCTTCACAAAAGCCACAGGTTTCTAATTTGATTCCAGCACTTGTTCTGAGTGTTTTGCTCAAGGAAAGTTTGCTGCTATTCAGGAAAAGCAAGTTGAGTACTTGCAACCAGAACGTAGATGCTCAGCCAACACTGAAATTCAATTCCAATGTTTTCTCTGTCCTGTTTCAGAGTGAAAAGGTGTGGTTTGCTTTTGTCCTCTTCCAGGGTGAAAAGGTGAGGTTTGCTTTGGTTGTTGGTTTTGTTTTGTCTTTTGCCTAGTTTCACAAAGCAGTGCCCATGGGGGTGCGCTGCCCTCACACGGGAGTGATGGATGTGGGCACATGCTCCCACCTCCATCCTCACCAGGAAATGACTGCTTTCATATCTAGCCCAAATTAGAGCCCACTCACTTCTCACTGCATTTGCTCTTTACTATGTTATTAAAACTAACTGCAATTTCCAGGCATTTCTAAAGAGGGATTTTTGTTTTGATGTCCTTTTGCATTTGAGGGCCATAGTTTAGTCAACCTCCCTCCAGAGCAAGTACCACCTTCCTTTGTCAACAGCCCCCCTTGCTTCAGCAGCAATGTTTTCTCCTTCTGCTTTTTACCCTGTGTGGGGTATTTGGATGTTGGGCACTGCCTCAGCTGCCTAGAGACACCTTTTTCTGGGGCAAACCCAGCTGGCTACCAATGCACAGTATTGTTTAAGAGCAATGAATAAACAGGACAGGTTTGTCCCAGCCCAGGGACCTACAGAGATTTCAGAGCAGTAGCATAGGGTCATGGTCATTTGCTGTCTCTATAGGGCACCTAGATATTGAGGAGGAGTGTTTCATCAGATGAGAGGCTGTTTCTTCATCTGGTCTTGTCACCAACCTTCATTTTTAATGCAACATATTTGAGCCCTGGAAAAAATTCTTCTTACATTGACATGAACAAGCAGAGTGTCCTGATGTACCGAGTGTGACAGACACTCCCTGTGGTGTGTGGGTCACTTTGACTTGGCTGCCTAAAGGTACTGAGAAATCTGCTTTTCCCCTCTCTGTCTCAGTTTCCTGATTCCAGTATAAGATTGGATTGGGGCTCCTTAGAAATCTTCCAAAGGGGTGAAGACGACTTCTGTGGAGGAGGCAGTAGAAAATTACCAATTCAAAGCCGTGTTCACCATTTAAAGTAAAACATTTGGGATGCTGTAACTTCCATGAAGGTCTCACAAATGAGTTCCCATCCTGTCTAGCACAACCTCTGTGCCAGTGCTGTAGCACTCATCAGTCAGCACAAGAGTGGCTGCCACAATCAGAAACAATTACTCACTCTATTGCAGCTCCAAACACAGAGAATAATGAATACTTTTCACCAGCTTCTGCCACTTTATGTTTTCATATCAACCAGTCAATCAGACTGTATAAAACAGCATGTGTCTGTTCATTAGGAGGAGAAAAAGTTGATTGGTACCAGAAGATGACTGCAGAGTGATTTAATTGTAGCCCTTTGGCACATCTGTGTTAGATATATTAGGCACTTAGACACTCCACACTGACAGCAACAATGGGAATTATATTGGAATAATATGATTTTTAAAGCTGAACTTACACACACACACACAAACCAAACCAAAACCAACTTTTTTGATCTCTCTGATTAAGTATTCCAGGTAATTTAACATCATCAGTTAGTCTTTCTTCTAAATCAGGCTGAAAGTTGTTGACTCCCCTCTGCAGCACAAGCTAGCTGATCTATAAATAAGGAATACGTTCTTACAAAGAGAGTGTTCCTATTGAGTGGCAAGATGTATTGCCACTGTTTCATCACACTTGATCATTATACGCTCCTCTCCTGCCAGAATTTTTTATTCATTGCCAAATTAGAGACTTGCAAAGTTTGCAAAGACATCCCTGCCCAGTCCGTGGCTGGAGGGAAGTTGTCTCCTGCCAGAAGCAAGGTACACCTGAGGGAAATTACTGGCAATGAGCCCTCATTTTACTGCTAAAGTCTGTCATCTGAGAGACACCCTGGAATTTCTTAACTCTTTCTAAGAGTATTTTCACCATTCCTGTCTTCTGGAAAGTGTGAAAGTATAGCCATGAGAGGAAAGTTTTCTGGAAAGGTAAATTATGGACTGCCATTTCTTAAGGAATTATAATCAACAGTCTCCTATTCAAACAGAAAAGAAAGGCAAATACTGCTGAGCGAGAATGATTGATGATCTTAATGGCATTTTAGCTATTTAAATCCCAGAGACAGCCCACCTGGGAAGCAGCTGCAGAGTGGCTGATCTGCAAAGGGCAGAGGCTCAGGGCTCTGCTCTGGAGGTGCCTCAGCATCGAGCAGTGCAGCTCTGGTAACCTGCAGCTCAGCCTTCAGCCAGCATTGCTTCTTGCAGGAAGCTTCAGCAGGGCCCCTAAATTTGGCTGCTTCCATACTCTCCTTTCACCAGCCTCTGTGCCTTACTGAAGGTTTCTGAATCCATAAGGTCTCTGCTGAAACCCAGCACTCCTGACAGATGGGGGCATTTCAGTTGTCGTTTTGAGAAGAAATCCCACATTCCTCTAATGCCAAAAGTCAAACAAAGGTAATATATCACTTACTGTATTTCAAAAATATAAATTTATAATCCAGTTTCAGTATTATTGAAACTTCCTGATGAGTGTCCACATTTTCCCTTATTAGTTCAAAGCCAGACCAAACTGGGATGCTGGAAACACTCAGCAAGGTGCAGGAGATTTGTCCAGCCGCTGTCTCTCTAAGAATCACGGGCAGCCCAGAGCAGAGGGCAGCTCCTCCCACACTCCTGCCCAGGTGCTGCATGGAGAACCCTGCCCCGTCCTTGCTGTGGCTCAGGTGCTCACATACTGCAGCATTTTCCTCCATGAGCAGAGGGCTTGGGGAGCATAAACCCTGGGGGACTATGAAGTGTTACAACCCTTAGAGCAAGAGGAAAATGAGACCCAGACTGCCCTGGGAAACCAAGTGGCTGCCTGCCACCCCCAGAACAGACCACGGTGTCTGGCTGTCTGTGAGCATTGAGCCATGTGTGTTAAGGAGCCAGCAAGCTTTCAAATCCTCTCCTAACAATCCCGAAAGTATCATTATGGGAAGAGCATCACTGAGTCTCCTTTATTGTTTCCGTTTCAAATGTATTCCACACTAAAACATTTTTGTGGGGCTGGAAATTCTATTCAGAACCTGCTAATTATTTTTACAATCCACAGTCTGCTCTTACGTTCCTAATTGTGACTATTAATCCTCACTCATCTCCATGTCCTAGATGTGTGCAAGGCAATAAGGCATATTATTCTCAGCAGCACCCTGCCTCTTGACTCATTTGTCAAAAGGATTATTGTACACTCAGTGCTGAATGTGAGGAATTAGCTGCATAAACCTGGCCATTAAAAAGAATGTCTGTGTATTACCTGTGCTGGGCATTGGTTTGTAGACAGTAATTCCCTCCTGGAATATGCAAAGGTATCTCACTAGATTCGGTTAGATTCATACATGCTTCAAACAATTTGGAAGTGATTTGAGTGCAATTTCTCCTTTGTGTCAAGTCAAATGGTGTTATAATCATAATTAATAAGGACTGGACTTGACTTCAGTCTCTTGACTTGTATTTGATTTCCCAAGGAAATTTTTAAATCCATTTTAAAACATGGTAAGCATAGAACACGCTCTGTTGTTTCCAAAATGTGATCAGGTGGCTACCTGCAAACATTAGCACCAAAGGTCTGATAGATATTTATAATTACCACTTGTCGACACAGCCAAGACAAGGCAGCAGCCCTGCTGCTGTGTTCAAAGGCAGGGAAGAGCAGTCAGGCCAGAGTAGTATCTGTTTTCTTTCAGCTGTGCAGGAATGATGTGCTTTCCAACTCACCTTTCTAGAAAAGAAATTCCTCTTTATTTGTCTAATGAATGTTGTCCATCCAGGCATCTTTGGACAGCTTTCACTGGGGGTTGTTTGATGGTGAGAATCCATTATTCTCTGCCTTATCCGAATGGCAGCTGGCACTGCCCCTACCCTTACTGCCAGAGACAGCAGCCAAATATTTTCTGCTAGCAAAGTATGAAGTCTACTTGAGCATTCATCTATACTAAAATTTGGCCCATTATTTTCATGGACAGCCTTCAAGCTGTACAGAGGTCTGTTCGCTTCTTGGCTTGTGGTTATTCATATTCATCAAACGTGCTCTACAAGGCAACCACTGGGAGAAAAATGATAGAGAGACACTTTACTGGTTATGTCCTGTTAGTCCCAGCTGTACCATGGCCAGACACAGCCAGGGCCTGTGTGCCTCACCCTTGGTGTGTGCTGGGGGTTCAGAGATTCATCTTCTCCAGCTGCACCACAGCCTCTGCTCCAGGCTCTTGCCCAAATCCAACATCACCTCCCAATGCTGGCATTTATCCCCGAGGCTCACTGAGACGAACAGGTCAAATTTCTCACCCATCCCTTCACCAGCAGCCTGGTTTCCCACGAATTTTCCCTTGGACAGCATGGCCTTTCATTTCTCCTGCAGAGTTACAGCCTCCTCTGGCAGAGAATGAGGATTCACCCACCCCTGTGCCCTGTGCATGCCTGCTTCTAATCCCATGTTCAGGGAAAGCCCAGATGAGGATGCTCCAGGGGTCAGTCTGTTCAACTCATTCCTTTCCCAGTGCTCCTTTCTGGCTGTGTGGGTTCAAGGAACAGTCCCACCAGGTAAAGACTCCTGCAGGAGGATGTGCAGAGCCACATGCTTCAGTTCTCTTGAAATGCCATAATATTTGTAGCGCTTGAAGTGATTTGTGTTAGTGTGGGATGTCACGGTTCAACTCAGTTGCACCAGTGCAAAATCCCTTCCCAGACTTTGTAGCTGCTTTAATTGTGGAAGGACAAAACCCTTCCCTTCTCCTTTGTTTGAGACCAGCTTTTATAGATGATTACGCTTCTCCTGCTAGAGCTGAAGATGCATCAGTCTGAAGATTAGTATATGTCTACGGGTAATTGAGGTGGTATGTTCTAAAGAGAGATGCTTAATTAGAAGATGATTTCTGCAGAAGAGCAGAAAACAAGCACTTCCTGCGGTAAATCGGCTCTTGCAAGAGGAGCACGTGTTCCCCATCACCTGCTGGCACGCAGGAGGCCACCCAGACAGAGGCTGTCATTGCTCTGGCTGACAAAGTTGACTCAACTGGAATCTGGAATCCAGGCTGGCTTTGCAGAACTGCTTCTCTGCTCTACATCTGCTTTCCTGTCTCACCCAAGCCCTTTAGCTGCTCTCTTTCTATTTCAAAGGGCGGCGTTTATTCCAATTCTTTGTTCACATTCACTCCATTAAGCTTCCACTTTCAATCATCAGCTGCTGAAGCACTTGGCTGTGCTGCTAAGCAAGCCTCTGCATCTGCCTGTGCTGGAACAGCCTGTACCCTTATTTATCACTTTGCTGACGCTGGACTGATAAAACTTACCTTCTCTGGAGGCTGGTGCAGGGGACGGGCCTGTAAAACAAAATGAAATTTTCAGTGTGTAAAGATGGTGTTGTTCCAAGGGAAAAGAATCGAGGTGGCTTTTGCTTGGCATGGTGTGCAGCCTTAGCCTGAGGCCAGCACACAAGGGCTTCTGGGGAAAAGCTGCTGAAGTGTGTCAGAAACAGTGCCTTGTGCTCTCTCATATTCATTCATTTTTCATTCCAAAGTTTTCAGTAAGTGTGCCAGGAACACTGGAGCAGAAGAGTGCTCATCTGTGTGGGAAATGGGAAATGCATTTCTGGAGTGAGGGGAAAGAAAAGTGCCTTCTGCAAGAACTTGTAACAAGTTAAATACAAAACACACAAAATCCAGCCAAAATTAGATTAAAAAATATCATTTACTGCTTTTCCCACCCACCAAAAGAAAAAGAAAGAAAATTTAAAAAAAACAAAGGGAAAAAGTGCTTAGCGCAGGTGATGCTTCCTTAGAAAACAGGCAAAGCCCAAAGAAGAAATCCATGCACCTGTGGGCAAGTCACTGCTGCTGGTCTGCAGGGAGGAGGGAAGCCAGGTGCAAAAGACAGTACGTGAATGATGATGGCTGTAAAGGAGAGTGCCACAGGCCAGGGAGGGCTCAGAGAAGGGAACATGGAGACTGTGCTGGAATGGCTCTCCCTGACTGCAGGGCTCTTCCTTTTCCTGTGAGTTTTGTGTTTTCAGCTTAGTAGTGGTCTAAGGCTCACATGTTTAGAAGATTAACTTTTCTCTCTGTTTTTTTCGTGGATTTGGATGTTTTTCTTGTGTTCATGAACCAACTAAATTACTGTGCTAATCTTTCTTCCTTTAGAAAAGAATTAAAACCCCACAAAACTCTTTTAAGTGTTATCAATGGTAGTAGTGTTTTTATCTTAATTTAAGACTTTCTGGGTTAAAGGCTTTAGGCATTCTCAGAATTCGAAGAGCAAAAGAATTTCTAATGTGGGAAGGTAAAAGAATTTTAATTTTCTTGAAATATTTAAAGTAGATTGATGTCCTACAAACTGTTATGTAGATTGTCTCAATTATTGTCTTTGAGAAGTAGTAAAATTTAAGGTTGATCTCAGGTTTTCCTTCATTGAAGGAAAATGTTCTCAGTGTGGACAGTAATTCAGAAATCCTTCTGGAAGCAAGAATTCAGCAACAGTCTGGGGTAGAACTGGAGTGCAGAGAGACTTCTCAGTCTTCCCTAACTTTTAATAGCTGAATTCAGTGAAATCTGGAAGTTGAAGATTTACAGGCAGATAATTAGGACATGCAGAATGAAACATCTTAGTTTGAGCTAGTCAAGGGTTTCACAGCCTTTTGTTTAACATACAGCTGCATGGGCTATTAGAAGTAGATACATATGGAATCATAATTGAAGAAAAATCCTTTTTCCAGTGATAGGTTTGAAGATTTTTGGTCTTCTTACCATGCAAAAGCCTAAGTGGTGCATCTGTTCAGATGGTGAAACAAAAAACTGCAGACAGAGGCCATGTTATAACTGATTTCCTCTTTATTATTTTTATAAGTGTCACACTTAAATCAAAACAGGAGCAGCATTACAGTTTGTTTTTTTCCTGTTCACATTTTTGCTGTCTGTACTGAGGCAGGTGGGTGCTCAGGAAGCAGTCATATTAAATTTTTATATGGCCTCTAGGAGAGCTAGAAATTTGTTCCCTCTCTTGTCAGGGAGGAAGAAATGTAACTTTGTAACTGATTAAATTGGTCAGATGAAATATTAAGCATGAACAACGTGAGTTTTTCAAACCCTTCTTGATTGGGCAGTGGTTGTCTCAGGTTCTTCACTGTAGGCTAAGTATTAAGGAGGAATAAAAAATATTTTGTTGATCATTGATACCAGCAATTTCTGAAACAAAGTTTGAGATTCCCTCATCCTAGTCTTGGCTAGGCACAGACTGACAGACATAAATCTCCCTATGTGACAGAAATAAGTTGCAGAGGGAAGTTTTGGAGTCATTGTGCAAATTAGAAGAAACCCCAACATGTTACTTCCTGGAACTGCACTAGTTTTTCCCCTTTTTAGGAGTGGGGGAAAAGCTTTAATAATACCAAAGTGTTCAAGAAACTGCATATTTATATATTTTTCAAATGTAATATAGTAATATCTCTTTTGGGAGAGAGAATTATGCTTCTCAAAGTCAACATTTTTCTTGTTGCTTTATTTTTAATTTTTATGTGGAATGTGTTTCAGTTGTGTTTTGAAAAATTCCATATCAAAATATCTTTTTCCAAGCTTTTTCCCCTTTTCTGGCTTCTGCTGCAGAAGTGTAAGAATAACTCAAAAGGCAGGATTTGTGGTACTTAGACTGTAATAAGCTTCACTCCTTTCTTCTGTCTCTGTCTTACACTTGCTGTGAAAGTGTTGCTGAGGGATCTCAGTTGTAGGACACTTTCTGTAAGATTAGAGCAAGAGAAGAATTGAAATCATAAGATAAGAGCTAGATGTTCTGCCAAGTGCATTTTCCCTGTGGAATGGGATAAGTTAGCAAATGAGGACCTTTGGGATGGCCATGCAGAGTTCAGAGAAGCAGCGTTACATCCCAGTGCGCCATGCCTGCAGTGTGGATGGGATTTGTGTGCAGTCTCAAATTGTTCTACTGAGTACATTTCTCTCATCTCTCATAAGTAATATGACATTTGTAAAATATCTTTTTGTGTCTCTTAAAAGCTATTGTGGATGTCTTGAGAAATTTGTGCTTAAATGCAATACTTTTCTGAGTGTATGTGGGTAGCTTAAGATGAAGCAAATAGGAAGCAATTTAATTTGCAATTTCAATTCATGCTGTGGAAAAGCTGGATGTTTATTCCAGCTGATCTGAAAGTGAGGAGCAGCAGTGAAGCCGACAGAAAAAAATATTTTCTACTCTTTGAAGCCTCTTGTTGCACCAGGTTTGAATATCCATCTTGCAATGATGCTTCATAGTTTGAAATATGATAAAGTCCATACCATTGATTTTGATTTTTTAGTGAAAAGCTAAAAAATTGACATTTGGTAGGTGATGGGCCTTTGTAAGCCAAAAATGTTCAAGCCAAAAATCACTGCTTAGCTGAAGTATCCTTGGAAAAGCTAGCAATGCTTTCAGCAACAGCACTGGATAAGTGGATTTGACAACTCTTTTACAATTAGTAAAAAACTAAAAAGATCACAAGAGAAGTCCCTGTGCTTTTTGGAACAGTTATGGGAGGCTTATTTGTAGTTTTGCCATATGGTTTCTTCTGCCTTTCCAAAAAGAGAAAAAAAATAGACTCATTCCCAGAACAAGGTAGCACTGCAAGGATTTTAAGTGACTGGTCTAAAATTGTAGAACATGCAACTTACAGCTTGATAAATCAACAGTCTCACAGGCACATCTAAACTCCATTACACTGAAATGGAGTTGGGAGTGAAAGTGAATCATAGTAACACCTTTGAGTCAGAAAAATACAAATGGCTCTTGCAGGATTAACGTTTTTTACAAAGTAAATTGAGTTAACAGTAGTTTATTCTCTTCTCTTAATGCTGTTAAGCCTCTTAGAATCTTTTTCTACTGAAGAAACCAAATGCTTAGTTTTATTAAAGGGGACTTTAAATTCTGTGTTCTATCAGTAGGGATATTAGGTTTTGTAATGTTTTTCTAATTGTTTCATTATGTATTTATACAAGTCACATATTTTCATTTCTGAATGTCCTTTATCTGTTGCTGCATGGGAGAGTTTATATGAAGCGGGGAGGATACAAAGATTTAGCTTTTAGTAATGAAGAAAAAAAATGTGTAATTCTTTTCAAAGGAAATAAAGCAGTACTAGGAGGTAATTTTTTCTCAGGGAATCAGTATGTAGAAGTAAATTTTTTTGCATTCCCTCTTTGTCCTGCAAATAGAGCACTTGGTGCAAAGCACTCCTGTAGTGCTGTGATTATATGCAGCCAAAGGGGTTTTTGCCTGACACCAGGTTGCTGTTCTTAATCCAGTGGGGTCTGAGAGACACCAAAATTCCTGACTCCCTTCAGTCTGAGTGGAACAAATTGGTGAAATAATCCTAATTAGATGAGCTAATGGGTGTCAGCATGAGAGGCAGGGACTGTCACTGCTCGGGTCTGGAGAAGGTGGGTGCTGCTGTAGGGAAGCAGAGGCTCAGGCACACAGTCATCCATCACCCCACACACAAGCAGGGCAGCCATAAGTACTCAAACATCTTGAGTGTTTTTTTTTTCCCCTGGCTCTTTATTCCTTTCTACCCTGAACATGCCCTGCTGCTTCACCACTTTCCAATCAAAAAGTGCTGCAGCTGATATTTCAGTGCTACTGTACCCGAGGTACCAGGCAGGGTACCTTTTTCTGCTCTGTGATGTTTGTTTATGACTATTCAGACTTGCATTCCTTCAAGTATTCAGCAGCACCTGGGCAAGGGCTGCTCTGAATGCCAGAAAACTCGTGTCTCTAGCTGATTAGATAGTAATGTACTGGCTGGCTATGATACATTGACCTGCCTTAAAGAAATCAGCACCTCATAGACAGAGCTTTCATGTCCATATACAGTCAGTGTGGCATCAGATCAGGTGCCCAGTAGAACATGTTATGCCATTAACTCAAAATGCTTGATAATGCACAGATAAGGAGCTGTGCTCTCAGCTGCTTGTGGTGCAAAATAGAAGCAGAGCACTGTTTTTTGTAGTGTGGAAGAACATTTGGTGGATGTGGGCTCTCAGGCACCCACAGGTGTGCTTTGAACAGTCCTGCACTGGCACTTCCACCCTGTGTTGTGTACACAGTGATGCTTCCACTCTGGGAATTCACATCCCATTTCAAACCTGCCTTGGCACAGATTTGTGACTGACATTCTAGGAAGAGAGAGAGTGGGGCAGGAAGTGTAAGGAGCTTCCCAGCTCGCACCAGCCCTTTCTATGCAATGATTCTTCTCCAGAAATGTTGTCAGTATTGGAAGTTCCTCAGTGCAATTCAGGTTTTAATAACATCCCTTGCTAGGCTGTATTTGCCTTCACCACAGTTTTGTCTTCTGTGCTGGAGAACTTAAAGGCCATTATGTTATATGGAAACAACAAAGATCATATTTCATAGAGCAGAGGCAGAAAACTCCTACCAAAAAATCAGGCATTTAAAATCACATTAGAAAGACTCTGCCAGTCTTTGCTCAGTAGAGCTTCTGTCAATGTGTCTATCACTGCACCACGCACAAAATGGGCATCCTTCATCTTTATGTCTTTCAGTGATGGCATTAGCATTTTAATGATTTGCCATGTTCTCTGTTCAGTCTTAATTCAGTCATTAATGTGCTGTTGGAAGTAAAGCTTTGGAATAAACCCTTTCCCTTGTTTAGTTTTGTACTGTGCTTGCACTCAGCAGAGCTGGGAACAGAAGGCTGCCCTGTGCTCCTCTTGCTGCCACTCAGGTACCCACTGTTGCCCTTGACACGAGAAACTTGCTCGTGCTCTGACTTCGAGATGGGATGTCAGTGTGTTCAGAGGGACACACAAGGACAAGTACCAGTGTTTGCTCCCCTGGCACAGGGAATGACTGCTCTCCTTGCTGCAGAGCTTAGCAGGCACACATCTGAGCAGGGAGGGCAGAGAGGAGAGACCCTGCTGCACACCAGCTGCTAGGATGCTTTGGGATGCAGCACAGAACCCAGCACTGCTTTCTGCTCTGCCTTTGAAATCCAAGCTTCCCAAAGGTACAGGGATCATTTAACTTGGAAAAAGGATGGAGTGCTCCTGTGAAAGCAATGGTGCATGTGGTTACCCCAGTAGCTCCTATGGGTGGCTGTAGGATCAAGATTTCTGCTTGGCCAGCTGGGGCCATCTCTGCTTGTTCAAGCTGTTTTACAGAACACATCCCTGTTACCTGGCAAGGGACAGAGATTCACCAGCCTTATTAACAGTGGGAAAACCACAGATAGTCTCCACAAATACTGTGGGACCTTTTTGAAGTTTTTGCAGTTACTGCAACAGACATCATCAACTGCTGCCTCACTTGCACAGCAGATGGGTTGTCCTTGGATAAAATAAGGGGTTTCCAGCTGACAGTGAAATTCCAGCAACTAGGAAAGGCACAAGTGCCCCAAAGTGCAGCAGAGATTGAAAGACTGAGAGGATGAGTTCTCTGAACAGAGACAGCCAAAATTCCTACTACACTGAGACAATCAGTGAAAGAAAGATGGTCGGTGAAAGCCCTAAAACTAATTTGCAAGCAGGTGAAAATGGATGACCATGACACTCAGGAGAACTGGTAGAAGGATGTCAAGGAAATGATTTCAAATTGTATGATGCAGGTCATAGGAAAGGTTCAGGTGATTGTTGGAGAGGGGTGCAAAGATAGCATATAGAAATTACAGTGATTGCTTTTATGTGTCAGCCAATGCATGCCTCTTTTCTTTAATTAAAGTAGATCAAAAGCTAATCTATGGAAAATTATCTGCGTTGAAAAAGTGAACAAGGGAAACAATATTTTCATGAATCTGAGAGGAATGGGGAAGCCCATTAGCTTGTCTCTATGACATTGTTAAGTCTTTTTCTATTACATTTCTTTGTGTAGTACCTGTTCTTTTTGAACACAATGGCGTTTTTCATCTAATCTGATGATGATTCAAAGCATTTTTGCATCCTGTTTATAATATGAACCACTGCTCTTTCAGCACAGGGTTCACATTCAAGATTAGACTGCTGTGATTTTCACTGCTGCTCTGGTTGAAGGTTATTTACTTTGGGAAATGGAGAGGGCTGTTGCCAAAAGATAATCTCCTTTCATTTTACCTGGCAGTTGCCTGTCAAGTTCAAATGATGACATTCAAAAAATCACTATTACAGCCTGTCTATAGTCTAGCTTTAAAAAAAAAAAGAGATACATGGTTGAGATGCAATGCAGTGGTTTCTCAGTAAGTTTGAATCTCAGCTTTTCCAGAATTTTTGCTTTGCTAATATGATCTTGCCAGGGCAGGTCTGATTGAGTGCTTGCTTCAAATACAGTGTCCAATTTGTAACCCCATGTCATGATTATGCAATTTATTATACGCTGGGTCATATTATGTCATAGCAGTTATGCTTTCTTTTGCTTTTTCTCCCTCAAACCCACAAATTCTTGATATAATTTCAGAATGAAACTATTTTTTCCAAGTTCATCTCACTCTGAGTAGTGGAATTATGATTTAAGAACTCAAATCATCAGCTCATCAAGTTAGGAATTGTATAAAATCACCAGAGCTTAGATCCTCTAGTTCAGAGAAGAACAACAATGTGTCGGGTCATCCTAATTATTGTCATTCATTATATTCAAATACACGTGAACATTCTGTTTCTCTTCAAGCAAAATGGGGAAGTCAAGCTCATCATCAGTGGCTACAAACTGTAGCTGAAAATGTTACAAGTGAAAATTTGTTTAAAGGTCAGATCACTTTCTAAAAGGCAAAATACCTTAGTAGTCCCATGCTCAACCTGTTTTCTTCTGTGCAACAGCATCCAGACCACAGGCAGTGCTGCTACATTTCAAAGTCTGTGTGTCATGTGTATTTGTTTTACAACACCACTGCTGTGGGAAGGAAAATGTGACCTCCCCTCCAAAAAAACCCTGTCCTTCAGAGAATTCTGCAATACAGAGTGACACAGATATCACACACACAGCGTGAAGCCCAAAGGGATCAAACACTCCCACTTTGCCATCAGGCATTGCCAAATGTCCTCTGCACTATCTATCTCTGCTCAGCCTATTTTAAGCAAAGCCTGGGAGCATTGAACTGAGCTTGGTGGAAAAGGGCCAACATATGGCCCTCCCTGCGTGGTGCCTGCTTGGAGAGCAGCAGAGCAGAACAGAGAGAGTTCAGATTTCCCTGCCTGGATGTGGGGGGCACAGCAGGTGACTTAATTGGAAGGGACAAAGGCACCCAGGGGCCTCTCTGCCTCCAGGGAAATAAACACTGGAGGTGCTGAACCTCCCTTTGGGAAGCTGAATAGCAAGTGCAAAAATGGGCAGAAATTTCCATCCACTGACAAGGGTTCGGGCTTAAGTAGAAGGTAACTGGAAGCTTGGTTCTGTGTTGTTTCATATTAATTTTAGCTGCAAAAGGGCATGGTGCTCTATCCCAAGGCTTTGCATTTCTCTAGATTACAGGACTAAGAAGGACAGTTGGCTTTTGAAAATTCCCTCCTGCTGATTAGCAGTTAAAAGCCAGCAGCAAAAATCCACAGCTTATGATTTTGTCAGGATTTTCTTGTTGCTTTCTAAAAAAATCTTTCCTATTTCCTCATTTTTACTCTATAAAGGTTTTGAAAATCATCAGTATGATATACCAACGTGAGTAAGCAATCCACATCCATGAAAAAGAATTTAAAGGAAGTCTCTAATGAACATGAAGAGCTACTAAATTGCTTTTGCATGTGTGAGCCTTGGGGGATGTCATACCTCGTGTTCAGGGTCTCTGCTTACGAAAACTTTTGCCTGTTTAAGGATATTTGTAGGAAAACTGATTTACCTCCAAGATGTGGAATGTGAAAGACCTTTTCACTTCACCAAATGTGTGCTTCCCTTTCCAGGTGGCAGTGGGGACTCTAAGAAACACAACTCTTACCCTATTTTTCATGGTAACAAGCATTTATAAACACTCTCTTTTCCTGCTTTTGCCTGGACAAACTGAATTTAGGCTTTTTCTGAATCTGAAAGAGAAGCTAAAAGTATCCACTGGCCTTCTGTCACCCTTCTTCTCTCGTGTGTTTCAACTTTCAGAGAGAGTAGGGTGACTATGGATGAATTGTTTTCCACAAGAGGATCTTCTAAAGCCTTTGTGCTCATCTGATTTCAGGAAAATGGGTATAGTTCAAAAACGTGGCTTCTAGCCCCCCATTTTCACATAGGGAATAAACAAAGCAGAGACCTTTGAGGTGCATTATGGTTTGGTTTCTTTTTTTCCCTCTGCTGGGAAGCCTCAAGGATGGCCTTGCTGATCTCCTCCCATGGGGCTAGTAATGATTGTTTTATGAATAAATGCAGAATAAAAAGACCTTGATATACCTAGGTAGAAATAAAAGAAGCTGTCTGAATGTAAAATATTTATATTCATAAGGAAACTGTTTATATAAGTTATTTACCAAATGTGGGTAGTTAGAAACAGACTCTAGAGGTTTGGGGAAGAACAAAGGAAATTCCTGACAAGTTGTTGAAGTAAAATTTTGATAACCACTATTTTAATTTAAGTCTAAAAGTAGAAACACAAAGACCCTTCTGAAATAGGATTTCAACTTTGATTTTTAGCCCTGATGAAAATCAAAGAAATTTTTGAATAAAGAAATTCAAGCTCCAACTGATTTTATTAATAATTTCCCTCAATCTTTCAAAACAGAAATCATCAATTTGATATAAACAGAGCTTGACAAAGTCACCAAAAAGTGATTAGCAAACTTTGTTTAATTTAGTCAGGTTGCCCTTAGCTGACAATTCACTGCAAGTGTTGCACAGTTATTTTGGCAATCCCCACAGCATCGGCCATCATGCAAATTAAATTATTTAAAACCCTAAAGAAACTATGGGGCATTTTTTGGTTTGGTTTTGTTTGAGTTGAACAAATAACTGGAGAGAGCTGGAGCTGAGTACTGTAGGAAACCCTGATGTCCCAAGCCTTGAGCAGATATATTTTAGAAAAGTGTTTTCACTGAGTGTTGCATGTCCTCCAAGGGTGGTACTTGCTGTGGTGGTGTCACCCTCAGAGGAAGCTGAGGGTTCCTGGAGCTTTCCATGACTTTCCCTTCTCCTTTTCCATACTGTATGCTTGCTAGTATATTTAAAGTAGTGTTTCCTGTGAGGCAAAATTTGAAAGCAGTCACCACCAGTCAATGAAATATCTTCTTTTTATCAATATCCATTTTGGAGCCAAAATTTACGTCTGAAGAAAAAGTAATTTATCCTGTTTTTTGCATTCTGTATTTCTTCAGGGTCTGAAATGAAAGTCCATATATTATTTTTATTGCAGTTGAGACACAGTAACAGAAATCAAGGCTAGAAAAACAACCTTCAAAGTTGTATATATACCTCTAGTAGACGGTCTCCAGCAACTGGAGCCTTTAGAATCTTCCTTGTAATTAAATGTTTGTTTGGTTGGAGGAGAGATGCTTCTAGTCTGGTGGTCACAGTGGGGGCAATAGGAGCTTGGTTAACTCATCCATTGGGAGCCCCCAAAATGGTCCCAGAAATGTTCATTGTGGCTGGTGGGTGGCATATAGGGCTGTGTGTGGGGCCAGGCAGAGGGGAATGTGCTGGAGGGGTGGGAGAGCCCCCAGCCCTGCCTGTGCCTGGGAGGAGCAGCCAAGGAAGGAAAGTCCTGGGGGCTTTCCCCCTCCAGGATGGGCTGGGTGCTGCTGCACCCACAGAGGTGACCTGGCTGTCACAGCTGGGCACTGCAGGGCTGGCTCTGCAGGCAGCAGCACTTCCCTTCACACCTGCTTTTGGGTGAAGACAGTGCTTGAGAAGGGAATGGTGGCATCACTCCCTCTTGCCCCAGGTGCCTTTTTGGGAGTGCTGACCTGGGAGAGCTCCTGAGGAGGGCTCCTGAAGCCCTCCCATCCCTGAAGGGCATCCATCCCCATCCAAGTCTGGATAAACCTCAGCAGGAATGCACAACCTAAACAAAAACCCCTCATGAGTTATTTGCCTCCCTAGACCCTTTGCTCCTGCACTACAGCATTTGCAAGGCTAGATATGCCCGTATCTCTTAAGGACAGAAAAAATGGTCATTGCCAGCATATTGTTTGTTGCCTGGCAATTATCTGCATAGTTCTGTGATGAAAGACTACATTTCCAGCATTGATTCCTTTTATGACCTTGCCAGAAAGCATTTATCCCACTTTAAATTCTGGCTATCAGCTGTACATTGTAATAGCCTCGTAGAACATTGTATTATTTTTTGTAAGCCATTGGTAAACAGACCTGAGTTCATTACTCTGTGTATATAAGCAGGTGTTTTACCCTGTTTAAATGTCCATTGAAATTGCCTCTTTACATCTGAATATTTACATAGGTGTTGCTGGCAAGTGTTACAAATTCAAAGGCTTTTTCCTAAAAGTGCAATCAGCAAACAAAATTAGAAAAAGTTGACACCATAATAAATCAGAGCAACAACAAAATTGTAAAAATCATTTGTAATGACATATTTTGTTGCTGTTCTTGTTTGTTAGATTAGATTTCTGTTAAAGGTAATTGAAGAAAAAATTGTTCTGGTTAGAGGGAAAAAATACATTAAAATTAAATGAGCTTCTTGAACTCTGCTTAGGCTTTGAGATATATCAAGGAATGACAACACATGGAAGAAGCATGGTAGCTGCTTTGTGGGGCTGACCATAAAACAGTTGTGGTCCAACCTTTCTGTCCCACCCCAAGCAAAGTCCCTTGGGTAATGGCTGTGGCATTTGGGCAAATTGAGAGCTTGGGATCCATTTGCTGCTCTTCACCTCAATTTCAGGCCTCTCTGTGTATCTTGCTTAATCATTTGATGCCTGAGGAGCAGGGAGGAGCTGCAGGGTGCAGATGGGAGCATCCTGGATCTGCAGCTCTGCCCTTGGCTGCTGGCACCTGGTGTGGGATTCTGCTGCCACTTGAAGTTCAGGCTTTCATTTTACGGGTTTTATTGCTTTAAAAAGCAATGTGAAACCAAACAGCCTTCCTTCTGGGCAGCATTTTCATGCCTCTTTCAAACACTAACTACAAATAAGTGGAAAAATAATTCCTCAGAAAACAATTCTTGAACAACTACAAATAGAAGTGGTTTTCAAACTGGAAATTCTGAGCCTACAAAACTCACTTTCTCCACTGGTTTCAAAACACAATGCCTTTAAAAATATGATTAATAGTCTCTCCTGGCTGAATCTTGAAGTGACATACTTTTAAAATTTTTTAATCAGTTCATATTCTGCTATTAAATATACCCCACTGCCCCTGTTTTTAGGGTGTTATTAAGCTTCTTTTCACTTCTGTCTATCCTTCCTCACTGTCTTCCTTTTTTCCCCAGAAAAGCTCAGTCATCAAGGCTGAGAGTCTGGGGCTTGTGGGAATTTTTTAAAGAAAAATAAAAAGAAAAAAGAGCAATCAAAACCCAGTCATGGATGGCAGTTCCCTCTGCAACTGGTATGGGGGGAGAAGCAATAACATTTTTTTAAAGCATCTTTACACATCTATAGAAAAGCACTTAGGATTTTTTCTTTCGTTTTTATTGTTTACTAAATCAAAGCAAATGCATCTGAGGCTTATAGTGATGATAGTAAAAATTACAAAGACCTTTCATATGCAAAAAGACATTTTTGTATGACTGAAGATTCGAAATGCATTATGCCAATCTTGTATTCAAAGACCAGCTTTGCAGGGTTTAAGTTCTATTATGTGTTTTTCTGGAGGCTTTTTGTTTCTTGGGTATTTTCTCTTTTTTCCTTCATTTTCATGAGGTTTGTATTATTAGTACTTTGTAACATTTTCACAGGGTCTTTCCTTTGAACCCTACACATGAAATGAATGAAGAATCTGGGTTTTGCTTTGTGAATCAGCCTCTCTAATATGTCTTCTGGCTCTGAAAATATCCCCAGAATTCAGAAGGCTATCAAACAAATCTTCATCAGCACTTTAGTGCTGGCTGCATGCTGTAGCACACAGCTTTGATATTTGAAAGATCTTTGTATTTCACTCTTACGCATCTTGAAGGGCTGTGTTATCTCAGTGGCAGGGGATTTGGGAGAGGAGAGTCAAACACTCACAAGAACTAAAACCACAAAATATTTTTATGATTGAATACCATGTTTTAAATGACAATTGTCAGCCTCTCCTAGTTCAAGGCTGCTCTGTTTTGCTGCTGCTGTGAAGGACATTATCTGTGTATAGTGATCCATCAGCAGCACAAGACTTTCAGAGAGATAATTGTTGTCAGGTTTCCTGGACTCATATCCATTACTAACTTGTCCCAAACAGTCTGACTTTTCTTTGCTCCATCTCTTGGCTGTGCTGTGGCTATTTGCTGCTTCTTAATTACACCAAGTAGTTTCTACAGTCTGGGGTGCAATCTTGGGCCCCACAACTTCTGTGGCATCATGGTTTCCAGTTTTATTGCTCATTTTTCTGCCTCGGTGCTCCATTTTCATTTTTATTGAGTTAAATGGCATTTATTTCTTCCTTGCAACTATGAAACTCCCCTCTCCTGCTTCCTTGCAACTGTGAAGATGCCCTCTCCTACCCCCATGGCAATAACAATTGGAGTTAGGTGGGAACTGAGAGGAAAGGATATGGAATGAAGTTAGTATCAATGTGCATAGAAATTCTTGCAGCACAATAAGAAAAATATTTAGATTTGGTCATGCCCTAAAATCCAAAAACATCTGTTCAGACCCCTGCTCTCTCTCCTCATGTATTCTCCTGCTGTAGCACGTGTGAGCTGGGTATGGATTTGGGAGCTCCACCTCTTGCAAGTCCAGGGGTTCTGCTTCCCACTGGGAAGCCCAGGCAGGAATGGGCACTGTGGGACCAAAGCAGATCCCAAAGAGAGTCTCTGGTGCCACCAGTGAGCAGGGCTGTCAGCAGAGACTCCCAAAGTGCTCCTGCACAAATCCTGGCAGCTGCACTCTCCTCCTCTGCAGGCAGGTTTGCCCCACCCAGCGATGCTCGGGTGTGTGTCCCCTTCTGTGACCACCACAACAAGCAAGCCACAGGAAATTAATGATTTAGTCTCAGTCATTTGTAGGCTCTTTGGCCTTAGGCAGCCAAGAGCTGCTCAGCTCTCAGCTACTGCAAATTAGCTCGAGCAGAACAGGTTGGCTTGCTCAGAAATAGAAATGTGGTGGGGATAAGCAGCTGGATGAAGAAATGATGACTGCAGCCACTACCCTGGGCGTGTGTTAGCAAGCATGAGAGCAGCAGTGGGGTGAAAGTCATTGATTTTGAAATGAAACTGATTCAGAAGGTTAAGGCCAGATATCCTCTTGGCACTGCCTAAAAGAGCAGCTACCAAAATGGAAATTGAGAAAGATGTCCCGGGAGCTCTTGAGTTTACAAGTTACAGCTGTGTTTTTAAATTGAGGGCAACAGGGATCAGTGACCTCTTTAGAAATGTTTGTTCCTTTTAACTACCCCCAGTTCCTGTGCTAAATGAGAAAGGTACAATTACAAGAGCTCAAGGAGCAGTTTTTTTCTCTGGATGGCACATTTGGATACATACAAATGAGAGGTAGCCTACAGCAGTCAAGCCCCTCAGAGTCCTTTTCACAAACAATCCCAAAACTGCCCTGCAAAGCAATATCTACCTACCTTGCTGGAAGACTCAAAACAAATTGTGCTATATGAGATTTAATTTTTTTAATAGACCAAAAATAATTGCACAGCCATGCAGATGTGCCAGCCACTTGGCTTGCTGTAATCAGACAGGGTGAAGGAGCCTCTAAGTGCATTTCAAGTCTGCAGAATGTCAGTTCTGGAGCAAGTCTGTTGGAAAATGCATTCAGTAGAGCAAAATGGTGGTGCTGCTAATAATAATACTTAGCACTTCAATTGCATCTCATATTTTCCAAGTGCTGTACAAATGCTGATTAATTAGGCTGTGAAGCTGAATGCCAAATAGAGAAAAAGCCTTATGTCACTGCTTGTAGAACAAGTTATCTTGATTGTTGCACTTTTCCTATTTTCCTTGGGAAAACATAAGCAATGCAAGGAACAGTTCAATTGCACAGAGAACAGCAGGGACTGGGGGGGACAACTGCCACAAAAATCCAAGGGTGTGCTGATACCAAAGCTGAAGCAACCTCTTGTGGCTTTAGTAATTGGAATGAAGGAAGATGTCTTTATTCCAGGATTAGACTTTTGCTTAAGTGACGGAAGTGGAGCAATGTGCTTCCCATTCTGCACAAAATCTGAGCCTGTTTGGGTAGGTTTTTTTTCCTAAGTTACCACTTTTACAAACTTTTAATCTCTCCTCAAATGTAAAACGCATCTTCAATGCCTCACTACTAAAAAACCCAAACAATTTTACAACTTTGCTTTGAGAGACACCCTGTAGTCTTGGCCAATAAATCAAGCTCTTTTTGAAACAAGAGTGAGTGGCTAAGACCATTGTCAGGCCAGAGGAGCAGGGAGGCTCAGCTCACAGCCAGGGCAGGATGGGAGGAGAGGAAGCTGAATCTGCCAAATTCCCTTCTTGGGACACCTCATGTTAGCTGGAGCAGGGCAGCTGTACCCAGAGAGCTGGCCCACAGGCTGAAAGACTTGAGGGTTCATTTCCAGCCCTTTTTGCAGGGGTTGGCAGTGCTGTTTGCCAGCAAATAAATATAATAATAATGTAAAATAAAAATTTTAAATTATTTTCTGCACACAGCTGATGCTTGCTAAAAGTAATGTGGGTGCTGTGTTTTGTGGCTACAAAAACCCAAGGTTTTCTGTCCTTCAGGTATGGCCCCTCTGGCTGCTTGAAGTCAGAAAGCGATCCTGGCAGTGAGGTCACTTCCCTGAGAGCTGAGCTGCTGAAGGCAGTGACAGGGAGTTTGCTTTGTCCTGAAGGAAATCGCTCTGTTTCAGAGAAAATCAAATGGGAATTACCATAAAGTCAGACCCTTGTCTGTGCCCTGGTGGCATTAATTTTCTGTCAAGTGGCATAGAGATATGAGTCATGCCAAGTGGAAGGTGCCCTGCCCTAGCTCAGGGTCCTGGAGTCGCCTGCTGCTGCTGGTGCTGCTGCAGCTGCTGACAGTGCTCACCTGTGACCTGCCCATGTCCTTCCCTGGGGACAGTCCTCTGCTGCCAGGCCCTACCTGAGATGTGGTTTAGGAGGAGAAAATGTGGTGATACTGCTCCTCAGGAGCAAAGGCATGGGAGAGTCAGAATCTCTTTCTTATTTGTTACCGGTTTTAGAAATCTCTTCTGTACTGACTGACTTTGTCTAAAGCTGGTTTGCACATATGTTTCTCAGGAATTGTTTACTTCTGAAGAACATGAGAGAATTTGTACAAGTGAGCTCTGAGTTAGCAGGGAGGAAAGCAAATCAGGCCCAGCATCTCCTGGGTATCAGCAAGTGCTGAAGCATTCCCTGGAGCCCCGAATGCAGGTCTGTGTGTTTCCTTTGCCAGAACTGCAACAGCCTGTGAGATCATCAAGAAAGGACATCAGAGGAAAAATTACCTGGGCTTAAGTTAGGAGGCTGCTTCTAAAGATGCTCCACTGACAATTTGTCTGTGTGAAAGAGCATCCTGAGATGGTTGCACAGAATGTGTTTTCCCATACTGTGTTATCCTTTTGCACATCCACACTGTAGGAAGATTGTGTGAAGGAATCAGGCTGTTTAGGAAAACTTATTCACATTTGGAAGGGACTTTGAAAGCTGTCATCATCAATAAAGAGACAGAAATAGAGGTAAAATAGTAAGTCCTTCAATTTCCTTCTCTCCCAAAGTTAATAAAATACTTGTAATTGCTTGTGAAAGAAACAGGCTTTTATCCTGAAAATGTCTTCAAACTGCTATACCATGTTGCTGTTTGAAAAAGACAGAAATAGGCTACTGTTTTGGAATCAGCAGGTCAGGAGCTTTCTTTGCCTGTACTGATTTTTATCAGTACATATTTTTTTCAAATTTTCACTATAATTACTGTGATGAAGCAGTGGCTAATTTTTGGTCTGCCCATCAGGCCTTTGTTAAACAATTCATCTTTGGTTTGATGAAAGCAGTGTGCCTGGCATCCTATTTTCAAATTGCCTCTTGAAATTGTCTTCTTTTCTCTTTAATACACAGAAATCACTGTTATTATACTTTTGTGTAATTTGCATACGACCATCTCCTTTCCTCTATTGAAATACAAATTCGAGGTGCTTCTATAACTTTGTTGATGGTACGTTGTGATGATTATTTCTCATACAATACTTCTCAAAAAAAGTATATATTGGTGCACTGAGTTTTCCAGACTCATTTTGAGAGACAGGAGATCAGGTGGTAAAATTGGTGGAATTATTTTTTTGTTTTTTTTATCCAGCCAATTGATTTCATTTTGTGGTTGGCAAATGGTTTTGAAACTGACTGTGGTATCTATCTGCATTGGAATACCTTGCTCATATGTGATTCCCTAAAATTACTGGCCCCACAGCTCAGACTGCCAGGAATTTGGGTGTCTCCTGGTTTATACAGGCTAAGAGCAGGATTGCCCAAAGAAGTCTCAGGAATTGTTCTTAGCAGATCATTCAGCTGTAGCCAGGGAAATAGGAGAGCAGTTATGCTTGCAATCACTGAATTATCTCAGCAAGAGTGTCTCCCCAAGCTCCAGAATGTTGAGGAACCCATGTACCAAATGTTCAAAACTAAAATCCAAGGGACACATGTAACGGCATGCATTTAGCAGCACTGCTTAATTCCCTTTTTATTTTGAAAACACCACGTTAGCAGTTCTTAAACCCATGGTGTTGAGCACCACAGCCTGCCATAGCCCCCCAGACAGCAGTGGGTTGGGAGGATTCACAGTTCCTTTCTGCTCCTCATTGCACTCTGCCAGACAATTCCCTCCATGGCAGGAGGCAAAAATGCTCCCAAATCAAAATCTAATTGAAAAGTTAGGAAAGGTACTATAGAACTCCCCAACTCTATGCAGGGATGGGTGGTTGAGTACTAATCAATTCAGAATATATTTCTTTTAGGACCAGCACTTACTGGCAAGCAATTATTCTTTATAGGATAGACATTATAATGGATTCTGCTTTCCAAGAACAAAGGCTTGAATTAGATCTCCAAGAGCAGCACAGACCAGAACAGGCATCACATTTTCCCACTGAAGGTGGATATACTTTGATTGTATTAGTGCTGCTGGACCAATTAGGTGAAGCTGCTCATTTGCAATTAGGATTTCTAGGCAGTAACTCCATTAATGCTCCCAGGCAGTAGCTCCCGTGCCAGAACCATTTATTTATATGCTTGTAATGGACAGCCATAAGGTGCCCCTGCCCTCCCAGGAGCATCACTCATGTTGGTGTTAGGATCTCCTTAGCTTTAGAAGTAATCTAATTTTTTATTGCTCAGTGCAGAGTGCAAGAGTCTGCATGTGAACAGGACTCAGAGTCAGCTGTGTTTATTTACTTATAGCAAAGAGCTGGTCTGGCTTTAATGAATGGTGTGGCATATACATTTTCATCCTGAATTTGCTACAGGATTTGCTTTTCTGTAGCATTTAGGAAAAGGCAAATTAGTGAACGTTGTAGCATAGTATATCCTGTTGCTAAAAATAAATGCCTTGATTTACATATTCTTCTATGTATGTATACATAAATACAGATCTATCCAGCAGATACACACACACACACAGACTTTGCATTTGATATTCTGATTGCAGCCCAATAGATAAGGGATTACCTTGGGGCCCTCTCTTCTCATTCACTCTCCTCTCATGCCTTTCTGCTTCTCCCTTCCCAGTTACAAGTTAACTCCTACTTTAGCTGAATTAAAAATGTGCTCCTTACTCAACATTTTTAACTCTAACTTACCTAAAAATGTTTCCAAATCTTTGCACTGAAGCTACATATAAAAATCTTTTTTCTTCCTAGATTCAGTTTTGCTCTCACTTATTTGAGGATATAGCCAGTACACCTGCACTGAAAATGTACAGTAGGAAAAGCAAAACCAAAATCTCACTCATACAATATAAATGACTTCTATATCTGAAGAAGTAATTATGTAGTATCATAAGAAAAACAATAATAATTTCCTGATACTCCTTCCAAGTGACATGGGAAGCATCAGACAGTCTGAGTCTGTTCTGAAAAATGCAGGAGTGTTAATGAAGATTAAAACTGAATTAGTGGACATACCAATGCAATCATGTCAAACAAAAGCAACAGATATGCCAGATTATAATTGCAAACCCTGTTTTGTGGCTTGTTCTCTCATGTGGAGGTAAAAATAACCTTATTCTCCAGTCCCTTTTCAGTCATTTTTATGAATGTTGCATTTTGTTCTCTGTCCCCACTGTACAAGCCAGGTGTTCCCTTTTTTCTGCAAAACAACAATACATCATTTAAGTGAAGTTCATTTTTTGAAGCTCAGCAAGCTGAGGCTTTCTCCATTTCCCTGGCCGTATCCAATCAGCTACTGGAGGCACTGGCATGTGTCATAAATTTTGCTGCAAATATGGGCCAGCTGAAACATATACCAATTCAGAGATCACATCTCCTCAGCATCCCACTAGGCAGGAAAGGAAATGAAATGTGTTTGCTGTGTTCTGCTGAAGCAAGAGAACGGAGCAGGAGCTGATAGAAAATCTGAATTCTTAGCAGGAAAGAAAACCTCTTTCAAAAGAAAACCTTGAGAAAAATTAACCCCCAGATCACTGTGTGCATTTTTCTCCAAGGCTCTTTTCTTGAGCAGACTCTGAGACCAGCCCTGCCTCCTTCTTGCAGTGGCTGACCAAGGCTTTCCTTTCTGCTCTCCCAACAGTGAAAGACTTGTTTTGCCAGCAGTGTCTGGAAAGCATGTTGAGAATGAAAGCAAGCCATTAGTAACTGAGTGTTGTGATGAGTAAGGAAATTCTCTGCACAGAGAAGCACAGCCTTGTGTGTACCCCAGACTCACTCCTCCCCTTGTCTGTTCTGTGGGGTTTCTAGAGCTGCTTGTCATGTTCATGGAATGATTTTCTCCCTTTTTAAGTCTGAAGCATTAGTAATTTTCTCAGCAGTCATGCAGGCTGCCAAGGTCACAAGACTTTATCCATGTACTTGATGCTATGGCAGGCTGAATGTCACATTCCTGAAATTAAAAATAAAGTAATCCTCAGAGGATAAAGAAGTGCTTTGTCTCACAGGAGGTCTGGCTTTGTTGATTCAGCCCTTTGCCTGCTCTAGGATGGCTACGTGGCACACCCAACCTTGAGGGTGGAATTTCACACCTGGGAAGTAGGATGTGTATCAAATTTGGGTTTTTGGTCGTTCAGTGGAAGTAGGTCCTGACCTGTTTGACCTGGGACTATGGGCTGTAGGGTCAGTCTGCAGTAATTCCTGTTTTTTCTGTATGATTCCATTTTTTCCTGACATCTCTCACTCCTTTTTGAGAAGCAGAGGTCAGGGCAAAGACACTTGTCTGAATGAGAGTTTGCTCTTATTGGGATTAAATAGAGACCACTCTCTGGTCTCTACTACGGGGGAACGAGCAGTCTGAGCCCTAAATGGTCTGAGCAAATAAAGACAATACTAAATCCCTTAAAATCACTGTGGGACACAGGGGAGTATGTTCCTATGTATTTATATCAAGAAAATTCCATGAATTCATTGAACTTTGTGCAAACAGTTGCATGCTCTCATGTAGTATGTAGCAAAAGGGCAGGGAAGCGGGGGGGAACAGAGCTTAAAAGGATTTAGCTATGCTTGGTCACTCTCTGCATTACTTACTTTTGTTTGCTTCAGGCTTTTTCTCCTAACTGTGCAACAAGCCTATGTATTGACTTTGCTGAATTATTGAAGGGAGTTGCAAATGATGCATGAAATGAAAAATCCTTCTCCACCCTCTGCACACGTTGCCAACAGACAATTCTGTACAATCGCTGCTGAGCTGCACCACCATATCAGATGTACCTGGATATCCACAAGAATTGTTGGGATTAATGATAATGGGAGTTTCTCTTCTCAGTGTTTCCCTTATTCCTTTCAACTCAGTCTCAGGAGAAATGTAACATTCTGCCAGGGCAGTTGTCATCACTGAAAGCACTTGCACCCACTCTAACCTTATGTTTGTATAACTGGGACTAGCATTTGGGACCAAGTCAAAGAAAATAGTCATCCTTCTGGTGTATGTGTGGCAACCAGCCCCTTCATCTTCTCTCAGATTGATGGGCTGTGCCTGTTAAGGGAATCACAGTTTTGAAAAGCTACATTTCCACATAGCTCCAAAAAGTCAGAGCAGATGTTGAATTGAGCAGTACACTCAGATAGCAATCATATCTGGAATTACAAGATTTTTTCAGCAACTATGCTTAAGTGGTGTTAATTTTAGCAAACTATCCCTTACTCAGAGGCCCCCAACCCAAAGCACTATATTTGCTTGATATAATTTGAAAATCTTCTGAAAATATATGTTATAAGAGTAACTGATAATGTTAGGTTTTGAAGTTTCATCGTGATTGTGCTGCACAGCTGCTAACACCAGCCTCTTTAGAATTTATGTGCTCATCTATGTTTTTCAGGAAAATTTAATTTGAGGAAGTTGTGTTTATCAACTTCCTGGCTTACTATCAACAGCATGCTGCTTTCTTTTTAATATGAGGTGCTAATTATGTTTTTCTCAGGCTTCAATATAAATGAAACATATTTGGCAGTTGTCAACAGCTTTGCAGAGTATGATAACGCCATCGCACAAACTTTGAGGCTCTCTGAGCATGGGTTTATGCTTCTGAGTTGTGCATCTTGCAATTATATTTCACACAGTGGGACAAGATCACCTGACCCGTTTTGCAGATGTTTTGGAGAACACAGAAACTGCCAGGAAGTGCAATAGCACTGAACACTAGAAATGCACGTTCTTTGTGAAGAAGGAGCATATCAGAGCTGGTCTTTAGTGAAAATCTCACAGCATTAACCAAGCTTGAATGAAATTAAGCAGGAGTGCACCTGTTAAATTCCTTCTTCATCCTGAAACTGAGATCTAGGCATTCAAAAATGAGGGGGCTTCCTCTTTTTTCCAAGAACATAGAATGATCTGTGTGCCACCAATCCCCACGCCATGAAAATTAACACTTGGTCTGCAGTGGAAGGAGTTCACAGAAAACTTTGTAAAAGGAGTCTGAGCTCCAGACCCTCCTCTCCCCTGAACTTCCTCTGGGCACAGTGGAAGAGGCACATGGTCCCAGAATCCCTCTTCCCCTTCCCAACTCTGGAGTGATGCACAGAGTGGATCCCACCAGGAGATCCTCTCAGACATGAGCTGCTGAAGTAACTGTTGGGAATCATAATTTAGGGATTATTAAAGAAATATTTAACCTTTTCAGTTCCCACAACAGAAGACAGCAATTACAGGACAGAAAGGAAGGAATTGATAAAGGCTTGATGCAGTTTGGATATCAGAAGCATGGAGGCAACTTTGTTGCACAGGCCGTGGCATTAGGGCCAGAATTGCATTAGTGCAGGACAATTCTGCCACTTCCTTTGATGCTGACAGTCTCAATAGTTGTGTTTAGAAGCTAAATAACCTGTGCACTGCTGTGCAAGAGAAAGGATGATGAGGTATTGATTGCATTTTAGTCAGCCAGAGGAGAGTGAAAAGGATCAGTCCATTTATATTGTCTGTCCACCACCACGGATGGAGCAAGACATGGGAAGGGAGGGAAACCTTTGTTTGATCAGAGGAGGTATTTTCACTGAAGCCTCCAAAGCCTTTGCCACTGATATCAAAACTGGGCCAGAAAGGTGATGTAGGAAGATATATTTTGAAATTATTATGTCTGTTTGGGGTTAAAGTATTGTTAGAGTTTTTCTAATTTTGGTTATCCTTTATATTGTTAAAAATCATGTCTTCTTTCAATTATGTTGCACTTAAGTTTTATGCTCTTAAACAAAACTTCCTCTCAGCTTATTTTTAGAAAATCTTGAAATGGGAGAAGCTTTTTAACATTTTTGTACATGAAGTCAGATTTTTAATATTCACTTTTGCAAAATAGATTTTACACCTTCCATGTTGATATATAGCTATAATCTTTTTCCCTATCATAATTAAAAGGCACTTCTTTGACATTTCTGCCTCTTCTTTTTCCTTTAAATACCACTTTAGAAGAAGTACTGAAATTTTCCTCCTGTTCCTGCTGTGCCACCACCCCTCTTGCAGGGCTGGCGTGTTTGCCTTCAGCACGGCTGCTTCGTGACTGCTCCCTTCCAAAAGTCGTGCTGCTTGCATCTTGCTGCCAAAAGCAGCTCTAGGTCCTGTGTGTGATGATGAGGGATCATTTACAGAGCTCCCCTCTCTCTGAACAGTGTCTTTCACTGATCTTGTGCTCACCAGTTGCCCTCCTGAGGATGCACAGGAGCGCAATGACTCCTGGGGACTCCTAAAATGCTGGCCAGGCAACAAGGAGAACATCTTTTCCCTTCCCCCAGGAGCCACTAACCACGCACAGGCATAGGAAAGGAACACATATTTCTTTGGACTGCAAGGGAAGAAAGATAATTCAGATCCCCAAAGAGATTTGGGATATGAAAACCTGTCCTTTCTTCCCACTCAAATGAAAGCAAATTGACTTCTCTAGTCAATTTGATTTAGGTCAGCATGCCAAGCACTGCAACTGTTGCTGAGCCCTTAAGAGGGACAGATTCATCAGAAATGATGGTATGTCCATGTCAATGTTCTTGCTGGTATCCCACTGTCTGTTCCCCCATGATTTTAGACCATTTCATCACCAACTGCAATTTCCATTGCTTCTCTTCTTGTGAGCACAGTAGTTGATACTTTTCCTCATGCTTTCTCTAAGAGTAGATTTGTTGAAGATGATCAGTTTGATAAAGAATATTTTTTATTTTTTTATATTTGAATCAGGGAAAGTCTCTCTCAATCATTCTTCCATCACACAGGCTGCATAGCTGCTCTTGGTGTCCCAAAACCAGCCCTGAGTCCAGGCACAGTCCAGGCACTCAGGGTTTGGCTGGTGCCAGCTCTCCAGCTGTGCAGTGCATGAAATGAGGTCCCTGGCTGCTCTGGGTACAGCTGCAGTAACCTTCCTGCTGGCACCTTTGTGTCCTTGCCATGGCAGAAATAGGAAAACTGTTCTCAATATCAGAGTCAAAAGGTATGAGAGGCAGTGGGAAACCACTTGCTTCATGTATATTTGAAGTCACAGAGTACCTGGAACACCTCTCCTCTGTAGGGAATGACATTTTGTTAATGAAAGTACATGCCATTGTCCATGAAGCCTTGAAAACAGCATGATGAGGTTAATTTGCTGTTGGTGGTACATTTAAAAAACTTAAACCAGCCCTGCATGGTAGGAAAGTGTCCAGGATGACATCAGGAAGGAAATTTGGGGAATCCTCCACAGAGCCATCAGAAGTCGCTGACAAGTATTGCAGGTGCTTTCTGCATGCCCAGCTGTGAGCACAGAAATAGCAGAGCCAAGCAAGGAACGGCCAGCCTGAGCCTCAAACCCAAAGAGGAGGAGAAACCAAGTCCATGGTGACCCTTGGGAAGGGCTCAGGGTGCCAGCTCTGGCTTTTCCATTGGCTCTGCCCTCTGCCAGGCTGGGCAGTGGATGCACCATGCCCCAACAGCTTACTCTGATGTTTTCCCTCAGTTTAAAATTTGCTTGTATGATCTTTCTGTGCAGAAAAATTTGGCAAAGCTGCATTCAGCCCCTGCCAAAATGTGTGTCTTGTTTTCATCTCTTTTTTTTTTCTCAACATAATCACCGTGATTTAATTTTACACAATTAAGAAAAAAACAACAAAACACTGACTTTAAATACTCTGCTTTTTTTTTTCAATGAATGAACCTCCTAAAATAAAATACCAATATTCCACTTTTACCACTGTATTTATACACTTGAAATCACTTGCCAGTTCTTTCTGTAAAAATTAATTTAATCTAATTCCTTGGCAAATTGTTAATTCATTTTACTTAATTCATTTTAGTTAATTCATTCCTCTTCAGAGTTTAATTTTCCCCCTTTATTTATATGTTTCTTACAGTCTCTGCATCCAATTTCATGATTGCTTGAAAGCTATGACTCACATTTATATCATAAGATATAGAATGGAGAGAAGCTTGTGAGTTTCATTTACTTTGACTCAAGATATGTTTCTGATTCTCAGTGTCAAAAGTGCAGCAGAATCTGTCATTTCTGTTCAAGACATGAGAAATATTAATAAACTAAATAAAGGAGACCACACTGGGAAATGTGAA